>CM060898.1:28807537-29407537 GCA_030762935.1 Hymenopus coronatus | reverse complement strand
TTTTTTATTTGGTGACAGTGTTCGCATTAAAGCCAATATAGCGTTAAATGAAAAAAAAAAAGAAAAAAAAAAAGAAGGAAGGCCGACATTGCAAATTATGCTGCATTCTGTATCGGAGTTTTAAATAGTGTGATAGGGATTAAAGGGTTTTCTGGACTGTTATTCTGGCTGCTGTATTCCCCTCATAAAATTATAATTACCCCATTGATATTGGGGATGGAAAAGATTACATGTTTTAAAATCACATCGAATTTATCGAAAGCAGATGAAATCGAAAGTGCAAACATGCGGAGTAGGTATGTGGACTTTGAATGGATGTCAATATTTTAGAAAGCGATGCGTTTTGTCTGCTTTTGAAGGAAATGGTTGGAAAACGGTTTACTGCCTATTAGTGAGGTAGTATGCATATGAATGGAACTGGCTAAGCCATCATATATTCTACATTCGGGGTATTTATTTCACTGTTGGTAAAGGAGAGATTTTGGGAAATGTTTGTATTTCAATGAATATACCATTCGTTCAAATTAGAATGAATGAAGTTTCTTTTTGCTATTTTATGCTCTTCGGATATCCGGAAATCAGATTCATTAAATACATTTTTTTTGCTTGAAAAGTTTTACTAAGCGATTTACAAGGCTGAAGATATTTACCAATCGAAAAAAAATAATGTGTTCCCTTCACATGAATTTTTTACATCTCTGTAAGAAACTGTTGGTAAAAAACCCATTCTTCTATTTACTTCATTCTAATTCAGACAAACATCGGCAGTAACGGTCTTATTACTTAGTTCCTCATAACTAGAAGGGAAATAACGGAATACTCTAGGTTAAACTGACAGTCAAATGTTTTAAAATGTGGTTGCTATGGGATTGAAATAAGTTTTTTTTTGCGAGGCCAGGAGATCCGTATGAGGAAAGTTTAAGTATTTTAAAACTGAAACCAAAAACAAGGAATATCTCAAAAATGATCAACTCCACTCAAAAAATATATATATATAACATAAATTGTGTGTTTTAACGTGCTCTACAGTTTTTGTGAGTTAAGTTTTTTTCCATCTCTTACGGTTTAGTAGTTATGCAAAATTCATTCAGTAGAATGCAGTCTTCATAGGCTATTCCCAGAAAATTCAAAATATGCATTTTATTTGTCAGGTATATATATTTAATATATGATATTTTAATCAAAATCGTTAGAGCCATTTTTTAGAAAAACAAAAAATTTCGAAAAAACTTCCATGTAAAGGGTAGTTTGGGATGGGGGGATTTTTCTCAAAATCTTCGTGTCGCATCCCTGGAAGATACTAAACTTAAATACCAAGTTTGGTATTTTACCGACTTTTCGTTTTTGAGTTATCGTGTTCACAGACACACAGACCCACGGACACACGGACACACAGACCTTTTTCTGAAAATACTTTTTTGGATATAGGGGACCCTAAAACATATATTTCCGGTGAAATCTTGGTATCGAAATTTTGGGTGGAGTGCAATACCTTCTCTATACACTATGTACATAGTACATATAGAGCATAAGTTATCGAGTGCGTAAGTTATCTAGAGAATTAACTGAACAAGAACTCAAATCAGGTAGTAAATAGATCTCATGTGCGAATATGGGATATGTTCTTTATAGAAAGCAAAATGGGAGATTGCGAAGACTATAACGTTATTAAAATTGGGCAAATAAATTCGCAAAGAAGCAGACTAGTGATGTTAGAACTTAAAAAGGTATCAGAAGAATTAAGTCTAGATATCTTATGCATTCGGGAACCTTATTCGATAAACGGAAAAATGGCATATGCACCACTTAAGGTAAGAACGATTAGTATTGGAGATAATCCAATGGCTGGTATTATAAGTTTTAACCCAAATCTACAGGTTGTTAACATCGCGCAGTTTAATGATACACACACCAACTGCCTAGAAATCACTCGTACAAACGGCAAATTTATTTTGAAAAATTACTTTCAATTCAGCCTTCCCATTGAACCATTTATAGATAAAATTAAAAACATTACCAGAACCTATCCAGACTTAGAAATAGTGCATACCTGTAACGCAAACGTAAAATCAAGCTGGTGGTTTAGTAGATATAAAGATGAAAGAGGGGAGAAATTAGAAGAAGCCATTGCGGAATTAAATTTAGTAATAAAAAATGAACCAAACAATCCACCCACCTATGAAAGTAGAGCAGGAGCGTCACCCAACATCGACATTACTTTTTGTAGCATTAAGTTGGAAGCCAAACTGATAGATTGGAAAGTAGGACAAGATTACACCTCTAGTGATCATAGACTGATTTATTTCAGTTACTGTATTGGAAATCAACGGAGGCAGCTTAATAAAAGAGGAAAATTGCTATATAATTATAAACAAGCAAACTGGCATGAGATGAGAAGTAAATTTGAAGCTAAATGCCCCACGTACATTGGAAAATCTGTGGATCAAGAGGCTTATAAATTAACCAACGCAATAAAAACGGTTATTTCAGAAACGGTACCAAAAACCAATCCTAAGAAGTTTTTTTGACAATGTTTGGACCGACACTCTACAGAAAGCTCGAAGACAAATGCGAAAACTACGTAGAATATATCAAAAATCCACAATAGCTACAGAAAGAGAAATAAATCTAAGGAACTATCGAGAAGCTAAAGAGAGATTTAAAAATTGTCTAGAAGAAACGAAGCAACATTCTTGGAAGAATTTTGTTGAAAATAAATGACACGAACATTTGGGGAATGCCGTATAAGATTATAATGGACAAAGTGAAGAAACCTGAAGTATTGACAACGTTATATAAAGGAGACGGTAACATGACCACTGACTGGAAGGAGTCAGCAAAGGCTTTGTTAGAGAAATTACTTCCAGATGACGACCATATGTCAGATAACACACACACACTCAAACGAATCAGCATGAATCTTCCATATTCAAATACAAGAGTGATATAACCTTTAGATATAACAGAAATCAAGTTGACAATAAAAAGGCTGAAGAGTAAAGAATCTGCCGGACCTGACGGAATCATAAATGAAATTTTGATTAATTTGGAGGAAATAATTTTACCTTTTTTACATAAATTGTTTAATGATTGCATATGGAAAGGCCGCTTTCCAAATTGCTGGAAGGAAGCAAAAGTAATTATATTAAAAAAGAGTGCCGATAAAGACCCAAAGGATCCTAAATCCTACCGACCCATTTGTCTGTTAAACGTAATTGGCAAACTTTTTGAAGAGTTACTTTGTAAGAGAATAAAAGAATTTCGACTTATGGTTGGAATGAATGATAAACAATTTGGATTCAGAAAAGGCTTATCATGTCCTGTTTGAATGTCCGCGATATGGTGAACAAATAACTCAATTACGAACTGAACTAACTGAGCACAAAATAGCGGACATATTAAGAAATGAAGACTTATATATCCACCTAGAGAAGTTAGCGAATATAATTAGTAAAATCTCCTGGGAAGAGAGAATTGAACAAGTGGAAATACCAAGCCGTGCACTAGCCAGAGACGAATTAAGAAGATCCAATAGAATTCGAAATCAGTAAACTTAAACTTATAACTGACACTTTGATAAAAACTTAAACACAGAAATATAAGCAAATACTATTGCAACTTCAATAACTATGAACCCAAGGGAGGAAGTATATAGGAAGAAGAGGAAGAATAAATAATGCAAACTAATTCTAAATGGAGACTGGAGACTAATGGAAGATGGAGAGCCGTGTATAGTAGGAGGCGAAGAAGAAGGAGCCGGTGTAGACCAGAGTGTTAAGAGGGATGCAGAGGGCGTGTGAGAGCAGGAATGGTGGATTATGGACTTCTGGCGGTGGACAGTACGAGGCAAGGGGAGATGACGTTGAGGAGGAAGTGTTAGTGAAGTGCTAAATAGTGTTAAAAAGTTAAATACAGTGAGTTTTGTGTAATGATGATGTAAAAGATTAGGTATAATTAGTAACAGATATTAGCCAAAGGAAGTAAAAGACAATTTACTACAGTTTACTTTAATGTAAAGAAATTATTGCATAATATAATTATTTAGTTGCGCTGGTAACCAGTGCATATTTTGCTGGATACCAGTAGTATAGGATTAATTTATTTATCTTAATAATCTAGAGCATAGTTTTATGGGTAAATAGCTGGTTACCAGTTATTTGGTTACTGGTTTCCAGTAATTAATAATAGATGTTTTAGTGTTAGTAAAATTGTTTTATGGTTGGAATTTATTTTATTTCAGTTTATATTAATTTGTTTTGTTTTAAATTAAATTAAATTTTGAGTTATTAGTATATAAGTATTATCTGTAAAATAATGATGTATATCAATAATTTAAAAGTGGGAAATAAATTATAAAATTTGCAATATACGTTCTGGAATAGTGAACAAGATGCCAGGATGTTGTATACAGATTTTATTTTATTTTATTTTATTTTTTTAGTACGTATAGAGGAAGTAAAAAGAAGACAAATATTTTAAAAGCCTGTGGCTAAGTAAAACAATTGATCTTCGATTTTCTATTGCTTTCTAGGAGTTAGCAAACGAAAAGAAAGGTGTTTACAGGTTGAGAAAAGTGTCTTAAAACTGAAATTAATAGCATTAACGGTTAACTCTATTAAAAAGTGTAAAACGGAACTCCATGGCACAACAGTTCACAAGAGACCAGGCCGCTGAGTCCGCCATCTCGGCCCGAAGGGTCTGATTGGGGTGCAGTGCTGGAGGGTAAGACGTGATCAGCGTCTTAAGTCCCTCCCGGCCGGTTAATGCGGTCTTCTCGATTAGCAGCAACTATTTCTTATACAGTAGCTCCTCAGTTGGCTCCCACGAATCTGAGTGCTCCCCGAACCAGGTCTCCTAGCGGAGGAAAATTCCCCACACCGTACCGGGATCAAACCCAGGTTTGGAAAGCAGCCGCGCTATCACCGCGCTAAGAAGAGGACGACTATAAAACGTGTGTATGACATAAATAGTGTGTTTTAGTGAGTTATACATTTTTTTTTACTTTCTCTAGCCCCATATGCACAATGTACATAGGGATAGAGAAGTATTGTATTCCATCTAAAAATTCGATACCGAGATTTCACCGGAAATACTTGTTTTAGGACCCCCTGTATCCAAAAAAAAAAAAAAAGCATTTCCAGAAAAAGGTCCGTGTGTTGGTGAACACGATAATTCAAAAACGAAAAGTAGCTAAACTACCAAACTTGGTATTTAAGTTTAGTATCTTCCAGGGATGCGAGACGAAGACTTTGAGAAAAATCCCCCACCCCAAACTACCCTTTACATGGAACGTTTTTCGAAAATTTTGATTTTCTTAAAAAATGGCTAACGATTTTGATTAAAATATCATATATTAAAGATAATTACCTAACAAATAAAATGTATATCTTGAATTTTCTGGGAATAGCTTCTGAAGACTTGTTTATTCTGGATGAATTTTGCTTAATTTGGCATAACTAATAAACCGTAAGAGATAAACAAAAACTTAATATACAAAAAATTTAGCTCTTGTTAAAATACACAAGTTATGTCATATACATTTTTCTCGTGGAGCTTACCGTTTTCGGGGTATTCATTGTTATTAGTTACGGTTGTGAAGTACTTATTCTTTTCTCAGACGGGAGTGTCCGGTTTTCTTTTGTTCTACTCCTGGCCAAGAAAAGAAGCGATTTGAGATGACAATCGCATAACGACAGCTTTTAAAATATTTGAATATTGGTTTGGCCTAGTGTATTCCCTTATTTTCTTCCTATTTATACGAAACTAAATAATAAGAACATTGAGCTACTGAGTACCACGATTAGCAAGGTGCAGAAAGAAGAATCTTATGTATGAAGTTTGTAGAACAGCTAGAGAAAGTCATGTGAGTGTAACACATCAGATTTTTTTGTAGTACGATTTTGACTACTTCTCACGGTTTACCAGTTATACAAAAATCATCTTGATAATTTAAGGTATATATTTAGTTTGTCATGAAAGTATCTTAAACATATAACATATTAATAAAATCATTAGAGGCATTATTGAGAAAATATAAATTTTCAAAAAAGTATTCCATGGCTGTGGTTAGCACACTTCTTGGAAATCTTGGTATCGTTTCCTTAGTAGATACTGACTTTGTATACTCAGATCGGTGTTCAACCGACTGTTTGTTTTTGAACTATGGTTCCCACAGACACACAGACAGATTATTTTCTAAGAATGCTTTTGTTTTGGTTTCAGAGGGTCTCAAAACATGTATTTGGATGAAATCACGTTATCGAATTTTTTATTGGAATGCAGTACCTCCTCTATACACTATATAGAGAAAGTAAAATGTATGTGTAGCTTCAATAAATTTATAAAATCACCTTACAGCTTCGGTGTTCCCTTAAATATGTTAACAAGTAGTTTATTAATGACTTCCGAAAAAACGAAGAGCTGTTTTTAAGCATCATGGTCCGTAGAACATGCTTTCAAACAAGGGGGTTACACTTATTTATGAAGTACGAAGACCTTTGAATAATTTAGGAGGCAAAACAGTAGTTTGTTTTTATGAAGACCTCGGGCTTTGAACAGAGGCTTATAAAATGTGCGCGAAAGGAGAGAAAAAAAAAAAGCGCTCGGGAGAAGTCCCATCCTGTTATACAATATCCAGCTTGTGACTTCACAAAAGCAAGACGAGTAACAATACGCCAGTAAGCCGTTTATGCTTGGTGAAGGAGCTCTGCTTTAATTTATATGGAATTAACAAGACAATAAGCAAGCTTCCATTAGTTGGGATTATCTCTCTGGTTCTGTTGCTCACGCCCGCACTCAACTTTCCCGCTAAAGCTATTGTTTCCTACGTCCATGTTATCTGTTAGGTTATTCGGTTTCTTTGGTTTCAGGAACTGCTACAAGATTCAGTCCATATCTTTAAGTGGGAATGTCATTTTATTACTTTCTCTGGCACGTATGTATAATGTACATAGTGGATAGAGATAGTATTGCATTCCACCCAAAAATTCCTTACCGAGATTTTACCAGAAATATGTTTTGACACCACTAGAATAAAAAAAAAAAAAATCTGATATGTTCCATTCACATGCCTTTCTCTATATCTCTGCAACAAATTATTGTTAAAAAGCTTCTGCTTCTACATGCTAATTGAGAAGAATTAGCAGAAATAATATTATTACTTGCTTCCTTGTAAGTAGAAGCGAAATAATAGGCTAAAGTGATAGTCAAAAGTTGGTTGCTATGTGACTGAAGTTCCTTTGTTTGCATGAACAGAAGTTGATAAATTCCTGTGGGAGAAAAGTATATGTTTTTCAAAGCCGAAATCAATAACATGGAATACCTCAAACCCGATCAACTCCATGAAAAACTGTATGCGACAAATTGTGTTTTATCGCGATCTACTTTTTTTGTGTAGTAAGTTTTTAACTATCTATCTAAGGTTTACCAGTTATGCAAAATTCAATAAAAATCATCCAGAATAAAGAGGTATTTTGAGGCTATTCCCAGAAAATTCAAGATATACATTTTATTTGGCAAGTAAATATCAGCCGCGCCGTGGCCAAGTGTATAGACCATTCGCTTCTCACCTAGACTGCCCGGGTTCGACCCCAAGTGGCCGCATGTGAGATTTGTGGTGGACAAAGCGGCGCAGGGGCGGGTTTTCTCCGGGTTCTCCGGTTTCCCCCGCCATTGCATTCCACCGGTACTCGTTTTCATTCATGTATCATCGGTGTCATCGCCTGCGGTGACACAAGTAGTTAAAGTGGGCGTTAAACACTATAAAAACAGTAAACATCTTAAATATTAAAGATTTTAATCAAAATCGTTATGCCATCATAAATATAAATAAAAATATTCGATTATTTTTGCATGTAAAAAGTAGCTTAAGGTGGGGGGAATTACTTGAAAATATTCGTGTCGCATTCTTGGAAGATATCAAACTTAAATATCAAGTTTGGTTTTTAACGGTCTTTTCGCTTTTGAGCTATGCTACCCACAGAAACACACATACACACAAGACAGACACACACACGTACATTTTTCTAAAAATGCTTTCTTTGGATTCAGAGGGTTTCAAAACATATATTTCCGGTGAAAACTCGGTATCGAATTTTTGGGTGCAACACAATACCTTCTCTATACACTATGTACATAGTACGTATAGAGGAAGTAAAATCAGTTTCAGCAACGTGTGTGTGTGTGTGTGTGTATGAGACAGAGAGAGAGAGAGAGAGAGAGAGAGAGAGTGTGTGTGTGTGCATGTGTCTTTGACAGCGTACCTCAAAAAGGAAAATTCGATGAAATACCAAACTACGTATTTAAGTTCAGTATCTTCAAAGGATGCGACACAAGGATTTTCAAGAAAATCCCTTCACCCCCAACTATCCATTATATGAAGCATTTTTTGAAAATGTCTATCTTCTCAAAAATGCTCTAACGATTTATATTAAAATGCCTTTGTTCAAGATATGTTCATGTCAAACCCTAATATATACACATATATATTACGGTTTGACATATATATATATATATATATATATATATATATAATCTTGAACTTTCTGAGAATATGACCTTAATTCTTTATCTTCTATATAAGTGGTAACCTGTAGGAGTTAGACAAAAACTTAACTACACAAAAAAAATGTAGATCTCGTTAAAACACTCATGAATTTATGTCATATACATTTTTAATTTCTCTAGTCCCGTATATGCAATGTACATAGTGGATAGAGAAGGTATTGTATTACACCAAAAATGTTTTGAGACACCTTGAATAAAACAAAAACATTTTTAGAAAAATGTGTGTGTCTGTGAGCAGCATAGCTCAAAAATGAAAAATCCTTTAAATATTAATCTTGGTATTTAAATCCAGTCAGTGTCTTCCAAGGATGCGACACGAGGATTTTCAAGTAAGTCCCTTTACCCACAACTGCCCTTTACATGCAAACATTTTCAAAAATTTTAATTTTCCCAAAAAATGGCTCTAACGACTTTTAATTAAAATGCCGTATATTAAAAATATTTGCATGACAAATAAAATGTCTGTCTTGAATTTTCTGGGAATAGCCTCTAAAGATATCTTTATTTTCGTTGAATTTAGGGGAATTTTGCATAACTGGTAAGCCGTAAGGGATAGAAAAGGACTTACTTAGTAGAATATGTAGAGCTGGTTAAAACACACAACTTATGTTATACACATTTTTTTCGTGTAGTTAATTGCTTTTCTTTCTTTTTTTGTTGTTATTTTAGATATTTCTTTTTATTGGTTTCAGCTATAAGATACTTATATTTTACTCATACGGGAATATGTCAATTTCTGTCCGGACAAACAAAGGTACTTCAATCATATAGCAGCAAGGATTTGACCATCACTTTAGCCTATGGTACTCATATTTCCCTTCTACGTAAAAGGTAGCAAGTAATAAGACGATTTGAGCTATTTTTTTCTCAATTAGCATGAAGTAAATAGAAGAGTAAGCTTTTTAACAATTATTTGTTACAGAGATGTAGAGAAAGTCAAGGCATGTGAATGGAACACATCAGATTTTTTGAGTGAATATTCCATGGTGAAATCAGCTCTTTTGATTAACAATAACTTGATGTCAGTAATTAAGTGTGAGTGCATTTCACATTTTTGTTTTATTGGTTCATTTATGTAACCCCCTTTTACATCTAAGGTCATATCGGGGGGCTTTGCATTAGAAACAACTCATTTTTAGTTTTTTTTTACGTTGGGTTTAAATTGTTCTATATTCCTCAAACAAACGCACATTCACTCTCGCATACTTAAGTCTGGACTCTGTTGGAGATAGGGAATAATTCTGGTTAAGGAAAAATTCCTCTGCGCAACCGAGAATCTAACCCGGGACCTTAGGGTGAGAAGTCAGCTCGCTGACAACTTAAAACACGGAGGCAGTCTTTTTAATTCCTCTACACGTACTATGTACATAGTGTAAGAGAAGGTATTGCACTCTACCCAAAAATTCAATACTGAAAATAAACGTCGAGAAAAAGGTTCTGTGCCCGTGTGTCTGTGAACACGATAACCCGAAAACGAAAAGTCGGTAAAATACCAAACTTGATATGTAAGTTCAGTATCTTCCAGGGTTACGACACGAAGATTTTGAGAACAATTCCCCCATCTCAAAATACCCCTTTCATGGACAACATTTTAAAAATTTTGATTTTCTCAAAAATGGCTATAAACGATTTTGTTTAAAACACCGTATATTAAAGTTATTTATATGGCAAATAAAATGTATATCTTGAATTTTTTGGGAATAGCCTTTTAAGACCTCTTTATACTCATGAATTATGCTGAATTTTGCGTAACTGGTAAATCGAAAGAGTAAACAAAAAAGTAGATCACGTTAAAAAATGTGTTATATGTGTTTTTCGTGGAATTTCCCATTTCTGAGATATTCCTTGTTTATTTCAGATTGAAAATGCTCAATCGTTTCTCAGACGGAAAGTTGTAAATTCCTGGGCAAGCATAGAAACGGATTTCAACCACATGGAAACGCTTTTAAGAGATTTGACAATGTTTTAGCCTAGTGTATCCCTTATATTGCTGATACATAAGAAAATGTCTGCTAAAGTTTATCTCGAATATATAAGTACATAGGAGAACATGATTTTTAACAATAATTTGTTACACAGATGTAGAGAAAATCATGTGAACAGAACAAATAAGATTTTTACTTTCTCTACACTTACTATGTACATAGTGTATAGAGAAGGTATTGCACTCGACTTAAAAATTCGATACCGTGATTTCACCGGAAATATATGTTTTAGGGTCCCCTATATAAAAAAAATCATCTTCACAAAAAGGTCCGTGTGTGTGTGTGTGTGTGTGTGTCTGCGTGTGTGTGTGTCCGTGAACACGATAACTCAAAAACGAAAAATCGCTAAAATGCCAAATTTTGTGTTTAAGTTTAGTATCTTCCAGGGATGCTACACGAAGATTTTGAGAAGAATACCCCCACTCCACACTTCCCTTTACATGGAACTTTTTTTCGAAAATTACGATTTTCTCAAAAATGGCTATATCAAAGACATTTACCTGACAAATAAAATGTACATCTTGACTTTTCTGGGAATAGCTGCTGAAGAGTAGTTCATTCTGGATGAATTTTTTTGAATTTTGAATAACTGCTAAACCGTAAGAGATGGACAAAAACTTACTACACAAAAAAATGTAGAGCACGTTAAAACACACAATTTATGTTTTTATACATCTCTTTTCGTGGAGTTCATCGTTTTTTAGACATTTCTTGTTTTTGGTTTCTCATACAGGAATTTGTCAACTGCTGTTCATACAAGGAAAGGAACTTCAGTGACATAGCAACCAGCTTTTGACTATCACTTTAACCTATGATACTCTCTTATTTCATTTCTACTTACAAGGTAGCAAGCTATTTCTGCTAATTTTTTCTCAATTAGGATGCAGTAAATAGAAGCAGATTTTAACAATAGTTTGTTGCAGAGTTGTAGAGAAAGTCATGTGAATGTAACACGTCAGATTTTTTTTAGATATAAATTGTATATTTTGTTGAATAGTACCTAAATACGAACTAAAACATCTTCGATAATTATAGTACATAAAATGTATTTAAATATCCCCATTTAAAGTTATTTTCGTGATTGTGTGTGTGTGTGTGTGTGTGTGTGTGTGTGTGTGTGTGTGTGTGTGTGTGTGTGTGTGTAAAAGCTCCAATTCAGTAAATTTCTACCAGATTTCTAAATCTGAGAGGTGCGTGTGGAATTTTGATAATGCTTACATATTCCCATAGTAAAACTAATGGAATAATATGTCTTGCAAGTTATTTATCCAATTTGAACATTATCGTATCATCAAGGTAATCACAAAAAACTTTCAGATAATGTAAACAGAAATGTAGAAATTTTCAATTTCACTCAATGCCCCTTATATGGAATATTAGAATAAGGTGGGAAAAGTTTAATGTTTCCTTACCAACCTAAACCGCTGAGTACTATAGTCACCCGATTCCATTAAATTGCAAGTGTATGTTAAAGTAACTTCCAAACACCCAACCACTTTTGTAAAATAAAAGAATATAACAAATTAACTTATTCTTTCTTTGCTTTTAATTACTTTTTGTGGAAGTGGTCTTGATACAGAACAAACACTTGATAACAAGAAATAAGTATTTGGAGTTCGTCCTCTAGGGAAGAATGCGAGAAGTTTGTCGTTTTCGCCCTGGCAGTATCTTTAAAGACTTAAATTGAAAGGAGTTATTTCTTACTTCTTATTTTTTTATCATTTCCATAAATTCGTTCTATTCTGATGCTGGTGCGTTTCCTCCATTATCAACTTTTATCATCATTTCCTCTTACATTAAACAAGACTTGCTCCGCAGTGCGGAATTTCTTTCTTGAGGCGAGCTGCTGCTTCCATCTCTAAATGATAATAGTAATAAAAAAGTGTGGCTCCATTAGTTAGATGGCAGAGCCCTCTCGCGGGGGGAAAATGTGAGACCAAACTTTGTGCCACTTTACATGTAATTAGGTGATTAATCATCTTGTTGCAATAGGCTCTGTGTTTGCTCAATACAGAAAATGGCCACGCTGAATCGATAATAACATGCTTTTATACACTGTGTTCTCAAGCCAGGGATAACACGCGAGTTCGAAGAGGCCTTTGTTAACATTTTAACTGCTGCTATTCCACAGAATTATAATACAGGCTTAATATAAACAGTGCAACAGAATTTAAGACGTATAGTTGACAATTAATGTAATTACGTAAGAGAGTTCATACTACGAGGGTCACCCCAAGAGCTTTGAGAATGGACAATAATATAATACCATCAATTAGACCATAAATAATGTCCTCTACCAATTCAACTGAGAATTAGGCCAGCAAAGAAAGGAATAGTCACGTTTATAGGGGATTTGCAAGTATGGGTCATACATTTTTACTTTCTCTAGCCCCGTACGTACAATGTACATAGAGAAGTATTGTATTCCACCCAAAAATTCGATACCGAGATTTTACCGGAAATATATGTTTTAGGATACCTGCATCCAAAAAAAGGCATTTTCACAAAAAGGTCCGTGTGTGTGTCCGTGTGTCTGTGAACACGATAACTCAAAAACGAAAAGTCAGTAACATACCAAACTTGCAATTTAAGTTTAGTATCTTCCAGGGATGCGACACGAATATTTTGAGAAAAATCGTCCCACCCCCAACTACACTTTACATGGAACTTTTTCGAAAGTTTTTATTTTCTCAAAAATGGATCTAACGATTTTGATTAAAATATCATATATTAATGACAATTACCTGACAAATAAAAGGTATATCTTGAATTTTCTGGGAATAGCCTCTGAAGAGTAGTTAATTCTGGATGAATTTTACGGAATTTTGAACAACTGCTAAACCTTAAGAGAAGGACGAAAACTTACTACACAAACAATGTAGAGCACATTAAAGCATACCATTTATGTTATATACATTTTCTTGGTGGAGTTTATCGTTTTTTAGACGTTCCTTGTTTTTGGTTTCTGCTATGAAAAACTTATACTTTTCTCATACAGGAATTTGTCAACTGCTGTCCATACAAACAAAGGAACTTCAGTGACATGGCAACCAGCTTTTGACTATCACTTTAACCTATGGTGCTCCCTTATTTGGCTTCTACTTACAAGGAAGCAAGTAATAAGACTGTTTCTGCTATTTTTTTCTGATTAGCATGAAGTAAATAAAAGTATAAGCTTTTTAAGAACTAAGAGATGTAGAGAAAGCCATGTGAATGGAACACATCAGATTTTTTATTATTTATTTACACTGGATTAAGCGTAAATGTTTATATTCAGTTTTTTAAAAAGGCTACTTCGTAGTTTTATATTAATTTAAACATAAAAAACTTGGAAAAATATAAAGTTTATAATATAAAAATAAAACATCTGGTGTTCCATTCACATGCCTTTCTGTATATCTCTGCTACAAACTATTCTTAAAAATCTTATGCTTCTTTTACTTCATGATAATCCAGAATAAATTAGCAGAAATAGTCTTAGTACTTGCTTCCATGACAGTAGGAGGGAAATAAGGGTTATTAATCAAAAGCTGGTTGCTATATGACTGCAGTTAACTTATTTGTATGGACAGGGGTTGACAAATTCCCTTATGAGAAACGTTTTTTTAAAGTTAAAAACAATAACAAAAGAATATCTAAAAGCTATCCACTCGACGAAGAAAATGTACATAACAGAAATTCTGTGTTTTAACGAGCTTGAAATTAATTAAATATTTGGTTCATAATTAATGAATGGTGAAAGTTTAAAAATGCTTTTAAATATAAATAGTAACAAACTGTAATTAATAATTTCTTATTAAATGTTGTATTTAAGATTTGAATGCTATAAATTGTCTGAATTAAAATAGGTATAATCCACTAATCTAAAAAGTGCATATATAAATGTGTTTGAAATTATGATAAATTAATATATTTTGATTTAAAAATTGCATTTTATAACTTTTCGTTAAAGCTAATTTGGTTGTTTTAAGAATGTTTTACCGAATAGTATTTACTAGTATTAAATAAATTTTTAAGTAAATAAATGGACATAAGAAATGCTCTAGACGTGTAAATAAATGATAAAGATTTGGAGTACATAACCTAATGTAAGGAATTAGATTTCAATAAGATATTGATGGTTTTTATTTTATTTATATTAATAAGCAGTTACAATTCATTATGGACCACATGTCATGTAAGTATCCCATATCTTAAATCGAAGTAGAAGAATTTATGTTCAGCCTTGCCCCAAATGAGAACTCTTCTGCTAAGTGTTTTGGGAATATCTCGCTTCCACACACTTGGGGAAGTTTCCCAGCTGCAGACTTTCTTGTTATCATTGTAAATCTGTATTTGATGAATACTCCAGAAGTTTCTTGTTTGTCCCCAAGGGTGTAATTACAGGCCGTTATCTTCTAACAGTTTAACCCAAATGTGTGCATTCAGTTAAATTGGGATCATTAAAACATGCAAATATGCTTAAACCGTTGGATAATATCGCTTGTATATACAGGTTACTACAAAAGAATTTGACAACTGCCTGTAAAACAAAAACTAATTACGGAAATTTGACGCCGTTTTCACTGGTTTGTAGAGGAGTCTTTGAAGTTTACATTGTGAACTCACAAATGTTCAATATGGGCTCCTCCAGTCACACGACACACATCCATGCGATAATCAAGTTCATCCCAAACCTTTTGCAACATATCTGCATCAACACTTGCCACATTGTTTCAAGTCGTCTAAATTAAGGGGAAGTGGAGGGACAAAAACACGGTCTTTCACGAATCCCCATAGAAAAAAGTCACATGGTGTGAGATCAGGGCTCCTTGGTGGCCAAAATGCAAGAGCATTATTTTCTTCCCGAGCTCTTCCCTTTGCACAAACATCCCGTTGTCTCGAATTTTCTATACCAGTCGTAGATTGACTGTCTAGTCGGTGGCGTTTTGTGGTAACGTGTTCTAAAATGTCGTTGGACAACAGTTGCTGATTGCGTTTTCAGCAAATTCCAACACGCAATATGCCTTTTCCACAGGATTTTCCGCCATTTCTGCTTCTGCAACAACAAACAAAACACTACAGCGTTACCAATAGTAACAAACGAAACTTTGACAGTTTCTCAACATACGTCCAAAATAATTAGGTTGTTATCTCTAATACTTTTTGTTTTACAGGCAGTTGAAGTTGTCTATTTCTTTTGTAGTAACCCTGTATTATTTAATGGACTAGATCATAAGAGCTGTTCTAGTAATACTCCTTCCCAAACTAAGTCTGCATATATAATGCGAAACGTTAACCACCTTCCAAGATTTTACTTTCTCTACACGTTTAATGAAGGTATTTTAATGCACTCAAAAATTCAATACCGAGATTTCACCATAAATACACATTTTAGGATCCCCTGTATTAAAAAAAAGTATTTTCACACAAACTATGTGTGTGCGTGTGTGTGTGTGCACGATAACTCAAAAACGAACAGTCGGTAAAATATCAAACTTTATATTTAAGTTTATTATCTCTCAGGAATGCGACACGAAGATTTTGAGAAAAATCCAGCCACCCTAAGCTACCCTTTACATGGAAAAAAAATCGAAATTTTTGATTTTCTCAAAAATGGCTGTAACGGTTTAGATTAAAATAGAGTATTTAAAGATATTTACAGGACTAATAAAATGTATATATTGAATTTTCTGGGAATAGCCTGTAAAGACTTCTTTATTCTGTATTAATTTTGCCGAATTTTGCAAAAGTGGTAAACAAAAGGTTAGTACACAAAAAATGTAAATCACGTTTAAACACATAATATATGTCATATACGCTTTTTTCGTGGAATTGACCATTTCTAAGACACTCATTGTTGTTTGTTTCAGATTTAAAATATTTTTCTCACACTGAGAGTTGTAAACTGCTGGCCCTGCGTAAAAATGGATTTCAACCCCATGGCGACCAGCTTTTAAATGCTTTGACTATCGTTTTAGCTTATTGTATTCCCTTGTTTACCTGCTTACAAGGAAGCAAGTAATTAAGTCAATTTCTGCTACTGTTTAACTCAATTATCATAAAGTAGATAGAAGAATATGTTTAATATTAATTTATTATAGTGATGTAGAGAAAGTCATGTGAATGTAACACATAAGATTTTTACTTTCTCTATACGCACTATGTACATAGTGTATAAAAAAAAAGCATCCAAAAAAAGTATTTTCAGAAAAAGGCCCGTGTGCGTGTGTGTGTGTGTGTGTGTGTGTGTGTATGTGTGTGTCCGTGTGTCTGTAAACACGATAACTCAAAAACGAAAAGTCAGTAAAATACCAAACTTGGTATTTAAGTTTCGTATCTTCAAGGGATGCGACACGAAGATTTTGAGAAAAATCCCCCCACCCCCAACTACCCTTTAAATGTAACATTTTTCGAAAATTTTGATTTTCTCAAAAATAGCTCTAACGATTTTGATTAAAATTTCGTATATTAAAGGTATTTACCTGACAAATAAAATAAATATCTTGAATTTTCTGGGAATAGCCTCTAAAGAGTAGTTTATTCTGGATGAATTTTACTGAATTTTGAATAACTGCTAAACCGTGAAAGATGGACAAAAGCTTACTCTACAAAAAATGTAGAGCATGCTAAAACACACAATTTATGTTATATACATTTTTTTCATAAGTTCGTCGTTTTTGAGACATTCCTTATTTTTGGTTTCTGCTATGAAAAACTTATACCTTTCTCATACAGGAACTTGTCACCTCCTATCCATATAAACAAATAAAGTAATAAGACTATTTTTGCTCATTTTTTCTGATTAGCATAAAGTAAATAGAAGTATAAGCTTTCTAAGAATAATTTGTTGCAGGGATATAGAAAAAGTCATGTGAATGAAACACATCAGATTTTTTAACTTGTACTTTCTCCAGTACGTGTATATAGGCTGCTCGTTCCTTCTATTCGAATAATTTTTAGCGAAGATGCAGCGAGCTAACCTACTTCTGATGGAAATTAGTACAAACAGTTCTGCTTCCTTATGATTACATTTCTAGGATACGCAGTGTTAAGCGTAACCAGTTTATGCCATTGCCAGCGTTTTAACAAGATGTGGAAGTGTAATGAGATACCATTACGAATCTGATTAGGTAAGGTATTGGTTTACATCCCTTATGTTTTTTACTTTCTCTATACGCACTATGAACATAGTGTATAGAGAACGTATTGCACTCCACCCAATAATTCGATACCGAGATTTCACCGGAAATATATGTTTTAGGGTCCCCAATATCCAAAAAAAGCATTTTCACAATAAGGTCCGTGTGTGTGTGTGTGTGTGTGTGTGTGTGTGTGTGTCTGTGAACACGATAACTCAAAAACGAAAAGTCAGTAAAATACCAAACTTGGTATTTAAGTTAAGTATCTTCCAGGGATACGACACGAAGATTTTGGAAAAATCCCCCTACCCCCAACTACCCTTTACATGGAACTTATTTCGAAAATTTTGATTTTCTCAAAAACGGCTCTAACGAATTTGATTAAAATGTTGTTTATTAATGATATTTACCTGACAAATAAAATGTATATCTTGAATTTTCTGGGATTGGCTTCTGAAGGCTACTTTATTCTGAATGAATTTTTCATAACTACTAAAGCATAAGAGATCAACAAAAACTTAACCCACAAAAACGTAGAGCACGTTAAAACACACAATTTATGTTATATACATTTTTTTTTCCTGGAGTTGATCGTTTTTGAGATATTCATTTTTCTTGGTTTCAGCTTTGTAAAACATACTTTTCTCATATTGGAATTTGTCACCTCCTGTCCATACAAACAAAGGAACATCAGCCACATAGCAACCAGCTTTTGGCTTTCACTTTAACCTATGGTACTTCCTTATTTCGCTTATACTTACAATAAAGCAAGAAATAAGACTATTTCTACTAATTTTTCTCGATTAACATGAAATAAATAAAAGACAATAATAATATACTGAGATATAGAGAAAGTCATGTGACTGGTACACATCAGACTTTTTAATATTGTATAATCCATATTACGTAACTAAAGTAGATAAAACAATTAAAATGCTAGACTATAACTGTCGAGAATAGTCTTAAGAAAACAACACAAAATGTTGTCATGAATGCTTTGAGTATTTTTGTTCAACTTTCAATGCACATCCAATTCACACTCTTTTATAGAAGTGTTCAGAGAATGTGTCGCTTTCTATCAAGAACTGAAGTCTTTCCTCAACTTCTGTTTTGAAGATATGCAAATTAAAGTCCGCTGAGAATACTAAAACGAAAGACAAACAACTTTTTACTTATTCGATATTCGTAAGACTTTCAGCTTTCTTGCAACGCTAACTAAATCAGACCTCTTTTAATGTTTTCACTCCCAATATCAGTTTGTTTATTTCAGTTATTCTAAGCAGCTTTCACAGAATGAAGCTGTTTCAAGAAAGTTTACTAAAAAATCTTATGCGTTCCATTCACGTGACTTTCTCTACATCACTGCAACAAATTGTTAAAAAGCTTAGGCTTCTATTTACTTCATGCTAAATGAGAAAAAAATAGCAGAAATAGTCTTGTTTCTTGTAAATAGAAGTGAAATAACGGAGTACCATAGGTTAAAGTGATAGTAAAAATCTGGTTCCTAAGTGACTGAAGTTCCTTTGTATGGACTAGAGTTGACAAACTCCTATATGAGAAAAGTATAGTTTTTTAAAATTGAAACCAATAACAAGGAATATATAAAAAACAATCAATTTCAGAAGAAAATGTGTATTATATAAATTGTGTGTTTTAACGAGCTCTACATTTCTTGTGTGGCGAGTGTGTGTCCATCTCTTAGGTTTAGCAGTTACGCAGAATTCCATAAAATTTATCCAGAATAAAGTAGTCTTTTCCCAGAAAATTCAAGATATACGTTTTATTTGTTAGGTAAATACCGTTATATACGATATTGTAATCAAAATCGTTAGAGCCATTTTTAAGAAAATAAAAATTTTTGAAAAAAGTTCTATTTACAGGGTAGTTGGGGGTGGGGGGATTTTCTTGAAAATCTTCGTTCAGCATCCTTGGAAGATACCAAACTTAAATCCCAAGTTTGGTTTTCAACGGTCTCTTCGTTTTTGAGCTATGCTGTCCACAGACACACACACGCACACACGCACTCACAAACGGACCTTTAGCTGACAATGCTTTGTTTTGATTCAGGAGGACTGAAAACATGTATTTCTGGTGAAATCTCGGTATCAAATTTTTGGGTGGAATGCAATACCTTCTCTATTCACTATATACATAGTACATGTAGAGAAAGTAATATATAGGTGAAATGTGAATAGTTTAATTTCAGACAAACTATTTCTTTCTGCGTTTCTTAACCATTTTAAGTAAAGTATTAAATTCCATTCGGCAATTAGATATGGAGATTTCCACAGGAACGCTAGCTTTGAAGCTGCATGAAGCAACGCTCCCAAATAAAGAAGCACTTCCAGAAAATGTGTAGGTGTACAACATAGCTCAAACAAAATATTGGTTATATACCAGACGTGGTATTTAAGTTCAGCATCATCTAGGGATATGATACAAGGATTTTCAAGAAAATTCCCCTTTACATATAACGGTTTTAGAAAAATATTATCCACGCTCAAGGTATATTCACGAAAACTGAAATGGATACCTAGAATTTTATAAAAGTTCTCTTGACTACTGATAAATTTGTAGTAATTATAAAACAAGACCTAATTTTGCCCGCCTTGATAGTGTGGTGGTGGCGTGTCTGCCTCACATTAAACAGGTCCAGAGTTCGAATCTCACTTAGGGTGAGTTTCCCTTATCCTGAGAAGGCGAACGTAGAGTATCTTTAAACTCCATGGACCCCGAGATCATTTGAGCATCATTTCACCAGTTTCGTTCAACGTCCGATATGACCAACCAGGTTAAAGGATGTTAAGCTACAAAAAAAAAAAAAAAAAAAAAAAATGTGTTTTTTTGTGGAGAACCATTTTGAGATATCCTTTGAAATTGGTTTAAATTTTAAAATAAGCTTTTTCAAATTGATTTTATTTTCATATGGTCACGGAAAGAAAATGGATTTTCAAATCCATCACGTATTGACCAGTACATAAAAAGGTTGAACGAAAAAATTAATCTGCAATAGTAAACGGTGCTTCAATATATTCAAATAATTAATAATTTATCTAATATCTTAGCAGTTATTCCTAATTCATCTTTTAACTTTAAGAAAATATAGTGTGTTAGTACTATTAAATCGAGATATTTTGATAATTGGTACCTTAATATGCACCTCCTATAGAGTTTGTCTCTTGGTCAGTTTGTCCACATACACATCATAGACACACTGACACAACACACACACTCACACAGACAATTACACGGATTTTTTTCTAAAATGTTTTTATGTTTTATCTACACACACTATATATATGTGGTATGTAGAGAAGGTATTGTATTCCAACCTAAAACTCGTCTTGCTTTCAGTAATTTTATGTACGTATGTATGAATGTTACGTATGTGATGTATGTTATGTATGTGATGTACATTACGTATGTACATCACATACATAACATTATGTTACGTACGCTACGTATGTTACGTACGCTATGTATGCTACGTATGTTACTATGTTATGCATTTTATGTACATTATGTATGTTATGCATGTATGTATGCCTGCATGTGTGTGTATATATGCATGTATGTTGTAAGTATAGGTATATATAGACTGCATATCACAAAAACGAAAAGACGGTTAAATACCAAACTGAGTATTTTAAGTTCAGCGTCTTTCCTAGGATGCAACATGGAGATTATTAGGAAAATTACCCCACCCCAAATACTCTTTTCTGTATATGCAATATTTTTCAAAAATATTAATTTTCTTAAAATAGGCTCTAAGATTTTGATTAAAATACTACATGTTTAAGATGTTTTATAACAAGGAAAGTATATATTGAGTTTGCTGGGAATAATCTCTGAAGACCTCTTCATTCTAGATGACTTGTGTAACGCTTTGACTGTAAGAAATAGCAAATAAAAAACTTCCTTCACCAAAATATAGATCTTGATAAGACTTGAAATTGTCAATTTTGCTCTAGAGTTAAGTGTTTCTGAAATATTTCTTATCTGTTTCAATTTCGAACTAATTTTGTTCAAACAAGAGGGCGTATTTCGTTCCATCTCTCTTTTGTTTTGCTCCTGACCGTGCAAAGAGAACAGAATTTATATTTTTTCACATAGCTCGCAGCATTTGACTATTGATTTGGTCGTAGTATATTCCCTTCTGTATCGTTTATCTTTATAGAACTAAGTATTAAGACTATTTATCTTGATTAGCATAATGTAGATTTAAGAATAATCTCTTGTTAGAATAATTTGTATTTTTTTTACTACGTATATAGTTCATATAGAGAAGGTATTGCACTCCACCAAAAAATTCGATACCGAGATTTCACCGGAAATATATGTTTTAGGGTCCCCTTTATCTAAAAAAAAGTATTTTCAGAAAAAGGTCCGTGTGTGTGTCCGTGTGTCTGTGAACACGATAACTCTAAAACGAAAAGTCGGTAAAATACCAAACTTGGTATTTAAGTTTAGAATCTTCCAGGGATGCGACACGACGATTTTGAGAAAAATCCACCCACCCCAAACTATCCTTTATATGGAAAAATTTCGAAAGTTTTGATTTTCTAAAAAATTGGATCTAATGATTTTGATTAAAGTCTCTTATATTTAAGATATTTACATGCCAAACAAAATGTGTATCTTGAATTTTTTGGAAATGGCCTCTAAAGTCCTCTTTATTCTGGATGACTTTATTGAATTTGTATAATTGTTTAACCGTAAGAAATAAACAAAAACTTACCACACAAAAAATGTAGGTCACAATAAAACACACAATTTTTATATTCATTGTTATTGGTTTCAGCTTTAAAAAGAACATACCTATATACTTTACTCATATAGGAATTTATCAGCTCCTTTCCGTACAAACAAAGGAACTTCAGTGACATAGCAACCAGCTTTTGACTATCACTTTAACCTATACTACTCCCTTATTTCACTTGTACTTACAAGGAAGCAAGTAATAAGACCATTTCTGGTAATTTATCTCGATTATCATGAAGTAAATAGAAGCATAAGCTTTTTAACAGCAAATTGTTGCAGAGATGTAGAGAAAGTCATGTGAACGGAGCACATCAGATTTTTTTAGAGGGAATGTAATACTTTCTCTACCTATATACCAAGTAGATAAAGTAATAGCCTTTCCTATATAAAAGAGATGTGTTTGTTAATGCTATTGAATGAATGAATTTTTTTCACTTCCAATTTACATAATTGTAATCACTATACAGCTTATCCCTATTATATATACGAGGTATGTCCAGAAAGTAAGTTCCGTTTGGTAATAAAATTAAATTGTGTACAGATACAGAATAATTATTTATTGCACAAAATTCTACAACTCTTAAACTACTTTTCCACACAACTGCCAAAATTTTGCAGGCATTTGTCATAGCGTGGCACAAGTTTTTGTATACATTCTTCATAGAAGTTTACCGCCTGTTCCCAACGTGAGCAAAGTTTACGAAATTTCAGTTTTTCGGTAACAATTTCATGAATTAGTGATCGTGAGCTTTGGGGAAATTCCATAGCGAGAGCACTAATTGTTAACTTGTAGTTTTCCTGGACCTTGTCATCAATCGCGTGAACCAGTTCTTCTGTAACCAAAGATGGACGCCCACTTCGTTCTTCATCGTGCACTTCACTACGTCCTTCATTGAACTGTCGGACCCATCTTCTCACCATTAATCGGTCTTTCACGCTCAATATAGAATGGGACGCTGAGAACCACAGAAGTTAAAAGAGCGGCCATAAATAAAACTACATTTACATTTTCTACCTAATTATTAACTCCGTTATATTTAAATGTATCAATTATTATAATAGGCGTCCTTGCAATTATGAATTCAGGATTTTAAAATCCCTCTTTTATGTTTCTCTTTGGTTTTTCCTAATAATTGTTCCAACCTTCTAATCTCATCTGTATTCTTAGATCTCCTAATTCTCATTTTAATTATTTCTCTCGGTAACTTGACCACCTAGCTGGTACCAAATGGCCGCTACATAATTTCGTCTTTTCACAATCTAAAATAAAATGTAGGTCTTTTTCCACATAATGGGCACTTCTATGGGCCCATTTCATAACTTCATTCCCTTTAATTTCATTGCTCCAGTTCTATACCATGCCCACCCTTTCCTCTCCAATTTATTACACACGTCAGTATTGTCATATCCTGGCTGCGTGGTTAGGATTTGGTAGTACTGGGTGGAGTTAGCTTCTCATATATTGGCGATACTGCCAACTTCGCTGCTCTATTTGTGCAAGGAAGTCAGTGCTAATCACACATAAGTTAGGAGCAAGGCTCCGCCCAAGGTAACCATGGATTTCGCTACGCTAAGCTTTAACCCTTAGCATACCTACTAATGCAGGCAACTGTTTTTCCTTTAATTCAAGTTTAAAACTGGAGTTCTAGTAAACATTTATGGGAATAAACCTATAATATTATTATATAAAATAATAGAGAAAATGCAAATGAAAATAAATGTAGATCCTTTATTAATCCTTTTCTTCCCAAATAAAAGTTTAAATTCTTCTAAACCAGTTTCCACAATCCTGCCAAAGGCACAAACAAAAAAGTGGTTTAATTGACCATGAGCGTTAGTTGATCCCTTCAAAGCCAAATTTTGCAAGTTTAAACACCAGAGACTGTGGTAAAGGACGGGGAGAGCTCAAGTAAAATAATCGGTGTGATGCTTGAAACCTAATGGGATTACTTTTGACTGTAGCTATGTGGGTTTTACTCTTTAATTTATTTTATAAATTTTTACAATATAAAAAGTCTTGATTACTTGTCGTTTGTGGTTGAAGGTTAGTATAACATGAAATAAATCCTAGAGTGCAACCCTATTTGTATAATTACGCTTAAAACAAGCGGACTTATAGGTACCGACAGGCAACACAGGGCTAAGATAACCAATAAATGAACACTTAACATTGCTCAGAACTTTGAATTAGTAGATTAGCTAGCTCATTTCACCATCAGTTATAATTATGTAGCATATATCCCTGTGGTCTGATGGAACAGAGCTGCGTTCCCATATCCACGCCTAGTTGTGGTGAAAAGAACATTTTCCCTAACCTATTCCCTCTCATAGTGAAACGAGTTTCTTGAATTAATAACAACAGGCATGACAATATATTTTCCCTCCCCCAATATTTTTTTTAACTTGCCTATGTAATGCCAAAGATCTCTTATCCCTAATACTGCTAAAAAGTATGTTGTATCTTGATATCCTCTATACTGTTTCCAATACCCTCCCTCCAGAGATTCTCTCTCACTCCATAAGTTCCCAATGCCTATTTTTACTTTCTCTATACACACTATGTACATAGTGTATAGAAAAGGTTTTGCACTCCACCCTAAAATTCGATACCGAGATTTCAACGGAAATATATGTTTTAGGGTCCCCTGTATCAAAAAAAAAAAAAAAGCATTTTCACAAAAAGGTCCGTGTGTCAGTGTGTCTGTGTCTCTGTGAACACGATAACTCAAAAACGAAAAGTCGGTAAACTACCAAACTTGGTATTTAAGTTTAGTATCTTCCAGGGATGCGACACGAAGATATTGAGAAAAATTCTCCCGCCCCAAACTACCCTTTACATGGAACTTTTTTCTAAAATGTTGATTTTCTTAAAAATGGCTCTATTTTGCTTAAAATATCGTATATCAAAGATGTTTACCTGACAAATAATATGTATATCTTGACTTTTCTGGGAATAGCCTCTGAAGACTACTTAATTCTGTATGAATTTTACGGAATTTTGAATAACCGCTAAACCGTAAGAGATGGACAAAAACTTACTGCGCAAAAAATGTAGAGCACGTTAAAACACACAATTTATGTTATAAACATGTTTTTCGTGGAGTCATCGTTTTTGAGTCATTCCTTGTTTTTGATTTCTGCTATGAAGTCTTATACTGTTCTCATATAGTAATTTGTCAACTGCTTCCATACAAAGGAACTTCAGTGACATAGCAACCAGCAAGGAACAAAGCAAACATAGCAACAAGGAACCAAGTAATAATACTATTTCTGCTATTTTAGTCTGATTAACATGAAGTAAGTAGAAGTATAAGCTTTTTAAGAGTAATTTGTAGCAGAGATGTAGAGAAAGTCATATCACATCAGATTTTTTTCTATAATTTTTGTAATGATAATGACCAATTAATGCTTTCTCCTGCATAATCATACATTGTTTATTATATGTTGATCTTCCTTAAATCTAACTCAATACGAAAACTTTAACAATCTTTAAATTGGTTTAATTGTTTTTTCACACAAGCCGTGTGTAGGACAGGAGTTGGATAGGCAGAGTCAGACTGAAAAATTCAATGCCATAGCCGGGATTTGAGAAATTCAATGATATGCCGGCATGTTGCCATGGTAACTCAGTGGATGATCAACCGCTAGAGACCGGGCGGGACATTGAATTTTTCAGTCCGACTCTACCTATCCAATTCCTGTCCTACACACGGCTTGTGTGCAAAAAAGAATTAAACAATACCCATTGACCATAATAGTTGGCTATACTATGAATCCTGGGCCTTAATGTACTTGCAGCATTGTAAGTCGCCATTGGGGTTGTCATCTCAAAATAATTTGAGATCACCTTGTGGTTTACCGGGAAACACATGAGACAGTTGAGAAATTCGATGATATGCCGGCATGTTGCCGTTGTAGCTCAGTGGTAGAGTAACCGACTAGGGACCGCGAGATCCGTTGTTCAAATCCCAGCTATGGCATTGCATTTATCAGTCTGACTCTACCTATCCAATTTTTAAATTATTAAATCTTCACTTCCTGTTCTATCTAGTTCGAACAGTGCTACTCCCGATGCGAGTGGTAAACCCATAATTAACTGACAGAAGTTTCTATGTTTTTATGTAATTAGTACATAATAATTTCTGGGATACGAATGAATAAATAAGTGGATTTATTAACATCACAATATCTTGCATTGAACTTCAAAAATCACACGGGTCTACAGACCGTACGTGTTTTTGTAATACACACTATAAAGCAATATTAAAACAAAAACAAAAAAATTAAAAGGTTAAACACGAACATAAAAATCTGATGTGTTACACTCACATGACTTTCTCTAGCTGTTCTACAAACTTCATACATAGGATTCTTCTTCTTTGTGCACCTTTCTAGTCATGGTACTCATTAGCACAATGTTCTGATTATTTAGTTCCGTATAAATAGGAAGAAAATAAGGGAATACACTAGGCTAAACCAATAGTCAAATGTTTTAAATGCTGTCGTTATGCGATTGTCATTACAAATCGCTTCTTTTCTTGGCCAGGAGTAGAACAAAAGAAAAACAGACACTCCCGTCTGAGAAAAGTATAAGTACTTCATAACTGAAACTAATAACAAAGATTACCTCGAAAACGGTAAGCTCCACGAGAAAAATGTATATGCCATAACTTGTGTATTTTAACAAGACATAATTTTTTGTCTAGTAAGTTTTTGTCTATCTCTTACGGTTTATTAGTTATACCAAATTAAGCAAAATTCATCCAGAATAAACAAGTCTTCTGAAGCTATTCCCAGAAAATTCAAGATATACCTTTTATTTGTTAGGTAAATATCTTTAATATATGATATTTTAATCAAAATCGTTAGAGCCATTGTTAAGAAAATCAAAATTTTCGAAAAACGTTCCATGTAAAGGGTAGTTTGGGGTGGGGAAATTTCTCTCAAAATCTTCGGGTCGCATCCCTGGAAGATACTAAACTTAAATACCAAGTTTGGTATTTTAGCTACTTTTGGTTTTTGAGTTACCGTGTTCACAGACACACGGACCTTTTTCTGAAAATGCTTTTTACTTTCTCTATAGGCACTATGTACATAGTGTATAGAGAATGTATTGCACTCCACCAAAAATTTGATACCGAGATTTCACCGGAAATATATGTTTGAGGGTCCCCTGTATCCAAAAAAAGTATTTTCAGAAAAAGGTCCGTGTGTGTGTGAACACGATAACTCAAAAACGAAAAGTCGGTAAAATACCAAACTTGGTATTTAAGTTTAGTATCTTCCAGGGATGCGACACGAAGGTGTTGAGAAAAATCTCCCCACCCCAAACTACCCTTTACATGGAACTTTTTCGAAAATTTCGATTTTCTCAAAAATGGCTCTAAAGATTTGATTAAAATATCATACATTAAAGACATTTACCTAAAAAATAGAATGTATATCTTGAATTTTCTGGGAATAGCCTCTGAAGAGTAGTTTATTCTGGATGCATTTTACGGAATTTTGAATAACTGCTAAACCATAAGAGATGGACAAAAACTTACTGCACAAAAAATGTAGAGCACGTTAAAACACACAATTTGTTATATACATTTTTTCGTGGAGTTGGTCGTTTTTGAGACATTCCTTATTTTTGGTTTCTGCTATGAAAAACAGGAATTTGTCAACTACTGTCCATACAAACAAAGGAACTTCAGTGACATAGCAACCAGCTTTAGCCTATGGTACTCCCTTATTTCACATCTACTTACAAGGAAACAAGTAATATGGCTATTTCTGCTAATGTTTTACTGATTAGCATGAAGTAAATAGAAGTATAAGATTTTTAACAATAATTTGTTGCAGGGATATAGAGAAAGTCATGTGAATGGTACACATCAGATTTTTTGGATACAGGGTGCCTAAAACATGTATTTCCGGTGAAATCTCGGTATCGAATTTTTGGGTGGAATATAATACTTCTCTATCCCTATGTACATTGTACGTAGGGGCTAGAGAAAGTAAAAAGACAAAGATATTCAAGCAATTTAAATTTACAGCACAGAGTACAGTTTCATAAAATGTACCTTCTTATAATAGATAAATACACTTAAAAGAAATATGTACACATACTATATACACTATATAAAACCAACACACAACAGTGACCTTGCATATAGGGGACTCGAGGGGCTAACGCAGTCTGAAGAAAGCCTTCTGAATGGAGGAATGACATTTATGTATATTTTATATCGAAGATCGGGACGCAGATGACGATGATGAAAAGCGAACAAGCGTTGAATTGCCACAGGGGGTGTTTGTGTATACACAAGAGCAAAGGGGAACCCTCCCTGGCATAGAAACCGGAAACTTCGCTTCAAACTTCTTGGCAAAGTTTCACAGTTTCTGGCGACAATTCGAGGTTATGTGGCAGGGGAAGGAGGAATTGGCGTTATAAGAAAATTCCCTTCAAACTGTGCGACCCTCACAACTTTGAGAACGGCAAGCTACATGTGTAATACGTGCAGAGAGAGGTTTTTGCTACGGGAGAATTTGGCGCACTGGTAGTCGGTCCTTTTTATGGATTAAAGCCCTGCAGTAGAAACGACGACGGCGGCGCTGGCAAAAAAAGAAATGAATTGAAGCGGAGGAACGGAGCACATTCTTTCTCCCTTTGCGTCACACACGGAAACGTACCAAAGAAGACCTAATACCTACCCACAGGAAGTTAAAACATCATTCATGAAGCTCGGCTCTTAGCATTGGTCTGTAAGGTCGTGTCTGTGGAAATGTTGAAATTGTAATGCGCTTTAAGATACACACACACACACACACACACACACACACACACACACCCAGAAATAGCAGCTATACTTAAAACATTACAAAGAAAAATCTTATGTGTTC
This sequence comes from Hymenopus coronatus, assembly GCA_030762935.1. Lineage (NCBI taxonomy): Eukaryota > Metazoa > Arthropoda > Insecta > Mantodea > Hymenopodidae > Hymenopus > Hymenopus coronatus. The sequence goes on along the minus strand of CM060898.1, from coordinate 29,378,217 downwards.
CATTCACATGACTTTCTCTATATCCCTGCAAAAATTATCATTAAAAAGCTTATGCTTATATTTACTTCATTCCAATCGAGAGAAAAAAAAAAAAAAAAAAAAAAACTAGCAGAAGTAGTCATTACTTGCTTCCTTCTAAGTAGAAGCAAAATAAGGGAGTACCATAGGTTAAAGTGATAGACAGAAGCTGCTTGCTATGTGACTGAAGTTCCTTTGTTTGTATGGACAGGAGTTGACAAATTCCTGTATGAGAAATTTTTTAAAGGTGAAACCAAAAACAAGAAATATCGAAAAAACTACCAGTTCCACGAAAAAATATATATAACATAAATTGTGTGTTTTAGCATGCTCTACATTATTTGTGTACTAAGTTTTTGTTCATCTCTTACGGTTTAGCATTTATGCAAAATTCCGTAAAATTCATCCAGAATAAAGTAGTCTTCAGAAGCTATTCCCAGAAAATTCAAGATACACATTTTATTTTTCGGGTAGAAATATTTAATATAAGATATTTTAATCATAACCGTTAGAGCTATTTTTGAAAAAATCAACATTTTCGAAAAAATTCCATGTAAAAAAGTTTGGAATGGGGGGATTTGTCTCAATACCTTCGTGTCGCAACCCTGGAAGATACTGAACTTAAATACCAAATTTGGTATTTTACTGAACTTTCCTTTTTGAATTATCGTGTTCACAGACACACACACATACACGGACCTTTTCTGAAAATTATTTTTGGGTACAGGGAACCCTAAAACATACATTTCCGGTGAAAGCTCGGTATCGAACTTTTGGTTGGAATGCAATACCTTCTTTATACACTATGAGCATAGTACGTGTAGAAAAAGTAAAAGCAGCAGGGTCTCAAACTAAATTTGCCAAAATGGTTACATTTAGCTGAATTTTTGCCATTGAAAGTTACTTCTTTGCATGGTCAGAAGTAAAAGGAAAGAAATCCGGATGACTTCCTATTATTCCAAACCAATACGAGGAACAACTCTGAATTGGCTAGCTCAAAAAAAACTGTAAAGGACATACATAAACTGTCTTTTTAGACGAAATCTACATTTTTTGTGAAGTAAGTTTTTGTCTATCTCGTACAGTTTACCAGTAATGCAAAGCTCATTCTAAGAAATGCAACATATACAGTTTGTTTGCCATGTAAATATCTATAATATACACTATTTTAATCAAAATTGCTATAGCCGTTTTTGAAAACACCTAAAGTTTCAGTTTTTACATATAAAGGGTAGTTTTGGGTGGGGAATTTTGTTTAAAATTACTGCATCGCATTCTTGGAAGATCCTAATACCAAGTGTGGTATTTAACCGGCTTTAGTTATTATGTTATGCTGTCCAGAGACCCAAACACACACACGCGCGCGCGCATACATACACACTGTCCTGTTTTATTTTTTTGTTTAAAGGAGTCTCTAAACACACATTTCTGGTGAAATCTCTAAATCGAATTTTTGGGTGGAATGCAATTGCTTCTCTACCTACTATGTACATTGTACATATGTCGTGGAGAAAGTAAAAAATAGTATAAACAATGTTTAAATACAAATGTATGTAAAAATAACTGCATTGATTTAGTGGAGCATTCTGAAAATAAAGGCAATTAAAAAAATTCTCACAGACACGCGAACACACACAAAGTAGCGCCTCTGAGTATACATTTTGGGTTTTTACAAAAGTTAGAGTCGGATTGCCCTGAAAATGTGAAATAGATCTGCTGTATAATAGTTGTGATTACGGACAAGTTCATACAACTGCAACAGATCACAAGAAGAGACACATTTGAGAAAATCTAAATTTTCGAAAATTTGTCCTTGTAAGGCTAGTTCGGGTTTGGAATATTTTGTTGAATATTTCATGTCGCATCCTTGGCAGATTTTAAACGTATATACTAAGTTTGATCTTCATTAGAATATCATATATTGAAGATATTTACAGTGCACCTAAAGTGTATATGTTGAATAGTGTCTGGAGACATCTTTATTCTGGATGCATTTTGTTGAATTTCCATAACTGGTTAACCCTAAGAGATAGACAAAAACATTCATCACAAGCAATGTAGACATCATTAAAACACAATTTATGGTATATAATTTTTTTTTTTGTGGAGTTCAACATTGTTCTAGTTATTATTTGTTAGAAAGGAAAGGTTACAAGAAAGCAAGTACTAAAATAGAGTTTATTAATTTTCTCAGTTAAGTATGAAGTAGATAGAAGAATAAGATTTTAACAATATTTTCAGAGATGTAGAGAAGGTCATGTGAATGGAACACATCAAATTTATAGAAAAAGGTCCACGTGTGTATGTAAACACAATTACTCAAAACCGACAAGTTGCTGAAATATCAAATTTGGTATATATATTTGTGTAGTATCTTTCAAGGATTTTACACGAACATTTTGACGACTCCAAACCATCCTTTACATAGAAAAATTTTCAAAAATGGCTCTAAAGATGATGATTAAAATACCGTATATTAAAGATACTTACACAACAAATAAAATGTATGTCTTGAATTTTCTGGGAACAACCTCTGTAGACCTCTGTTCTGGATGAATTTTGCTGCATTTTGCATAACTAGTAAACCGTAACAGATAGACAGGAACTTACAATTTATGTCGTATATATATTTTTTGCAGAGACCATTTTTGCTAATTTTATCTCGATTAGCTTGAAGTAGTTAAAAGAATAAGCTTTATAGCAGTAATTTGTAGCAGAGATGCAGAGAAAGTCATGTGAATGGAACACATCACATTTTCTTTCTCTCGGGAATACTTCCCTTTTGTCATATGTCAATGTCATGCAAGTCTATATGTGTCACAAAGTGCATAAATCAACAAGGGAAATGCATGCATCCTAGCCCTTTGTTCTTCGCTGGTGTCACTTAATAACAGCCGTAGGTGCATTATTACAGTCGCCCGTAAACCTTTGTCAACAAAAAGCTTTATTTAATTATTGAGATAGTTTTGTGCGTCTCATCCAGTAGGCGAGAGAATTCATACGACCTGCAGAAGTAGATACTTCCCGAGTCAGATACGGAAATTGCCGTTCTCAAAGGAAAGAATTCTTGCCATTCATTGTTTATTCAGTTAACTGTTACGTAATTCTGTCCGAACGGAGTATACAGGATGGGCAAAAAGTCCCTCACCATAGAGACACAATTTGTTTTCCATTTCCAGGTTAACGACATAGACGCCTGAAGAACGTGTGTCACTTATTCTCCTTTCCTATTTACAAGACTTTCTCTATATCCTGCAATAGCTTACTTATGCTAATCAAGAAAAAATTAGCAGAAAGAGTCGTACTTGCAAGAAAGCAGCTAATAAAAGGGAAATGAGGAAATACAATAGGTTAAAGCGATAGTCAAATCTTTTAAAAGCTGATTACTATGTGAATGAAGTACCTTTGTTTGTATGGACAGGGATTAAAAATTCTCGTATGAGAAAAATATAAGTATTTTAAAGCTGAAATCCATATCAAGGAATATCTCAACAAACGTTTTTCCAAAAATTTTTTTTACTTTCTCTACACGTACTATGTACATAATGTATAGAGGGGGTATTGTAATGCACCTAAAAATTCGATACCGGGATGTTACCGGGAATGCATTTTTTGTGTCCCCCTGAATCCAAAAATGCATTCTTAGAAAGAGGTTTGTGTGCGTGTGTGCGTGTGTGTGCGGACAGCATTGGTAGTTAAGTTGTGTATCTTCTAAGGATGCGACACGAAGATTTTCAAGAAATTTCCTACCCCCCCCCCCCAAATGACTCTTTACATAGAAAAAATTTCTCAAAAATGGCTCTAACGATTTTGATTAAAATACCGTATATTAAAGATATTTTTAGTGCAAATTAAATGTATATCTTGAATTTTCTGGGAATAATCCCTGCAGATATGTTTATTCTAGATGAATTTTTCTTGATTTTGGAATACTGATAAACCGTAAGAAATAGACAAAAACTTGTCACACAAATAATGTAGATTACATTAAAACACACAATTTGTCATACTCTTTTTTCATTGAATTGACCATTTCTGAGATATTCCTTGTTATTTGTTTCAGATTTAATATATTTAAACTTCTTTTTTCACGTGGAAAGCTGTAAACTTCCGGCCCTGCATGGAAACGGACTTTATCCACATGGCAACCGGCTTTAAAACGATTTGACTATTGATGTAACTTAATGTATTCCCTTATTTTCTTTCTACTTACTAGGAAGCAAGTAATTAAGACAATATCTGCTAATGTTTATCTTGATTATCATAGAGTAGATAGAAGAATATGCTTTTTAATAATTTGTTACAGCGATGTAGAGAAAGCCATGTGAATGGGACATATCAGAATTTTTTTTTGTATTCAGGTGAGCTTAAAACGTCTATTTGAGGTGAAATCTCGATATCGAATTTTTAATGGAATACAATACCTTCTCTATAAACTACGTGTAGAGAAATTAAAACGAATTAATGTAAAATTGAAGAGGTATTTCAGTAGAGACATCTGGATTAAGAGTTATAAACCTCTTTGTGTTAAATATGCCAAGCCTTGAAGCTTGATCTGTTTTATCAATCAGCACCCCTGTAAATATTTCCATCTAGCGGCTGACGAAAGACTCGATTTGAGATCTGCATGGAGATTAGAAAACAAACTAAGGTGCTGATGTATGAGTTCTTAGAACCTGTGCTTTCTCTTAAGGACCATGTAATAATAGTACTTTCTCCATCATACCTGTCTTCATTTGAAGAGTCATAGGAAAGGATTTATTGATGTTCATACTATGTACATAGGGTGCAACAGTGTATTAGCACATTTTGTATTTTACTATTTTAATTATTAATTTGCACAGGTTTAACATAGAAAAGATATCTGCTTCAGTAGTCAAGACTGGGCAGATAGCAGAACACAAAACATTAGGGTGAGAAGTTGTTACTGTATATGCCAAGATCACTTCTTTTGTCAATCCAGAAACACAAATACTTTTGTAAGAGCACGGTTTTAGTGCAGTAGAGGTCTAAGTAAGTTTTATGGAGACAGGGCTTTTCCCTAAAAGCAAGTAGCTCGGGACTCTGTCATTATAAAGAGCGGTCACTAGAGCATAATATAATGAACTACCAAAGCTAGCCACGTGCCAACTTCATTTTCGCGCTACTTTGTAACCAATCAGAAATGAGCCCGAAGCTTGGATATTTTAGGTATATAAGCAGTGTGTACACAAGAAAACGGGCGAACTGTATGTACGGGGATGCTGTAGTGCTGGTTCTCGATTATAACTATCGATGACTGTAGAAATGAAAAACTTTGTAGGTAGCGGAAATAGCACCAGTTATAAGCATATATTTCTACATCTACAAGAACTATGTCAGGAGTCGCTCGACGGATTAGTGTCTCATTAAATAACAAGTGTGAATAAAAATCATCAATTCTGAGGAATCTTAAGTGAAGTAATTATGTTTGTGAGTCTACCCAGTGTGACATACCCCAGTTATTTTTTCTCCCCTCAGTAAGAGTCACAGATGAGCATAGCCGGCGCATCACAGAATGTCAAAGAGATATGTACACGCCCATTTTTAAAGTATTTCAGTGCTACTAATTCAGACCGACTTCAAGGTAGAAAGATATGCGACAAGTGTATAGAGAATGGATAGTATTGCACCCAAATTTCGATGTGAAGAGTGCAACGGAAACATGTTTTGAGGTCCCATAGTCCAAAAAAGCGCATTTTTAGAAAAAGATCAATGTGTGTGTCTCAAACTTGGAATTTAAGTTTATCTTACAGGAACGCGACACTCCGAACTCTTTTTTACATGGAAAATGTTTTGAAATTTTCAATTAAACGACTTTGATTATAATAACGTGTAAAAAAAAAAAAGCCATTTACATCACAAATAAAATGTATATCTTGAAAGTTTGGGGATTGGCTTCTGAAGACCTCTTTATTCTGGAAGAATTTTGCTGAAATGTTACATACTGGTAGACCATAAGAGACAGACAAAAACGAATTATACAAAACATGTAGATCTGATTAAAATACATAATTTATGTCATATACATTTTTGTTGTAGAGTGGAAAGTTTCCGAAATATTCCTTCTTATTGGTTTCCATTTTAAACTAGGTGTATTCTCAGGCGGGGTCACCTTTGGTTTTATTTTTCTTTTGTTTTCTGGGAATGTAAAGGGAAGTGATCTTCAGTTGCTTACACACGACCGGCTTTTAAAAAAAAAACTGACTATAGCTTTATGCTAGTGTATTTCCTTATTGCACGGAAGAAAGTAATATGACCATTTCTGCTAATATTTATCTCAGATAAGAGCAATATTTTATAAGAATAATTTGTTTTCAGAATAGGTAGAGAAAGTCATGTGAATGTAATATATCAGATTTTTATTCCTATTTCACAAGTATACCACAAGTATTTACATGAAATATTTGTATATGCGGAAAAAAAATATTGCGATGTCGCTTTAATATCTTTTTCATTCACACGAGTTCCTTTACCTGTTCTACCAGCAAACTTCTTTCTGCTTCATGCTAAGAGATAAGCGTTAGCAGATTCCCCCTAATATTTAATTCCTTATGAACAGCAGGGAACCAAGGAAATAGTCTAGGTTAAAGCGATGCTCAATTATTTAAATGCTGTCGCTATGTGATTTCATTGAAACTTGCTTCTTTAAATGGAATGAAGTAAAACAAATGTAATACGGGCAATTTTACTGTTTGAGAAAATTAGGTAATATGTATTTTCAATTTAAACCAATAACAAGAGATATTTCGGAAACGGTTAGCTTCACAGCAAAAATGTCCAGGACACAATAAATGTGAAATGTGCTATTTAAGAAGATGTGTATATATATATATATATATATATATATATATATATTTTTTTTTAAGTTTTGTCTATATCTTACAATTTTCAGCTATGACGAGGACTTAAAGGCCTTCCCAGAAAATTCGAAATATACATTTTATATATCATGTAAATACTTTTTATATAAGATATTTTAATCAAAATTGATAGAATCAGTTTTGAAAACTTGTTACAAAGTGTAATACCTCCCAAGGCTGTGACACACATATTCAAATGACAATTTCCCCCACAACCTACACTTTACATGGAAAAAGTTTCGAAAATGTTTATTTTCTTAAAAATGGCTCCAATAATTAGAGACCTCTACATTCTGGATGGTTTTTACATAACTTGTAAACCATAAGGGGTAAACAATTTACTGCAAAAAAAAATCTTCAGTAGCTATTTCCAGAAAATTCAAGACAGATATTTTATCTCTCATGCAAATACCTCTAATACAATATTTTAAACAAAATCATTAGTCACTTCTGAGAAAAGCAACATTTTCGAAAATTTTTTCATGTAAAGAGTAGTTTAGGGTGTGGGATTTTCTTGATAATCTTCGTGTCGCATCCTTGGAAGATGCTGAACTTGGATATTAAGTTTGGAATTTAACCGATTTTTCGTTTCAGAGTTATCGTGTTCACAGACTTAAGGGCCTTTTTCTAAAAAATAACTCTTTTGAATTCAGAGGATCTCAAAGTATATAATGTTTCCGTTGATATCTGTAACAGAAGCAATAATAAGACAAACTAAAACAATTTAAATTAGAAAAGAGAATGTAAAATATTTAAAGCATGAATATACCATTTTGTTGTGTAAATGTTATTGTATCTTGGATGAATAAGTAATAATTTATGTAGGAACGCAAAATATTTAGTTTTGTTTCGTTGCAACCATAAAAATCAAGAAAATACTACAAGAAAATGTATGTAAAATTGTAATTAATAAGGGTTATTTTTGTTAACTTCTTGTTATGGAAGAAGTAATAGTATTAATGTAAATAATTAAAATAGAACTTAAATGTTTGAAATACAAATGAAAAAATCTGATGTGTTCCATTCACATGACTTTCTCTATATCTCTGCAACTAATTAAAAAGCTTATGCTTCTATTGACTTCACTCTAATCGAGAAAAAATCAGCAGGCATAGTCTTATTACTTGCTTCCTTGTAAGTAGAAGCGAAATAAGGGAGTAGCATACGTTAAAGTGATAGTCAAAAACTGGTTGCTGTGTGCCTGAAGTTCTTTGTATGGACAAGAATTGTTAAATTCCTGTATGAGATAATATGTTTTTGCAGCTGAAACCAAAAACAAAGTGTATCTAAAAAAAAAAAAAATAATGTGCACTCCACGAAAAAAATGTATATAAGCTAAATTGTGTGTTTTAAGGTGCTCTACACTTTTTGTGTTGCAAGTTTTTGTCCATCTCTTACGACTTTTCGTTTTTGAGCTATCGTGTTCAGACACACGGACACACACACACACACACACGGACCTTTTTCTGAAAATGCTTTTTTTGATACAGGTGACCCTAAAACATATATAACATATATTTCCGGTGAAATCTCGATATCGATCTATACACAAAGTTCATAGTACGTATAGAGAAAGTAAAAAGAGGAAAAAAATGTAGGGAGACGTTCACACGTTCATTGTTTGTGTCATATTAACGAAACAATTGAGAAATGTTTGATATTTGTAGAAGATAGTATAGACACCATTACATAAAAGGCACGCTTCATTTGTGAAAAGCTATGAGCATTGATGAAAGTAAAATTGTGCATTAAATGTTACAATTATTTTAAATTTATGTATAGAAATTAATAGAGAAGAGGATTACTTTGTTGTAAAAATAAAATCATACATGTAAAGTAGCTCATAGTGTTTAAAAACTGTGTAATATTTTATTGTGAATTACGACGTTAAAACTTTGGCAAATATAATAAAAATCTTCTTCAACCCACCTTCAATAGTTTTTATACCAAAAAACAGTTTTCCAATCCTGAAAGTCTTGAGAATACTCTCATTCTAAATAACTTATAGAAAATACCTAATGTGTTCCATTCACATATATTTCTCTACATCTCTGCAATAAGTTATTGTTAAAAAGCTTATGCTTCTATTTACTTTATGCTAATTGAGAAAAAATTAGCAGAACTGTTCTTATTACTTGTTTTCTTGTAATTAAAAGCGAAATAAAGTAGTACAATAGGTTAAGGTGATAGTCAAAAGCTGGTTCGTATGTGACTAAAGTTCCTTTGTTTATATAGAAGAAGCTGACAAATTCCTGTTTGAGAAAAGTAAGTTTTTTAAAGGTGAAATATAAAGCAAGGAATAACTCAAAAACGATCAAGTCCACGAGAAAAATGTGTATAATATAAATTGTGTGTTTTAAAGTGCTCTACATGTTTTGTGTGGTAAGTCTTTGTCCATCTCTTACGGTTTAGCAGTTATATAAAATTCAGTAAAATTCAGCCAGAATAAAGTATCTTCAGAGGCTATTCCCAGAAAATTCAAAATATACATTTTATTTGCCAGGTAAATATCTTTAATATACGATATTTGACTCAAAAACGATGGAGCAATGTTTTAAAAAATCAAAATTTTCGAAAAATGTTCCATGCAAAGGGTAGTTTGTGGTGGGGAGATTTTTCTAAAAATTTTCGTGTGAGATCCTTGGAAGATACTAAACCTAAATACCAAGGTTGGTATTTTACCGACTTTTGTTTTTGAGTTATGTTCACAGGCAGACGTACCTTTTTCTGAAAATGCTTTTTTTTTAACAGGGGACCCTAAAACATATGTTTCAGATAGAGGCACTTAAGCGTAAACTCGCTCTAGGAGCTTGCAAGTTGTCTCTATTTACGAAGCTTCTCCGATAAGATGCCTCAGAAGAAAGCAAACTGTAAAAGTTGCACGTTAGCAATCAGGTGTTGAGCGTCTTGCATTTGAAGATGTAGCATGAAATCTTTGCCCAAGGCGGTAATTTTACTCGAGAGATAGAAATTTCGAAACTCTGCTGTTGCTTATAACTAGCTAAGGAGAAAACTCCCAATCTGCTTCCATCTTCCTTGTAAAGTTTTAGAACGCAATTAAAGTTCGCGCCTCAACATAAAATAAGTGAAATAATTTATAATTAACAGGAAACGCTGCTCATCTTCTTAAGTCTGTAGACGTTACAAGAAGCAAAAATGCCTTGGGGTTCTTTTTTTTTTTTTGTTTAAACAGCGTAAAAATAAATTAGAATGTAGGTAGTACATTTTTTATTCTTTTTCTTAAGTGAGTAACAGGTAATTTTCTAGTGATCTTGCTCTTATTTCATCCTTAATACATTTACAAGCGTTTCATTTAAAGATTACATCACAATTTTGTACTTGCAATTCGTGTTTTAGTCTTTATTTCAATATGTATTTATTTCCATCTTTTCTCAGATTTTTAAATCGCACATTGAATAATTTTTTATACCTTAAGGTGATGCATATGTGAAATTTCTCCAAAAATATATTACAAAAATGCACAGATAATAGTTTTTTAACAATTTATTAACAATGCGACAGTGCCGCTTTATGCAGTGATGCTCACGTTTGCCTTGGTATGTGAGTCATCGGGGTAGCAGGCCCTGAGATGCGTAAACAATAGAAAGAGTGGCGCAACGTGACGTAACAGGGACCTCTGGAACGCCAGACTCTTGTCGCGAGAACGTGATTTCTTCTCAAGCTACGAGATACTTCTGGAAGCTTCGGTTTCCAAAAATTTCCACAAAGCTCTGTGACGTAAATTTCTAGCTATAAAAGGAGTATGATTTGCAATTCACTACAGCGCGCAGTGGTGCGCGAGCCATGGATGAAACCGTATAGCGAATTATTTGAAGCAGTGAGTTTAAGCCTTAATTTGTAACATTTGTTGAGTCAATAAAGATATTTATTACAATAATAGTAATAATACTTTATTGTACTTGTGTTACATTTTTGATTTTTCACAAAAGTACCACTACATTAGCTTAGTTCCCTAGCTGTTAGCGAGTGTAGTCCCCTTTATTTTGTGCTACCCATTCCACCATATCTTTGTGTTTTCTCTGCTATTTTCTCTCTTCCTTTGTTCTTATCCACTTTTGTTTCATACTTCCAAAATATTGTTCTGTTTCACATTCAGCATTTTTATCGCTGAATTCTCTCCTGGCGTTCTATCCCGTTTTTGTTCTTAAACGTTTTTCCTCTAATTTCTTACCTATTTACATTAAATTAAACAGTGAGCAATACTGCGTTTATCCCCGCATTAAGTACAATATTCTAGTTCATTTCCCCTCATCTCTTCCAAAGTAATATTCTGTTCTCATCCAAGTTAATCCTTCCCTCTCTTGTTTATATATATATCAGCATACCACCCTTTTAATCATTCTTTATTTTTCGCTATAAACAAAGTGAGCTTTAGGTTCTAGTTCACCCATATTTTACTATCCATATCTGCTATCCTATGACACACTGATTTCCACAATCGTTTTTGATTTGCTTCTCCATTCCTCCATATCTCTCCAATCTCTAGTTTCGTTAAGGTTTTCTATAGCTGCCCCCACCAGCTCTTCTTCTTCTTTATAATAACGCTCTAACCGATTGGTGATATCGGACGATGAAGGAAATTGGTGAAATTCTGTTCAAATGTTCTCGGGGCCCATGGAACTTAAAGTTACTTCGTCTTTTCTGGATAAGTAAAAAAACCCCAAAAACTTACCCGGGTAACACACCCTTAACGAGATTCGAACCCGCGGCCTGTTGGATGTGAGGCAGACACGCTATTAATTTGTCTTGAGCTGTTTCGATCATATTTTTAGCAGATATTCATCTTCGCTCTTTATACACCCATATCAATAGTTCAATATAGCTTCACACATCTTCCTATTTCTATCATTGCTACCCTTTTTGCTGCTACTTTCCTTAGCCCTAAAATCTCTTAACGAACATTCTGTATTCAGGGTCTAAGTTTTTCCTGTGTATAATATCCCCATACTTCCGATTCGTATCAACTTTTTTCTTATATTGTTGCCTCATAAACCCTCTAAGCATTTTCTGTTTATCTCTAGAAATATTATCGTAAATACATGTTTTGAAACACCTGAATAAAACATCATTTTTTGAGATGTTGTATATGTGTGGGGGGCAGCATAGCTAAAAGTCAGTACAACACCTAACTTCACTTTAAGTATATGTTTTTCAAGGATGCGACACAGAGATTTTCATAAAAAAAATCCCATCTCCACCATTTACACTATAAATGATACATTTTTCGAAAATTTTGATTTTTTCAAAAGCTGCAATAACGATTTTGATTAAAATACCACAAGTTAAAGATGATGCAATGGAAAATGACATGTATATCTTGAATTTTGAAGGAATAGCCTCTGAAAACCTCTTCATTCTGGATGGATTTTGTATAACTCGTAAACCGCGAGAGATAGAAAAAAAAAAAAAAAAAGAGCCATACAAAAATGTAGATTTATTAAAACTCAACATTTATGTTATATACATTTTTACTTTCTCTATATGCACAATGTACATAGTGTATACAGAAAGTATTGCACTCCACCCAAAAATTCGATACCGAGATTTCACCGGAAATATATGTTTTAGCGTCCCCTTTAATTAGAAAAAGCATTTTCGGAAAAAGGTTCCTGAGTGTGTGTTTGTGTCCGTGTGTGTGTTTGTGTCCGCGTCCGTGTCCGTGTGCCTGTGAACAGGATAACTCAAAAACGAAAATTCGATAAAATACCAAACTTGATATTTAAGTTAAGTATCCTCCAGGAATGCGACACGAAGATTTTGAGAAAAATCCCCCCACCCTAAACTACCCTTTACATGGAACTTTTTTCGAAAATTTTGATTTTTTCAAAAATAGCTAACGATTTTGATTAAAATATCGCGTACTAAAGCTATTTATCTGACAAATAAAATGTATATTTCGACTTTTCTGGGAATAGCCTCTGAAGAGTACTTTATTCTGGATGAATTTTATGCAATTTTGAACAACTGCTAAACCGTAAGAGATGGACAAAAACTTACGACACAAAAAATGGAGAGCACGTTAAAACAAACAATTTATGTTACATACATTTTTTTCGTGGGATTCATCGTTTTTGAGACATTGCTTGTTTTTTGTTTCTGTTTTGAAAAACTTATACTTTTCTCATACAGGAATTTATCAACTCCTGTATGTACAAACAAAGGAACTTCAGTGACGTAGCAACCAGGTTTTGACTATCACTTTAATCTATGGTAGTCCTTTATTTCTCTTCTACTTACAAGGAAGCAAGTAATAAGACTATTTCTGCTAATTTTATTCTGATTAGCATAAAGTAAATAGAAGTAAAAGCTTTTTAAGAATAATTTGTTGCAGGGATATAGAGAAACTCTTGTGAATGAAACACATCAGATTTTTATTTTAGAGTTGACCGTATCCCAGATATTCCTCGTTATTGGTTTCAATGTTAAACTACTTAAACGTTTGTCAAGTGTGAAGTCAACTTTCGTTTCATCTCTTGTTTTACTATTGGAAATGGAAAAGATAACCGTATTTCAATTGTTTCTCACAGCAATAGACTTAAAAGATCTGTTTTGCGTAGTGTATTCTCTTATTTCCGTTCTACTTAAAAATAAATGAGTAAGAAGTCCCTCTCTGCTAATGTTTATCTCGATTAGAATGAAGTACACAGAAAAATATTTTTGTAAGGACATTTTATTTGTGGAAAAGCTAGAAGAAATTATTTGAAAGGATTTTTTTAAATGTTACTGTTATTTTTGACTGGAGGTGGAAGTTTGGGTCGTGATAGTAAATATCCTGCCAGGTACTTACCTTGGCAACTTAAGAAAACTACGTATATACTTCAGCCAATGGATTGACCCACGGGACCTCTCGATAACAGGCAAATGCGTTACCGCTTGAGCCATTCCGCTCGTTTAGTGTTAATTTATAAGTGGCGTGTTGGGTTTGTGGTGGACGAACGGTATTTTGGCGGATTTTCTCCGGGTCCTCCGGTTTCCCCAGCCACTCATTCTACAATTGCTTCATCATCACCTTTCCTGTCATCCATTTTATTACATCCACTTCCTCGCGCTCATGCCTGACTACGCGTTGACCACTCTTTCTTTGTTCACCATTCTGTTTCTGGACGGGCTACTGATTCCTAGACAGCCACTTACAAGGATGGTGTCAGTCCTAAATATTTAGAGGAAAAACAGCCTATGAAAAAAATATACAATGAAAGTGTAAAATTCTGCTCAGTGTTGCATTGATCTACAAACGTTTCTCTTTATTTACTTTTTTACTTGTTACATTGATGTGCTAACATGCTTTTTTTTTTCTGTTTTCATTCTTTGTTTTTCTCTCTTTTCTAATTTCATTCTTTGTTTTTCTTTCTTTTCTACTTTCATTCTTTGTTTTTCTTTCTTTTCTTGTTACATCCTTTTTTCCCTTCTTTTTTATTTTTCTTTACTTTCTATTTTCCTTTGCTTTTTTGTTTTTGTTTCCTCTTTTATTTCCTTCTTTATCTCCTTTATTTCTTTTTCCTTTTCTTTCCTTCTTTCCTTTCCTTTTCTTTCCTTTTCTTTTTGTTTCATTCCCTTTCTTTTCGTTCGTTTTTCTCTGTCTTTCACATTGCTTCCGAGTTTGCTTTCCTTCTTTTTCATTCTATTCTTCGCTTTTAGCTTATTAACATTGTTAAAATAGATTTATATACAGGCTGAATCTTTATGGTTTCCCTTATAAAAAGGGCAAGCTATCCAAGATGGATTTTGTTTCCAACACCGAGATCTGAGTATTTAATTTGTGTTGTTGAGTTACGAAGCCTGTAATTTCCATCAGGTGGCCACACTCAGCCCCAACTCAGTTTAAAGTGCTAGTCTTGAATAATTACTGCAGACTTGTAAAAATGCTGCGCTCGGTACCATAATTTAAATATTTCCTTCTCCTGCCTTTCCGGCACCCAGATGATAAACGCATACATAATAAAGAGCTTTTGATCAGTGGGGAAGGGCTACCTGATGTTGGGTGACGTCACACCTAATACTCCCATTGGTCCTTTTCAAAGTAGAAGTAATAGTTAGTAATTTAAGTCATTTATGATATAAATACGTATTATTTGTGAGTAAGCGCGAGTGTTCTAATTTCTCATGAGCAAATAATAATCTTAAGTCACGTGATAATATACAACGCTTTATTCTATCCTAACATTAACTGAAATACTCATATTTATTATTATTGATATTATTAGAGTTTGGCATTTAATTATCTTTTTTAACTAAGCTTCCCACAGACACACACACACACAAACAAACACGGATATTTTTCTAAAAATAATTTTTTGGATTCAGGGACTTCAAAACTTATATTTCCAGTGAAATTTTTGGGTGCATTTCAAGACCTTCTCTATACACAAAGTAGTAAATGTTGAGTAAGTTTCAAAAATGTTAATGTGTTCCATTCACATGACTTTCTCTATATCTCTGCAACCAATTATTGTTAAAAACCTTATGCTTCTATTTACTTCATACTAATAGAGAAAAAATCAGCAGAAATAGTCTTATTACCTGCTTTCTTGTAAGTAGAAGTAAAATAAGGGAGTTCCATACGTTAAAATGATAGTCAAAAGCTGGTTACTATGTGACTGTAGTTCCTTTGTTTGAATGACAGGAGTTGGCAAATTCCTGTATGAGAAAAGTATTTCATAGCTGAAACCGAAAACAAAAAAATATCTCAAAAACGATCAACTCCATCAAAAAAAGGTATCTTGCATAAATGGTGCGTTTTAGCATGCTCTACATTTTTTGTATGATAAGTTTTTGTTTATCACTTACGGTTAAGTAGTTATGCAAAATTCCGTAAATTTCATCCAGAATAATCTTCAGAGGCTATTCCCAGAAAATTCAAGATATACATTTTATTTGTCAGGTAAATATCCTTAATACATGGTATTTTAATCAAAATAGTTAAAGCCATTTTTGAGAAAATCAAAATTTTCGAAAAACGTTCCATGTAAAGGGTAGTTGGGGGTGGCGGATTTTCTTGTAAATCTTCGTGTCGCATCCTTGGAAGATACCAAACTTATACACCAATGGTATTTAACTGTCTTTTCGTTTTAGAGCTATGCTGTCCATAGACACACACGCATGGACCTTTTTACAAAAATGCTTTTTTTTTGGGGGGGTTCAGGGGGACAAAAAAAAATATATTTTCGGTGAAATTTCGTTATCGAATTTTAGGTAGAATGCAATATTTTCTGTATACACTATCTACATGGTACGTGTAGAGAAAATAAAAATGTATGTTGATATTAAAACATATTTGGGGTGGGGGGTGCAAGGTTAAATCGCAAACCGGATAATCCGCACACGAATAATTGAGAGTATATTGTGTACTCGTTTCATTGCAGGCTTTGTAATCTTATTTTCCGATCATCCCTCGTAAATCCTTTCTCTACAAATTAATCGGGGATAGCTAGCCCACAGAATACGTCTATGATAAATACAATAAGCGAACTAACAGTCGTTTGAACGGACAAAGAAGGTATTAAATGTGCAGCAGGCGATTTCTGATAAAGCCGCATTTGAATTATCGAAAGGCCATTGTTGCTGCAGTACGAGAACAAACCTATTGGCACTATAACAGGATTTACATCTCCAACAAATGGATGATTATTGGAAAAAAGTAATGCATACAGCGTACTTAACCCACATCTCTTCACAGAGGGAACAGAATCTCTTGCTACACTAGCGCTTTGGTGGCTTTACATGAAAACCCCCCAGCAGCATCATTCATCTTCACAGCGGGTTAAAACTGTTCCCCATTACGTGTCTCTTTTCTATCCCCTAAACTTCGTTTTCTCTCTCCTATTCTGGAAGAGCTGTTTTATGTATACCTGTTTTTAAATGAGAAAGAATAGAGCAAGCCTGCTGTGGCTTCTTCTTTTGATGTAAATAAAACAGAGGCGAAATAAACTTCGTAAAGAAAATGGAAAGAAAAGTGGTAAAAATGAGGGTAGAGAAAAAGAGAATTAAAGAGAATATGCTTCTCTTTTTTAGTTGCTTTCCTTTTTTCTTCTGAGAAAAAGAGTAATCATGGCTTGCAGAAAGGAAGAGGAAGATAGTAAGAGATCAATATCTTCTTTTTCTCCTCCGCCTAGATAATAGCTACAGTTTATCGAAGTATAAAATGCATTTTTTCTACGACCGAGCATTAGGAGTTCTTTTACGGAATATACGCGCAAAGCAGTGCAGCAAGCGTAAAATGCACGCTTAAAGTAATTTTGTTCCAACACTATATTAGTCTGTATACATCACTGATCAACAAACACCAATTCATAAATTTCTCTTTTCGGGATTTAGCGAGTACTATATTTGATTCTGCTTCTTTCACAGCTCAAAGGATATCGTAATTCTCATAATCAGCCATTTTCTGAAAATACATCACAAAACAATAATCATGTTGGTTTGTCATGGCTTGCTATAACCGTACCGTCATCGCGCCCAGCAATACGAAATAAATAATGAACTGTAACCCTCGGGAATTGAAACTTAACCTCAAATTTTTACTTTCTCTACACGTACTATGTTCATAGTGTATAGAGAAGGTATTGCACTCCACCAAAAATTCCATACCGAGATTTCACTGGAAATATATGTTTTAGGGTCCAATGCATCCAAAAAAAGTATTTTCAGAAAAAGGTGTGTCCGTGTGTGTGTCTTTGTATGTGTATGTATCTGCGTCCTTTACATGGAACTTTTTTCGAAAATTTTGATTTTTCTAAAAAATGGCTCTAACGATTTTGATTAAAATATCGTATATTAAAGATATTTACCTGACACATAAAATGTATATCTTGAATTTTCTAGGAATAGCCTCTGAAGACTACTTTATTCTGGATTAATTTTACGGAATTTTGCATAACTGCTAAATCGTAAGAGATGGACAAAAACTTACCTCACAAAAAATCTATAGCACGTTAAAACAGCCAATTTATGTTATATGGACACATTGTTTTGGTGGAGTTGATCGTTGTTTCGATATTCCTTGTTTTTTGGTTTCAGGTTTAAAGAAACATACTTTTCTCACACAGGGCTTTGTCAACTCCTGTCCATTACAAACAAAGGAACTTCAGTCACATAGCAACAGCTTTAGACTATCACTTTAACCTGTGGTACTCCCTTATTTCGCTTCTACTTAAAAGGAAGTAAGTAATAAGACTACTACTTCTAATTTTTTCTCGATTAGTATGAAGTAAATAGAAGCATTAGCTTTTTACAATAATTTGTGTCAGATATGTAGAGAAAGGCATTTGAATGGAACACATCAGATTTTTTGTATAATTAACCGTTTCCGAGATATTCCTTGTTATTTTTTTAATTTGAAGCTACTTAAACTTTTTTCAAACGGGAAGTCGGCATTCGTTTATTTCTTTCATTCCCTTTCGTGCAAAACTGAGAAATTCCTTTATTGGCCATAGTGTTACGAAAACATTAACTGGATATCTGGTGGGATGCCCTTTCTTGCACATATTTTGAAATGTTTTTAGTAGAGGACATTTGCATTAATAGTCTGTCACAAACCAGGAAAATTCAACTACTAGTGGTTGTGCGAGTTGCAGTTTTAGGACCTGGTCGACTTCATGGGTCGACAATAAATGGTAGTCGAGCCTTTGGAAAATGTGGAGAGCGCGTTCCGCACTTAAAAATAAAATTTAACCGATCGTTTCGCTATATAGCTTATTGCTTCAGCATCGAATGTTACGATATCTGCAGAGCTGTTATCGATTGCAATTCTTGTTGCAGTACACGCCAAGCGTCTAAAGCCGGTCGAAATAAATGTATTCCGACTGTGGCATTAGGAGTAGTATAACTGATGTATCGCTATTCATTTCTTAAATGCAGCACTAAAAAATTAGATATGTTATTACTTTCTCTAGCACGTATGTAGACTGTTGAAGAGTAGATAGAGAAAGTGTTGTGTTCCAGACAAAAATTCAATACTGAGATTTCACCGGAAGTAAGTTTCAAAAAAATCTGATGTTGCATTCACATGACTTTCTCTATATCTCTGCAATAAATTATTTCTTCTATTTACTTCCTGCTAATCGACAAAAAATGAGCAGAAATAGTCTTTTTTATTGCTTTATTGTAACTAGAAGCAAAATAAGAGAGTACCATAAGTTAAAATGAAAGCCAAATGCTGGTTGCTATATGACTGAAGTTCTTTTGTTTGTATGGACAGGAGTTGACAAAGTCGTGTATGAGAAAAGTATGTATTTTTATAGCTGAAACCAAAAACATGGAATATCTAAAAAAAAAAAAAAAAAAACAATCGCCTCCACGAAAAAAATGTAAATAACATAAATTGCGTGTTTTAAAGTGCTCTACATTTGTTGTGTAGTAAATGTTTGTCCATCTCTTACGGTTATGCAAAATTCCGTAAAATTGACCCAGAATAAAGAAGTCTTCAGAGACTATTCCCAGATAATTCAAGATATACATTTTATTTGTCAGGTAAATATCTTTAATAGACGATATTTTAATCAAAATCGTTAGAGCCATTTTTTAGAAAATCAAAATTTTCAAAAAATGTTCTATGTAAGGGTAGTTTGGGGTGGGGGAATTTTTCTCAAAATCTTCGTGTCGCATCTCTGGAAGATACTAAACTGAAATACCAAGTTTGGTGATTTACCGACTTTTCGTTTTTGATTTATCACAGACACACGGATACACACACGCGCGGACCTTTTTCTGAAAAGACTTTTTTGGATACAAGGGACCCTAAAACATATACTTCCGGTGAAATCTTGGTATCGAATTTTTTGGTGGAAAGCAATACCTTTTCTATACACTATGTACATAATACGAATAGAGAAAGTAAAAAATCAAAAAAATCTGATGTGTTACAGTTACGTGATTTCTCTAGCTGCTCTACAAACAACCTTCTTAGAAAATATTGTTCTTTGTTCACAATGCTAAACGAGATAAACATTAACAGAATGTTCTTATTACTTAGTTCCTTATAAGTAGAAGGGAACTAAAGAAATGCGCTATGCTAAAGTGATAGTCAAATGTTTTAAAAATTATCGTTTAGCGATTGGCATTGCAATTCGCTTCTTTGCTGGCGAGGAGTAGAACAAAAGGAAAAATGGACGCTTCCTGTCTAAGAAAAGTATAATTACTTTACAGTTGAAACCAATAACAAGGAAAGTCCCAGAAACGGTTGCCTACACAACAAAAACGTAAAGTGCCTAAATTGTGTGTTGTGAATAGATCTACATTTTTTGTGCAGTAAGCTTTTGTCTATCTCTTACGGTTTAGCCGTTGATCAAAATTCGGAAAAATCCATCCACAATAAAGAAGTTTTCACTGCCTAAGAGCAGAAAATTCAAGATAGACATTTTGTTTGGGATATAAATATCTTTAATACAAGAGATTTTAATCAAAATCGTTACAGGCATTTTTTAGAAAATCTAAATTTTCGAAATGTTTTGCAAGTAAAGGTAGTCGGGGGTGGGGGGATTTTCTTACCAAGTTTAACGGTCTTTTCGTTTTTGAACTATGCTGTCCACAGACACACACATACCTTTTTCCAAAAATGCTCTTTTTGGATTGGGTAGAATACAATACCTTCTCTATACGCTATGTACATAGTACGTGTAGAGAAAGTAAAAAAAAAAAACGTGTTTAGAAAAAGACCTGTGTGTGTGTCTATGGACAGCGTAACTAATAAACGAGAATTTGTTCTAATACCAAACTTAGTAAGTTCAGTATCTCCCAAGGGTATAACACGAACATTTCCCTCCACCCTAAACTCGTGGAAAAAAGCAGGACAGTTTTGATTTTCCCAAAAATGACTGACTGTTTTGATTAAAATATCGCATATTAAAGATAATTACATGACAAACTGTATATCTTGAGTTTTCTAGGAATAACCTCTGAAGACTTCTTTATTCTGAATGAATTTTGTATAACTGGTATTCCATAAGTAATAGAAAAAACTTACCACACAAAATACGTAGATCCGTTAGAACGCATAATTAGTCAAACTGTTTTTTACTTTGTCTACATGTACTATGTACATAGTATATAGAGAAGGTATTGTAGTCCACCAAAAAATTCGATATCGAGATTTCACCGGAAATATATTGTTAGGGTCCCCTGTATCCAAAAAAAGCATTTTCAGAAACAGGTCCGTGTGTGTGTGAACAGCTCAAAAACGAAAAGTCAGTAAAATACCAAAGTTGGTATTTAAGTTTAGTATCTTCCAGGGATGCAACACAGAGATTTTGAGAAAAGTCCCCCCACCCCAAACTACCTTTTACATGGAACTTTTTTCCAAAAATTATAATTTCCTAAAAAATGTTTCTAATGATTAAAATTTCATATATTAAAGCTATTTACCTGACAAATAAAATGTATATCTTGAATTTTCTGATAATAGCCTCTGAAGACTACTTTATTCTGAATGAATTTTACGGATTTTTGCATTACTGCTAAATCGTAAGACATAGACAGAAATGTACCATACACAAATTTGTAGAGCAGATTAAAACACACAATTTGCTATGCTTTTTTCGTGGAGTTGATCGTTTTTAAGATATTCTCTTCTTTTTTTGTTTCAGATTTGAAAAACTTATACTTTTCTCATACAGGAATTTGTCAACTCCTGTCCATACAAAGGAACATCAGTCACATAGCAACCAGCTTTTGGCTTTCACTTTAACCTATAGTACTCCCTTATTTCGCTTATACTTATAAGGAAACAAGTAATAAGACTATTTCGGTTAATGTTTTCTCAATTAGCATGAAGCCTAAGCTGAGATGTAGAGAAAGTCATGTGAATGGAATACATAAGATTTTCTTACGGTTAGGATAGTAGAAAAGGAATAAGCCACAAACTATATTATACAGAGTTTAATATTCCTCTTATGCTTCGTATGAAATTATAGATGAGGCAACCCATTACTTATCTGTTAATAGATTTTAATCCTATACAACCAAATGAGAGCATATCCAAGCAATATCTTTCTTGTATATTACATACATTTTATTGAAAATTAGCACAGTTTTAACTGTAGAAAAGTTTCCCAAAGAACACATACAGTACTCTTACAAAGAAGGGTTCATATTACTGGAATAAAATCTGCATTGCGAACTAGTTTTCAAGAACCCAATAATCATTAGCATGCCTTTTCTTACAACTAACTACACTAGAGATTAAATCTGTTTAGCACTAGCAATATTTCGTGTGATATTAGAGAAATGGCACCACCGCTATATTGCATGAAGGAGTATGCAACTTCCCATTCTGAATTGAGATAGTCAGTTGGCTTATAGGTTAGCGTTAAAATGAACAATTTAAGACAAGAATAAAACTCATATTCAGGTTTGTGAGAGGTGAATTGGTGCACCCTTTGAATTAACGAGTGCTTTGTTTTCACCTGCAAGTTTAAATTCACGTGGAAAACCGTGCCTACATCGATTTCGTAGTTCAGATAGGAGAGTAGCGGCAAGGGAAACCTAATATGAGTAGTTCGTACCCCAGGTTTCGAATTTCTACCTTTTCTGAATTAAGATCATCTTAAATTTTACAGCATCAGTATAAACATTTTTGTCAACCCCTTTTAAGCAATGGAAAATAGCGACATTTCTGTACTATTTCCTCATTTTACAGATTCATTTCTAAACACTCACTTCTTTCCAAGATTTTAATCTATGTTTTTAACACCAAACGTGTCGTTAATCCCGTTTGTGCTAGTTCTTCCTCGATTTTAACGATGTTCTTGCAGATATTTCATGTAGCTCCGCAGCGCTATAATCTTGTTCAATGATAACAGTAATTTTCCGTTTGTTTTCATCGGTTTTTTATTTTCATGGCTATATTTAATAAATAGAGCAATGTTTACAACGCAGTTCATTGTGTTTGTGTCAAACTTTTGACAAAACCAATAAGAGACGGACACAGCTTGGGTGTCTACCTTCCAGGCACTAAGCCAAATGCTTCCAAAATTATTGGCACGAATTTTACTCACTGCACATACCAGAACGATACCATGCTAATTTCATACACCCGAGGTCACGGTTTCAAACCCGGTTGAGGACAACGGATATTTTTTGGGCGAAGCATGGCCTGCTTCGGAAAATAAGTAAAGCTGTTGGTCCCGTGTCGCAGACAAGTAAAAGAATTTCTAAACTAAAAAGAGGCTTCTGAGCAAAACTACGCGGTCTTTTACGCCCAGTATAGAATGAGACGCAAAGAACCATAGCAATTAAAAAACGTCCATAAATAAAACTCCATTTCCATTTCACAAAAGCATACAAAGCTGGGAATGGCTTAAACTAGGGTTCCAGTATTGCCCGTTAGTAGTTTTGGAAATTAAAAGCAGTGCACATGATTATGGAACTCTAAACAATGGAAAGAAAAGCACTGGCTTCAGAATGTTTCGTATTCTATGTGGTGCACGAATAACGGTCATGATTTTTAAAGGTATAATTACACTTTCTTTCCGATTCTCTCATTCTGCACCAGCACACACTGGAAATTGCTTTTTTTAGCTTGACTATTTAATATTGTTTTAAAAAGAAACTCCGCCCGGATTCACGGGACGTTGCGAACGACTCTGACAACGCGTGTTGCATACAACGGGGCGAAATAATTACTTGACAGTACGTGCATTGCAAACACGAGAGATTCGGAGCGGAATAAATCAACAGTTTCAAATCTAACGCTCTTCCTGCATATTTAAAGAGTATGTATACCTCTCTGACTTGCGAACATTCTTATTTCCGAGAATTATCGGATGCCCATTGTTTCTTCTTGTTTGCTTGTCTTTTTACTTTCTCTATACGTACTATGTACATAGTGTATAGAGAAGGTATTGCACTCCACCAAAAAATTCGATACCGAGATTTCACCGGAAATATATGTTTTAGGGACCCCTGTAACCAAAAGTAGTATTTTCAGAAAAAGGTCCGTGTGTGTGTCCGTGTGTCCGTGAACACGATAATTCAAAAACGAAAAGTCGGTAAAATACCAAACTTGGTATTTAAGTTTAGTATCTTTTAGGGATGCAACATGAAAATTTTGAGAAAAATCCCCCACCCCAAACTAGATTTTAGATTTTTTCGAGAATTTTGATTTTATAAAAAAATGGCTCTAACAATTTTGATTAAAATACCGTATATTAAAGTTATTTGCCTCACAAATAAAATGTATATTTCGAATTTTCTGGGAATAGCCTCTGAAAACTACTTTATTCTGAATGAATTTTACGGAATTTTACATAGCTGGTAAACCGTAAGAGATGGACGAAAACTTACAACACAAAACATGTAGAACACCTTAAAACACACAATTTATCTTATATACATTTGTTTCGTGGATTTGATTGTTTTGAGCTACTTTTGTTCTTTGGTTTCAGCTTTAAAAAACATATTTTTCTCATACAGGAATTTAAAAATTCCGGTCCATACAACAAAGTAATTTCAGACACATAGCAACCAACTTTTGACTATCACTTTAACCAATAGAACTCCCTTATTTCACTTCTACTTACAAGGAAGCAAGCAGTAAGACTATTTCTGCTGATTTTTAACAATAATTTTTTCAGAGATATAGAGAAAACCATGTGAATGGATTTTTTTATGAGTTCATTAATATGTACATTAAATAAAGCAAGTGAGAATTTACAGTTGTCTTTCCCCCTGGTCGATTTCTTTACTTAATATGTTATCTGTGTTTACATATAAGCTTTGAATTGCTCTATGCATTTCTTTTATTACTAATATCTCTCAAATTAATTGAAGACCTCTTTTCCTAATACCATTTAAGTCATTTTAGTTTTTTTACGTTTTTGTGATATTATGGGTCAGATGCAGATACTAATATTGAATAAACTGCAAATCTCACTTTAAGACTCATTTATATAGCGTTTGAAAAGTCGTATTTTTTGCAAAGTCAACTAAGTCATTGAAAATATTATTTATAGAATCCACTTAAGACATAGTTCAGGCTTTTATTTTCAAACGTAGCATGTTATTCATTGTTGCGCAGTAATGGTTTGTAATTTAGGACTTATTTATTGAGTTATTCGGAAGCTAATGAGTAGCTTAGCCCGTTGTAAAGACGGAGAATAAGGAGATGCAGTCAGAAAGAAAAGTGAAGAAACGGACAAGCCACCCGGAAAATTGGGTAGGGCTATTAGTCCATTGGTCACAAGAATACCTTCACCGAATTCGTATTCTGCAGTGCTAAAGAGAAACCTGAAGCAAGTTCCAAGCTCCAGAAATGCAGGACATGTTCAGAGTGCTAACAACATCAACCGTGAGAAATTGGAACATGTAAATTTGTGGAGCTGATCAGTGATGAGTAAGAATTCTTTGAAGAAGCATTGAATAGTGTGCATTAAACAGAACAAGAGCCCTTTTTGTAATAAGTAGTGCAGTCAAAATATTTTTCATAAGGTTTTGATAATTTTAACTTTATATTACCCTATTCCTACTTCAAAACTAGTAAACTGTTATTATTTATTCATATGATAGGTAGAAATATTATATTTAGTCATTATTCTAAAGTATTACGCACTCAAATTCACGACTTAGGTGGATTTTGGAAATAATTATTAATTTGTGTGCTAAACTTGGACTCAAACCCAAATTTAAATTTTTAAATGCCTTTAGTATTATATTTTATAACAAAATGACTATCAAATACCATTTTAAAAAATTAATTATCACCAAAACTAAGGCAGTATACTTTTGTGTTTTCTGTAAATTTTTAAAATATGACTTAGTGATATTTGGATAGTAGCTCTTCAATTTTCTATTTACTTTGTCGAATGCTTTTGTGTATTCTATGAAAGCCATGTATGCGGGTACATTAATTTCTGTATTCTGTTTATACTTATACGATGAATTAATTTTTGTAAAGTGCGACAATATATTAGCCCGCTGTGTATTTAATTAGTTTAATTATTATTTTTGTATAGGTTTCATGTAGGAAATACCTGCTTCAGCAGCCAAGACTGAGTAGATAGTAGAATACAAAACCCTAAGGCGAAGAACTTGCTATTAAGCTCGCCAAGGTTTCTTTCTTTGTTAACGTTAGTAACAGAATTGCCTTTGTAGAGCAAGATTTTTAGCGCATTAGAGACTTAAGTAACAGGGTAAATTTTACAGAAAGGTTAGTCCCCTAAAAGTTAGCAGCTCGGGACTTCTTCATTATAAAGAGCGGTCATTATAATGAGCTGAATACAAAGAACTTACAAAGTTAGTCATGTGACAACGTTATTTTCGCGCTTATTTTCAGCCAATCAGGAAGGAGTTCAATACTGAAGATTTAGGTTATTGTTAATGTTATTGTCGTTGTTGCTGCTTATTCTTCGTGTGACACGCGTGGTGCTGAACGCAGTACGCTATAGTTTGTACGTACTTGAAAGCGGCGGTGTGATTGCCGACGTATGTAATGTTATTACGCGAGATATTACACTTATCGCACAAGTTGGTTATTCGCGTAATATGAAAGTACTTCTTCAAGAATTACTGTGTCGGGAGTCGCTCGTAGGATTGGTGCCTCAACAATCAATAAAGTTTAATAAAAGCATTAATTCAGTGGAAGCTAAAGTGAAGTACTTCTATTTTTAAGCCTAACCCGTGTTACATACCCCAGTCATTCTTTTTCCCCCCTCAGTGAGAGTCAGACTCGTGTTCTACAGGAAGAGCAAAGCCGGTGCACCAAAGGACTTTTCAGAAATATGTACACGTTTGTTTATTAAGTATTTCACGGGTGCTAATCTCAACCGACTCCGAGGTAGACAAATGAATGACAACACACAGACAGCGACAAAAGTTGACTTCAAAACGTGCCGATACAATTTGTAAAGCAGCTCCTCCCGTTTCTATGGTAACATTTGGTTCCAGCAATCAAAGTTGATTGTTACAGTTTTATCTTATGTACTTTCTGTAGCGCGTATATACAATGTACATAGTAACTAGAGAAGTTATTGTATTCTACCCACACATTTGATATCAGGTTTCACAGGAAATATATGTTTTGAGGACCACTAAATAAAAAAAAAAAGTATTAGAAAAGGTTCTCTGTGGACACACAGTCACAGAGAAAAAAAAGTTTATTAAATACAAAAGTTTGTATCTTCCAAAAAAATGGGATTCGTAGATTTTCAGGAAACACTCCAAAATTCAAAATTACATGTATCATTTTTCGAAAATTTTCGATTTTCTATAAAATGGCTCTAACGATTTTTATTAAAATGCCGTATATTTAAGATATTTACATGACACTAAAACATATATTTTGAATTTCTTGTAAATAGCTCCTGAAGGACTCTTCATTTTGAATGATTTTTATATAACTGATAAACTGTAAGGGTTAATCTTTGCATGTAAATGTAACAAAATAAGTTAAAAGTAACCAATAAATATAATTGCAGACTTGATCTGCATCCTAGAGTTGAACTTTGTGTCTTATCTCGACACAGGACGGCTTGCTACGCAGAAAATCTACATCTTGCTAAAAGACACAATATAGGTCATATACAGTTTTTTGTACAACTATCCATTTCCGAAGTATATTCTGTTATTAATGTTAGATCTAAAATACTTGAACTTTTCTTAAACGGGATATTCTATAATATTTCATATCTCTCGTTTTATTCCTGGCCTTATAAAGAGAGCCGAATTTTCAAGGATAAGTGAGGGGGGGGGACCGCAGGCTATTGTTAATTACCTGGTTTGGGAAGGTGGCCTTGTTCAAACTGTAAAAACCCCAACCAGAGAAGGGGCGGTTTTGGACGTATTTCTTGTAAAGCCAGAAGAAGCTGTACTAGAATGCGAGGTTTTTCCAGGTATAAGTGACCATAACTGCGTATTACTTAAAGTAGAAGGAATACGTGCCAAGTTTCACACGGATGAAATGAGACACTTTTACCAATATTACAAAGGAGACATTCCGAGACTGCAAAAATTCTTAAACGAAAAATATTCGCTGTGGTCCCAATCTGGAAGCTCGGTAGAAGAAATATGGCAAACTTTTAAAAAAATTGTTATGGAAGCAACATATAAATTTATACCCCGTAAAATGCTAACTAAAAACCCTGACCCGGAATACTACAATAAAACAGTAAAACGGGTAAAGAAACAAGTCAGGAGAGCATATAGTTCACGAAAAATTAGTAGTTATCACGCAAATAAATTCCGGGTTTTGTCAAACAAACTTCTATTAGAAAAGATTACCGCGGAAGAACATTTCTTAAAAAGTATTCTCTCGTCTGACAGGAATAGTTGGCAGCAATTTTTTAAATTTGTGAGAAGGCGCAGGGGAAACGCAGAAGTCAATCCAGAAATCAAGAATGGAAATATACTAATGGCCGATTCATTGTCAAAAGCCGAAGTGTTTAATCAACATTTTGCTTCAATTTTTCGAGAAAAGAGCAATGCCAGTATTAAAAGAACGGAAGGGGCCCCTATGACAGTGAAGCCAAGGGACATTAGAAGACGGTTAGCTAAATTAGGAAAACATAAATCAGTCGGGCCGGATTGCATTTCGGGCGCCTTTCTTAAGATTGGGGGGGGAGGCAATCGTTCCATACATACTGAGGCTATTCGAACTAACAGTAAATAACGGAAGTATACCGCAAGATTGGAAGCAGGCTATAGTTGTGCCTATTTATAAAGCAGGGGATCGAACAAATGTGGCAAACTATAGACCAGTTAGTTTGGCATCAGTAGTAAGCAAACAAGTTGAGTATCTTATAGCACAATATTTAAGACGCGAATGGGATAAAACGCATTGGCTCTTCGAAGGCCAACATGGTTTCCGGAGCGGGCATTCTTGTGAGAGTCAACTAGTAGATGTTGGTCAGGATGTAGCCGATACACTTGACGCGGGTGGAAAAGTACATGCAATAATAATTGATTTTTCTAAAGCGTTTGACCTTGTACCTCATGGACGACTAGTAGAAAAA
This sequence comes from Hymenopus coronatus, assembly GCA_030762935.1. NCBI lineage: Eukaryota > Metazoa > Arthropoda > Insecta > Mantodea > Hymenopodidae > Hymenopus > Hymenopus coronatus. The sequence goes on along the minus strand of CM060898.1, from coordinate 29,349,359 downwards.
CTTTGTAATCTGCAAATAGACAACAGAGTGATAACTTGGATTCGGGAATTCTTGAGCGAACGAACCCAAAGAGTGCGGGTGGGAAATAAATTATCGTCTCCTACAAATGTAACTTCTGGTGTGCCCCAGGGAAGCGTGATCGGGCCGTTGCTTTTCTTAGCATACATAAATGATTTACGGGAAGGGATAACATCTCAGATTCGCCTATTTGCAGACGATTGTATAATCTATAGAAATATTAGCGGTAAATGTGATACAATAGATCTACAAGAAGATTTAAACAAAATTCAACTCTGGGCAAAATATAATAAAATGGAGATAAATCCAAACAAATGTAAAACAATTATATTTTCAAGGGCAAGAATAGTAGAAAACGTAATATATAAATTAGACAATAAGAAAACACTGAGAGTAAATAGCACCAGATATTTAGGGGTAATACTAAATCAAAGATTGGAGTGGGGGGAACATGTAAACTCGATCACTGGGAAGGCGTGCATTTGGTAATGAGGATTTTAAAACGCAGCAATGGAAAGTCGCGAAATGTGGCATACACTTTAGTTCGACCAATATTAGAATATAGTGCTGCATGCTGGGATCCGTATCGGGTGGGGCAAAAACTGGCACTAGAGAGAGTTCAAAAAAGAGCAGCTAAATTTGTAGACAGAAGTAAACGATTCGAAAATCATACCAGCACTGCTACTTCCTGGGAAACACTAGAAAAACGTAGGAGACGAGCAAGGCTATGTGCAATTTTTAGAGCCTATAAGGGGGAATCTGCATGGAGAGCCATAACCAAACGATTATTAAAGCCATTATACTGTGGGAGGAATGATCACTCGGAAAAAATAAGAAATAGGGAACAGAAAACAGACATAGGTAAATTCTCCTTCACAAATAGAACAATAAACGAATGGAACAAAATACCTGCAGATTTACTGGAGACTTTGCCTCAAAGTGTAAATAGCTTTAAAAAGAGACCAAAGAAGAGTGATTTATAGTCAGAATAGTAAACAAAAATATTGCGTTATTATTACTGTAGTTACAATTATGTATATATTAGTATACTATGATGTCATTGGCATTTTAACAGGGTATTACTCACATTATTGTTTACTTAACTCAATTGTATTGTACATTGTATTATTACATTGACAGCGCTGCCACCGGGCCACGCCCTAAGCAGTGAAATAAAGTATCTATCTATCTATATAGTAACAGATTTTAAAACATTTAACCATCGCTTTAGCCTAATGCATTGACTTATTCCCCTACTGCTTATAAGGAATTAAGTAATAAAACCGTTCCTGGTAATGCGTGTTTAGATTTGAACAAGATTATGGCGAGTGTTTTCTGGGATGTACAGGGAATTATTTTTATTGATTACTTGGAAAAGGATAAAAGTATCACTGGTGACTACTACGCAAGCTTACTTCAACGTTTGAGTGATGAGGTGAAAAGAAAAATACCTCATTTGGCAAAAAAAGTCTTGTTTCATCATGACGATGTTCCGGTCCATCGTTCAGTCATTGCAATGGAAAAATGTGCAAATTAAATTTGGAATTGCTTGAACATACACCTTCCATCTGTTCCCAAATCTCAAAACACTTCTTGGAGGACGAAGATTTCACAGCAACGAGGAGTCGTTGATCGGTAAACAGCTATTTTGAGGATATTGATAAATCGCACTACAGAGATGCTTTAATTAAACTTTCTGGAGATTATGTTGAGCAATAAAGCAAAAAAAAAAAAAAAAAAAACTGGTAAAAGAATTATCTTTTGTAAGAATAATTTATTTGTTGACCAGATACAGAAAGTAATTTTGAATGAAGCAGACTCTTTTTGCAATGGCGGAACTGCTCAGCGCCTACGATCCAAGGCAGTTTTAGATTCCTTGAGAAAACGTAGTCAATTCACTTTTATTGTTGCTCCGGAGTCGGTCCTTGTCCTAAGGGATGTGCAACGGAAAATAGGGAACTGTCTGTTGGGGTGATATACAGCCTGGACGTCGTTCCCGGGCCCGTTAGGTGGCCGTGAAGGGTCAACAAGAATCCCGAAAACAGGCAGAAGAGGCTTTGGCCAGGTCCTTCAGGAAAGGGGTTAGCATAGGACTGACAACTGTGTGAAAATCATCTATGCTTGAGGATTAAAAAATCTGAGGTGTGACTTTCTCTATATCTCTGCAAAAAATTATTGTTAACAAGCTTATTCTTCTATTTACTTCATGCTAATCGAGCAAAAATTAGCAGAAACAGTCTTATTACTTGCTTACCTGTAAGTAGAAGCGAAATAAGGGAGAACCATAGGTTAAAGTGATAGTCAAAAACTAGTTCCTATGTGACTGAAGTCCTTTTGTTTGAATGGACAGGAGTTAACAAATTCCTGTATGAGAAAAGTAAAAGTTTTTCATAGCTGTAACCAATAACAAGGAATATCTCAAAAACGATCAGCTCCACGAAAAAAAATTATACACATAAATTGTGTGTTTAATGTAATTTTTGTGTGGTAAGTTTTTGTCTATTTCTTACGGTTTAGTTGTGCCAAATTCCGTAAAATTCATCCATAATAAAATAGTCTTCAGAGGCTTTTCCCAGAAAATTCAAGATATACATTTTGTCAGGTGAATATCCTTAATATATGATAGTTTAATCAAAATCGTTAGAGCCATTTATGCGAAAATCAACTATTTTCGAAAAAAGCTCCATGTAAAGGGTAGTTGAGGGTGGGAGAATTTGCTTGATAACCTTTGTGTCGCATCCTTGGAGGATACCAAACTTAAATAACCAAGTTTGGTATTTAATGGTCTTTTCGTTTTTGAGCTTTGCTGTCCACACACACACACGCATACGACTCGCACATGGACGTTTTTCTAAAAAAGCTTTTTTTAGCTTTAGGTGGACCCAAAACATGTATTTCCGGTGAAATCTTGATATCGAGCGGAATGCAATATCATCTCTATATATTATGTATATAACACGTGTAGAGAAAGTAAACCTATGATGAGTTCCATTCACATTTTCTATCTGTCTGCATAAAAAGTATTCTTATAAAAGACTTCTTTTATCTGCATCATAGTAATAAAAATCTGAAGTGTATCATTCACATGACTTTCTCTACATCTCTGTAACAAATTATTCTTAAAAAGCTTATACTTCTATTTACTTTATGCTAATCAGAAAAAATTAGCAGAAATAGTCTAATTACTTGCTTCCTTGTAAGTAGAAGCGAAATAAGGGACTAACATAGGTTAAAGTGATAGTCAAAAGCTGGTTGCTATGTCAATGAAGTTCCTTTGTTTATATGGATAGGAGTTGACAAGTTCCTGTATGAGAAAAGTATGTTTTTCATAGCAGAAACCAAAAATAAGGAATGACTCAAAAACGACGAACTCCACGAAAAAAATGTATATAACATAAATTGTGTGTTTTAACGTGCTCTACATTTTTTGTGTAGTAAGGTTTTGTCCATCTCTTACGGTTTAGCAGTTATTCAACATTCAGTAAAATTCATCCAGAATAAACTATTCTTGAGAGGCTATTCCCAGAAAATTCAAGATTTACATTTTATTTGGCAGGTAAATAACTTTGTTATACAACATTTTAATCAAAATCGTTAGAGCCATTTTTGAGAAAATCAAAGTTTTCGAAAAAAGTTCCACGTAAAGGGTAGTTGGGGGTGGGGGGACTATTCGTTTTTGAGTTATTGTGTTCACGGACTCACACACACAGATACACACACACACATACGCGCGGACCTTTTTGTGAAAATGCTTTTTTTGGATATTGGGGATTCTAAAACATATATTTCCGGTGAAATCTCGGTATCGAATTTTTTGGTGGAGTGCAATACCTTCTCTATACACTATGTACTTGGTGCGTATAGAGAAAGTAAAAATCTGATGTGTTTCATTTCTCTAAATCGCCGTAACAAATTACCATTAAAAAGCATAGCATTTTCTTCTATCTACTTTATGATGAAGTTAAACATCAGCAGTAATTGTCTTAATTATTTGCTTCCTTGTAAGTAGAAGAGAATATCGGAATGCGCTATGTAAAAGTGATTGTCAAATGTTTTAAAAGCTATCGTTATGCGATTGTCATCGCAAATCACTTCTTTGCTTGGCCAGGAGTAGAACAAAAGAAAAGCGCACACTTCTGTCTGAGAAAAGTTTTAAGTACTTCAAAATTGAAACCAATAACAAGGAATATCTCAGAAACGGTTACCTCCACAACAAAATTGTAAAGGATATAAATTGTGTGTTTTGTCGTGATGTACATTTTTTGTGTAGTGAGTTTGTTCTATCTCTTACGGTTTAGCAGTTAAGCAAAATTCATCTAGGATAAAGAGGTCGTCAGAGGCTATTCCCCAAAAATTCGAGATATACATTTTATTTCGGAGATAAATAACTTTAATATACGGGATTTTAATCAAAATCGTTAGCAATTTTTAAGAAAATCAAAATTTTCGAAATTTTTTCCATATAAAGTGTAGTTTTTAGTAAGCATTTTTTTTTTTAAATCTTCGTGTCTCATCCTTGGAAGATACTAAACCTAAATACAAAGTTTGTTATTTAACGGTCTTTTCGTTTTGGGGCTATGCTGTTCACAGACACACAGACACACGAACCTTTTTTTTCGGACTCTGGGGACCCCAAAACATATAATTCCGATGAAATCTCGGTATGGAATTTTTGGGTGCATTACAATACAATTAGAGAATGTCAAAAAACACATGTTTTAACAAGATCCAAATGTTTTGTGTAGTAACCTTTAATGCTTTATTAGTTACACAAGTGGCCGCTTTTTGGCCGAGTGGTTAGATAAATCGCCTCTCACCTAGACGACTTGGGTTCGATTCCAAGCCACCGCATATGAGAGTTGTGGTTGACAAACGGAATAGGGGCGGGTTTACTCCGGCATATACGGTTTCCCCCGCCATCACATTCCACTGGTGCTCCATCTTCATTCCATCTATCAGCAGTTCATCGCCTACGGTTCCAAAAGTGAGTGAATGAATAAGTGTATCGCAAGGGTCCAAAGAGTGTACATGCTTTTGTAATACACGCTAAAAAGCAATATTAAAACAACAAAAAAGAACTAAAAGTGTAAACACGAAAATAAAAATACAAAGATATTCAAATACAGCAATTTAAATTTACAGCACAGAGTACACCTTCATAAATGCACCTCTTATAATAGATAATTACACTTAAAATAAATATATACACACATATATATATATACACACAGAGTATACAAAACCATAACACAACAATGCCCTAAGTATGGTATAGAATATATGCGTGTAAAACATTGTAGTCACGTTTGTTTAGTGGCTCTCATCCCTCCCTCCACTTCTCTATTGCCAGCCTTCTCAGATCTCAGCTGTCTTGCCTTAAGCATAAATTTACCTAGCCCGTCCACGTCTTCCGTGCCTGCCAGTAGCGTCCAACATGCTTCTAGCTCTACATTCGCGGTGGTAAAAAATCGCGGTAAATATTTTTCCCGCCATTCCTCCGTACTCCTGCATCTTGCCAAGATGCGAGTCCACGACTCTTCCTCCTCGCAAATGGGACAGATTCTCGTACCATTCTCGTCAGCAATTTTTATGCCCTGCCATGCTCCTAGTCTAATCCACGCGAGCCCCTCTCTAATGAGTTTGGTACCTGTTTTGATGTATTGCTCCATACCCCACTCTGATTTTAGCACAGACTGTACTTCTAATGAAACCTTCTCTGTGCATTGCGCAATTATTTGCTGTCTGTCAATCAGTTCCAAAGTTATAAAAGCGGGCGTTAAACACTATCAAACAAACAAACAAGTTGCACAATAGTCATCTAGAATGAATAGATTTTCTGAGGCTTTTCTTATAAAATTCAAAATATACACTTCATGAGTGAGAAAAATATCTTAAACGCACGGTATTTTAAGCAAAAATCATTAATCATTTTTGAGAAATAAGTATACTCGAAAAATGTTCCAACTAAAAGGTAGTTGTGGGTGAAGGTATTTTCCTCAAAATCTTCATGTCGCCTCATTGGAAGATGCTTTCCTTAAATACTAAGTTTAGTGCGTAATGGAAATGTTTTTGGGTTATGCACACACACACACACATTGTCGCTCTCCGTGGTGTAATGGTTACCGTGCTAACTTCATATACCCAAGGTCGCGGGTACAAACCCGGCGGAGGACAATGGATTTTTCGGGCGTAAAAATCCTTAGTATCCTTCAGAAGGGAAGTAAAGCTGTGGATCCCGTGTTGTATATTTACGGCACGTAAAAGAACCTCAAGCCTGATAGAGAGCAAAATTAAGCAGTCTTTGACACCCAATTTAGAATGGGATGCTGAGAACCACAGTAGTTAAAGAGCGTCCATAAATAAAACACCATTTCATTTTCACACACGCACATACATTTTTTTTTTTTTTTTTTTTAGGACATCCTGAAGTTGACAGTTTAATTCTTCCGGGCTTTGAAATAATTTTCCATGTAATTTCCCATGAATAAGGTAAAAAGGAAGTATTTGTTGGAAATCAAGGTATAATTGCTCTACATTATACAGAAACAAGTACATTTTTTATAAAAAAAATGGGATTCAAGGGATCTCCAAACACACATTTCCGATTAAATCTAGAAAGTATCGAATTTTTGGGTGGAATGAAATACCTTCTCTATCTACCATATACATTTTACATACTAGACAGGGAAAATAAGACATGTCAAAGCTCCCAATTCCCCCTTGAAATCACTCTTATTTATATAGAAGTTGGTACGCCAAGCGAAATCATATCCTGCCAATAAGAGAAGATCTGCAAAGTGAGATAACTAGCAATTAACGCTGAAGCTGGGAAATCTGCAAGACAAACAATTGAATGACTGAATGCGCAGCTGTGAATTGGAAGTCTTTGCTATGCATCAACAGCGTCAGATGCTAGAGGTGGCAATACATCAGATGTTCATTTTATCACATCCACGCCCGTTTTAGTGATTAATCTGCCATTAACCCGGACCTCCAGAGAAATTCCCTTTGCTCGGCATCATCTGTCTTTGTGGAAACACAAATTCATGGTTCTCTAGAGAGGGCAATCCACTAATTCTGCAAGAGTCACTCTTAATGAAAAGAGAGAAACTCCAGTAGAAACGAAACGTTCCTTCCTTTTGTCAAGGACTATTGAGTCTCTCTCTCTCTCTCTCTCTCTCTCTCTCTCTCTCCCTATATATACGTGATACGTGAATATAATTTTCAGCTCTAAATTTGGCACGTAATAAACTGCCATAAAATCACCATGGATTAGGCAGTCGCACATAACCAAATGGCACGCACCTGACCCACTCCAAGAGAGATGCCGGCTGGTAGCGAAGGTCCCAGTCGCGTGGTGTAGGCGTGGTTTGATAGACACGCCGGCGCGACACAGGTCACCTTAGTAATGGAAAACGTGGCATGTGGATTTTGTTATGTGTTCCGTATAACACGTTCTGAGGTTGTTTACGTGGCGTATGAGAACCGTTGTCCCTTCGCTGCTTAATCCCAAATGTGTGTGATTTTTAAACTCACATAAAACTATAAATAGGAGAGTTTGAAAGTTGCGACATCAAGTCAAAGTGTAAGCTAATCGACTGCTATCTTTGGTGTCGCTTTGAAACACTCTGTGTATATAAGAAGTGTTCAAGAAGTTCTCAGAAATTATACTCGTATGCTCGAAAAAAATATGCTTTTAGCAACCACCGTCACTTACAAGATGACAGTTAAAGTTACAGCTATATCCATCACGTGGTTTCGTTACCATAGGTGATTGAATCAACAATCTTGTGCTACTTTAGAAATATGGAAGAAAAAGAACGAGTTTCGTGCGGTATTAAACAATTCTATTTAAAAGGCTTAACACCGAATGAGATAAAGGCCGATTTGAATGAAATTCGTGGTACATCTGCTCCTACGCTCGCAACAATTTCAAATTGGGTTAATGAATTTATCAACATTGTTCCAAACGTCCAGTAGAAGTGACTTCCTCCAAAAGAATAATGACAATTATCGAATATACACAAGAATTATTTATTTTCAAAATTTTAATCTCTCCACACGTACTATGTACATAGTGTATAGAGAAGGTATTGTCATGCACCCAAAAATTCGATACCGAGATTTCACCGGAAATATATGTTTTGAGACCCCCTGAATCCAAAAAAAGCATTTTTAGAAAAATGTGTGTGTCTGTTTGTCTGTGTATATATGTGTGTCTGTGTGCAGCATAGCTCAAAAACGAAAAGACCGTTAAAAACCAAACTTGGTATTTAAGTTTGGTATCTTCCAAGGGAGCGACATGAAGAATGTCAAGAAAATCCCCCCCCCATCACCAACTACCCTTTACATGGAAAAAGTTTCGAAATTTTTTATTTTCTTAAAACTGGCTCTAACGATTTTGATTGAATTCCCTTATATTTAATAAATATAAATAAAATGTATATCTTGAATTCTCTGGGAACAGTCTCTGAAGAAAACTTTATTCTGGATGAATTTTACGGAATTTTGCATAACTGCTAAACCCCAAGAGATGGAGAAAAACTTACCACACAAAAATGTAAAAGAGGCTGAAACATACAATTTATGTTACATACATTTTCTTCGTGGAGTTGCTCGTTTTTGCGATATTCACTGTTTTTGGTTTCAGCTTTGAATAACTTACTTTTCCCATACAGGAATTTGTCAACTCCTGTCCATATAAACAAAGGAGCTTCAGTCGCATAGCAACCTGCTTTTGACTACCACTTTAACCTATGGTACTCCCTTATTTCGCTTCTACTTACAAGGAAGCAAGTAATATGACTATTTCTGCTAATTTGTTCTGGAGTAGCATGAAGTAAATAGAAGCATTAGTTTTTAACAATAATTTATTGCAGAGATGTAGAGAAAGTCGTGTGAATGGTACACATCAGATTTTTTTTCTTTATGTGTGTGTGTATAAATATCTGTATATATACTTTATGTATACATATATAAATACAACATTTCAGCATCAAATTTTTGGATGGAATACAATACCTTTCTACTTACTATGCACATTAGATAAGGTGACAATACCGTCTTAAGCAGTGGTTTTCACGTTCGCTTTGGTATATGAGTCATCGCAGTTGGTAAGTATAAAACAACATTGAAGAGTGACGCGACGTAACAGGATCCTTCGGAACGTGAGGCTCTTCTGGCGACATCATGAGTCTTCTCGATTTGTTTCTCAAAGCTTTGGTTTCCCGAAACTTCCAGGAAGTTTTGTGATGTTATTTTCTAGCTATAAAAGGAAGAAGGATTGCAGTGCAGTGCTGTTGTGTTGTAAATTGTACAGTGAATTATTTGCAGCAGTGAATCAAAGATTAACAATTTTTGAGTCAACACATTTATTACAATGCACAAATATTTAAAAGATTAGGATCTGTTTATCCCTAAAGGGTGGTGAATTTAATGTATTTAAAATGTATATTCCTCCCAAATCTAGAATCAGTATTAATGAAAGTATTGATATGACTCAATAATATATAAACGTCGGTGTATTTTGTAAATTATTCTTCTTTCACGGTTTAGGCACTTGCGTGTTCCGGTTTTATGTTTGTTGAAGCCATCTTTTTTGGGGTCGTCTGTTGATCTTGGTCCTGTAGGTTTGTAGCTAGCTAATGGCTTGTTTAGGTATTCTTTCTCGTGACACGCGGTGGAGATTTTCTGTCCATTTTCTTCTGTAGGTTTCCACTTCTTCTGACAATGGTTTTACTTTCAGCTGTTCTGTAATTCTCTAATGTCTAATATGCCCCTCTTTCGTACAGCCCTTAAGTGATCGTAAAAATCTCATTTTAGCTGCTTGTATCTTATCTTTGTTCTTCACAGTCTATGTTTCACTCCCATAAGGTATCACTTTGTAGAATTTTATTTGTGTGTTTATTTCCTTAACTTATTCTTAAAGTTTCGTTTGATAGCTACACAGACTGCTTGGAATTTTTGTATTTTTACTTTCTCTACACGCACTATGTACATAGTGTATAGAGAGGGTATTGTAATGCACCCAAAAATTTGACACCGAGATTTCACCGGAACTACATGTTTTAGGTTCCCCTGAATCCCAAAAAAAAAAAAAAAAAAAAAAAAAAAAAAAAAAAAAAAAAAGCGTGTGTGTGTGTGCGTGTGTGCCTGGGTGTCTGTGGACAGCATATCTCAAAAACGAAAAGACCGTCAAATACCAAATTTGGTATTTAAGTTTTTTATCTTCCAGGGATGCGACACGAAGATTTTCAAGAAAAACGCCCCACCCCCAACTACCCTTTACATGGAACGTTTTTCGAAAATCTTGATTTTCTTAAAAATGGCCCCAACGATTTTGATTAAAATTTCAACTATTAAAGATATTTGCCTGACAAATAAAATGTATATCTTGAAGTTTTCGGGAATAGCCTCTAAAGACTACTTTATTCTGGCTGAATTTTACGGAATTTTGCAAAACTGCAAAACCGTAAGAGATGGACAAAAATTTAACACACAAATAATGTACAGCACATTAAAACACACAATTTATATCATGTGTATATGTTTTTCGTGGAGTTGATTGTTTTTTATATATGCCTTGTTTTTGGTTTCAGCTTTGAAAAAATTATACTTTTCTTATACAAATTCCTATCCATACAAATAAAGGAACTTCAGTCACATAGCAACCACCCTATGCTTATCGGTTTAGCTTATAGTACTCCCTTATTTCTCTTCTACTTACAAGCAAGCAAGGAATAAGACTATTACTGCTATTTTTTCTCGATTAAAATGAAGTAAATAGAAGCATAAGCTCTTTAACAATAATTTGTTGCAGATATGTAGAGAAAGTCATGTGAATGAAACACATCAGATTTTTTTATACCGGTTCACATCATCCACTTTCTCACGCTCATGCCTAGCTACGGGTCAACCACTCGTTCCAGGTTCTCACTGATTTCGTGCCATTTACTCCCAGATAGCCTTCTGACTTCCAGGATTACGATTGTCAGTCCTAGGGGGGGGGGTGCTGGTTCTTAATAAGGGGAGGTTCCATTCACATGACTTTCTCTACATCTCTGACACAAATTATTGTTAAAAAGCTAATGCTTCTATTTACTTTAAGCTAATCGAGAAAAAGATAGCAGATATATCCTTATTACTTGCTTCCTTGTAAGAAATAAGGGAGTGCCATAAGTTAGTAATAGCCAAAAGCTGGTTTCTAGTTGACTGAAGTTCCTCTGTTTGTATGGACACGAGTTGACAAATTTCTGTATGAGAAAAGTGTAGGTTTTTTAAAGCTGAAACCAAAAACAGGCAATATTTAAAAACCGATCAACTCCACGAAAAAAGTATATAACCTAAATTATGTGTTTTAATGTGCTCTACATTTTTTGTGTGGTAAGTTTTGTCCACTTCGTATGGTTAATGGTTGTGCAAACATCCGTTAAATCCATGCTTAAGAAATTAGTTTTCGGAGACTATTCCCAGAAAATTAAAGATATACATATTATTTGTCGGCTAAATATCTTTCATATAGGATATTTTAATCAAAATCGTTAGAGCCATTTTTGAGAAAATCAAAATGTTCAAATTTTTTCCATGTAAAGTTAGTTGGGGTAAGGGGATTTTCTTGAAAATCTTCGTATCGCATCCTTGCTAGATGCCAAACTTAACAAGTTTGGTATCTCACGGTCTTTTCGTTTTTGAGCTAAGTTGTCCACAGACGCGCGCGAACACAACACAACACACACACATGGACCTTTTTTCCAAAAATGTAATTTTCTGGACTCAGGGGGACACAAAACATGTATTTCCAGGGAAATCTCAGAATCGAATTTTTACAATACCTTATCTATAAACTATGTACGTAGTATGTGTAGAGAAAGTAAAAAATGTGTATGTACATTTTTGTAAAATTGTCTACAAACTTGGCACAAATGACTTTTACACGCAAGATGAGAATTATTCTTAAAATTCGAAATTCCGTCCCATTTCATAGGATTGATATTTACTTTCATGTTATGCCCTTAAAGTTAACGAGGCCATTTGCTTCTTTCTCAACGACTCTGGCTGTAGCTTGAATAAGAATAACAATATATATTAATGTTTGCCTTTCTTTTGTTTTGTCTTTTTTACGTTTTCTTTGTATTTCTAAGTACTTATTTACTAAGCATGAACAGTTTATATTGGCATTAAACTGTTATTATTTCTTGCCAGCTGAGACGTTCTCTGTAAACAACCACAGGGCAGCTGAAATATAACAATCTGGAAGTCACAAATTTGAATTAATGAGAAGTTAATAACATTACAAACTCTCGTGTTTGTGGTTCCTTAAGTTCTTTTGAATACACATTAAATAAAAATTTACATTTTTTTTCTTTCCCTATACGTACTATGTACATAGTATATAGAGAAGGTATTGCACTCGACCCGAAAATTAATACCGAAATTTCACCGAAAATAGGTATACATTTTAGGGTTTGCTATATAAAAAAAAACAACAAACAAACAAAACGTATTCAGGAAAAAGGCCCGTGTGTGTATGTGTGTGTTCAGTATCTTCCAGGGATGCGACACGAAGATTTTTGATATAAATCCCCCCACCCTAAACTACCCTTTACATTACACATTTTTTCGAAAATTTTGATACGAGTATCTTTTGTAATGCATTAATTTAAATGATGCAAAAAAGGAATGGCAGAACAATTATAATATATTTTCTAGCTTTACCTATTACACAAATTCTTCTTTTAAACTTAGAAAAACTCTTATGTGTTCCATTCACAAGATTTTTTCTACATCTCTACAGCAAATTTTTAAAAAGCTGGTGCTTCTATTTATTTCATACTAATCGAGGAAAAATTATCAGAAATAGTCTTATTACTTGCTTGCTTATAATTAGAAGCGAAATAAGGGAGTACCATAAATTGAAGTGTATATAATGTGTATAGCATAAATTGTGTGTTTAAACGAGCCTTTCATTTTCTGTTAAGTTAGCTTTTGCCTATCTCTTTCCCAGTTATATAAAATTTCGTAAAATTCATCCAAAATAAAGAACTTTTCAGAGGCTATTCCCAGAAAATTCAGGATATATATTTTATTTTTCAGGTAAATATCTTTAATACATATTTTAATCAAAGTCGTTAGGGTAATTTTTAAGAAAATCGAAATTCTTGAAAGAAGTTCCATCTAAAGAGTAGTTCGTGGTGGGGGAATTTCCCTTGTAATCTGCCGTGTCACATCCTTGGAAAATACTAAACCTAAATATCAAGTTCGATATTTAATGGTCTTTGTGTTTTTCAGCTATGCTGTCCATGGACACACACACACTCACACCAGGATCGTTTTCTAAAAATGCTCTTTTCGAACTCGAGGGACACGAAATCATATATTTTCGGTGAAATCTCGACATCAAATTTTTGGATGGAATACAATACCTTATCTATCTACTATGCACATTATTCATGCAGGCTAGAGAAAGTAAAAATTTAGATCTCATTAAAATATATACAACTAATGTTATATGTATTTTTTGTAGAGTTAACCGTTTTGGAAGTATTCCGGATTTTTTGTTTCAATTTCAAGCCAATTACATTTTTCTTGAACGGTAAGACATGTTTCTTCTGGTTTTTGGTATGTTTACTCCTGGCAATCAAAGAAATGGCATTTCAATTGTTTCAGACAGCGACCGGCTTTTAAAGGACTTGAGTATCTCTTTAGCCTGTGCATCTGTTTATTCCCCATCTAGTTACACTAAGACTTATTCTGCTTATGCTGATTTTGATTAGTGTGCTGTAGATAAAAAATTAATCTTTGAATAAAAGATTCGTTTGCGGAACTACTAGACAAGGCCATATTAATAGAACACATCAGATTTTTATTACCGCTTTGCCAAGTAGTTTTACTTTCTCTACACATACTATGTACATAGTGTATACACAAAGTATTGTAATGCACCCAAAAATTCGACACCGAAGAAATTTCACCGGGGATACATGTTTTGAGACCTACTGAATCCCAAAAAAAAAAAAAAAAAGCATTTTCATAAAAATGTCCGTGTGTGTCTGTGTGTACGTGTGTGTGCCTGTGGGCAGCATAGCTCAGAAACGAAAATACCGTTAAAAACTAAACTTGGTATTTAAGTTTGGTATCTTCCAAGGAAGCGACACGAATATTTACAAGAAAATCCTCCCACCCCAAACTATCCTTTACATGGGGAAAATTTCGAAAATTTTGATATTCTGAAAAATTGCGCTAACGATTTTGATTTAAATATTTTATATTTAAGATATTTAAATGCCAAATAAAATGTTTATCTTGAATTTTCTGGGAATAGCCTCTGAAGACTACTTTATTCTAGTTGATTTTTGCGAATTTTGCATAACACCTACCGTAAGAAATGGAAAAAAGCTTATCACACAAAAAATGTAGAGCACGTTAAAACACTCAATTTATGTTATATACATTTTTTTCGTGGATTTGATCGTTTTCGAGATATTCCTTGTTATTGGTTTCAGCTTTGAAAAACGTACACTTTTCTCATAAAGGAATTTGTGAACTCCTGTCCATACAAAGGAACTTCAGTCACATAGCAACCAGCTTTTGACTATGACTTTAACTTATGGTACTCTCTTATTTCATTTCTACTTACAAGGAAGCAAGAAGTAAGTATATTTGTGCTATTTTTTCTCAATTAGCATGAAATAAATACAAGAATAAGGATTTAACAATAATTTGTTACAGAGATGTAGAGAAAGCCATGAAAATGGATCACATCAGATTTTTACTTTCTCTATACGAACTATGTACATAGTGTATAGAGAAGGTATTGTATTGCACCCAAAAATTCGGTACCGAGATTTCACCGGAAATGCATGTTTTGAGACTCCCTGGATCCAAAAAAGAAACATTTTTAGAAAAATTTCCATGTGTGTGTGTGTTCGCGTGCGTGCGTGTGTGGACAGCATAGCTCAAAACCGAAAAGACCGTTGAATACCAAACTTGGTATTTAAGTATGGTTTCTTCCAAGGATGCGACACGGAAGATTTTCAAAAACATCTCCCCACCCCAACTACCTTTTACATGGAAAACATTTCAAAAAATGTTATTTTCTCAAAAATGGCTCCTGCGATTTTGACTAAAATATTGTATATTAAAGATATTTACCTGTCCAATAATATATATACCTTGAATTTTCTGGAATAGCCCTTGAAGACTACTTTATTCTGGATGAATTTTTACGGAATGTTGCATAACTGCTAAACCGTATGAGATACATCAAAAAATTTACCACACAAATAATGTAGAGCACATTAAAACAGAGATGTAAGGAAAGGTATGAGATTCTTTTCAAGAATGAACTCTGTGCAAGCTAAAATTGGGAGCATTTAGTGTTTATTGAACCATTAACGCAAATGGTCTCGTGAAACAGAAAGGAGTAATATCTCTATGGTGGTTCAAGAATATCACAGAAGCCTAAATTTGCTGCTGAGGTTGAAGGGCTTACAAAATAGTAATTATGTCGCTTTGAGTTATCTCTCGAGTGGTCGGCTTATTCCTAGTACAAAGACAAAGTAGCCAGTTACTATTTCTGGTGAGAGATGGCGTGACCGAAGGGCGTTTACACCATGATTGCGTGACTAGGGGCGTAAGTTCCCTATTGCTTTCTCCAGGGTGACATGACATGCACACCCATGGTGACCATCTTGTTTACATCCGCCGCCAAACACCCATTATCATTAATTGAATTATTACACGATACAATTTTGTTTTACTCTAAATGGGATAAACAGTAATTACGATAAAGGGAGCTTGATGAAATATGCATCATCATTATAATTTTCTTAGCACAGAATGATAGTTAACTAAGCCACACTTTTTACTTTCTCTATACTATTTACATAGTGTATAGAGAAGATATTGCACACCACCAACAAATTCGATACCGATATTTCACCGGAAATATATGTTTTAGGGTCCCCTGTATTCAAAAAAAAGTATTTTCAGAAAAAGGTCTGTGTGTGTCCGTGTGTCCGTGAACATAACTCGAAAACGAAAAGTCGGTAAAATACCAAACTACTTGGTATTTAGGTTTAGTATCTCCCAAGGATGCGACACAAAGATTTTGAGAAAAATCCCCCACCCCAAACTACCCTTTACATAGAACTTTTTTCGAACATTTTGAATTTCTAAAAATGGCTCTAACGGTTTTGATTAAAATATCGTATATTAAAGATATTTACCTGACAAACAAAATGTATATTTTGAATTTTCTGGGAATAGCCTCTGAAGACTACTTTATTCATGGTCAATTTACGGAATTTTGCATAACTGCTAAACCGTAAACAAACAACAAATGTAGAGCACTTTAAAACACACTATTTATGTTACATATATTTTTTTCGTGGAGATGATTGTTTTTGAGATATTCCTTAGATTTTGGTTTCAGCTATAAAAACTTAATACTTTCCTTATACAGGACTTTGTGAACTAGTGTCCATACAAACAAAGGAACCTCAGTCACATAGCAACCAGCCTTTGACTATCACTTTAACTTATGGTACTTCCTTATTTCGCTTCTACTTACAAGGAAGCAAGGAATAAGTCTATTTTTGCTATTTTTTTCTCGATTAGCAGGAAGTAAATAGATGCATAAGCTTTTTAAAAATAATTTGTTTCGGAGATATAGAGAAATTCATGTGTATGTAACACATCAGATTTTATATGAAATTATTTCGTGGTACGGTTGTAAGATTTTAAATCCATTAAAATTGTTACTCATTCTATCACGTACAATTTATAAAAATTCAATCGTGATATTTGTTTTCTTCCTCAACGGTTTACTCTCCTGATATGGTGGACTTAAACTCCTCCAGGACTTATGTACTGCTAGATTAACGTATTATTGTTCAAAAGCTTTTTCTTCAGTCTACTTGATGCTAATCGAAATAAGCATTAATAGAAGTGGTCTTATTAATGCTTCCTTGTACGTAGAAGAGAAATATGGGAGTGCTCTAGGCTAACGTAGTCAGATCTGCCATGACATTGAAATATTTTTCCTTTCCTATGCATGCCCAGGAGTTTACAAATTCCCATATGTGAAAGAGTTTTAAAACTGAAACCAACGGCAAGGAATGTCAGGGAAATGGCAGGTTCCAGAAAAAAAGTGAATAGTGACAAGTGAATTTTGACGAAATCCACTTTGTGCAAGATTTTGTCTACCTCTTACGGTTTACCAGTTGTGTAAAAGTCATACAGAATGAAGAGAACTTCAGAGGCTATTCTCATGGAATTCAAGATATGCATTTTATGTGAGGTAAATATATTAAATTTATGGCATTTTTATATCTAACCTACTTTTCGTGTTTGAGTTGCTGTCCACAGATGCACCCGCGGACGTTTTGCTAGAGCTGCTTTTTTCGGTGAAATCTCTTCCTCATGTACACTCATAGACAATAAAATACGCCTGGTGCTATAATTTTAATGAAAACGTGAACCCTGACGGAGACTGGTTTGTATTGGTGTCATTATGGCTTAAGATACAATGCGAATAAGAAAAGGCAAAACCGATTGGGTAACCACCCCTTCATCCCTCAACCCTGTTTAATGCTCAACAAAGCAGGTGGAGTTGTACTAGGGTCGGCTGATAAATCCCGGGCCTCTCGATGGAAACATCATTTATTTATTTATTTGCTTGCTTTGTTTCTCAACATGGTCTCCAGAAAGGCTGTTACATTTGTCATGAAGGGGCAGAGTCTTTCAATGTACTGTCTATTTCCACCTTGATTTCTTTAGACGTTAAGCCTTTCAAATTATGTATTCAATCACTGTTCATTTTTCCAAATCCTCAATTTCCGTGAAAACTCTAAAGTTGTGTTGTTTAAAATTCTGTCATTCGAAAACTAAACAAGCTATAGACCTGTAACTATGGATACAAGCTAGTCTAGAGTTAAACTATAGGATGCTACTGGCCTAGTGACGCCATATCTGTGTGAGGTCCGGGACTTATCAGCCGATTTAACAGGCAGTGTATTAATTTAGTCGAACACGTGCGAGAATTACCTTGGCATTAGAACTTCAGTATGTAGCGCAGAGAAAATATTAACCTAATTTTGTATCACTCTGTGGAAGAGGTGGTTTTTTTGTCCAATCAAAAATTTCAGGGATCACCAGTTCGCAACTCGTAACTTCATTTGCCACGGTTCATGTCCATCTTCTTCCATTCGGTAACGGTCTGTCCCATACGCTTTTAAGAACAGGTGAAAGACAGGGGCTGAGTCAGCGAAAAGTTTCAGTCTTAGGATCGCTATTTCCAGGCATATTTTTAATGTCTTTGAGTGTACATCATGCATACGTGCCAGAGGTAGTAAAAATTAAAGTTGCCGCAGTTGTGGGGCTCATAATTTCATGCAAATAAAACCGCAAAGCGTACGGAGATGTTCCGCATTCTTTCTTACCGACTGTAATTTGTTATAAAAACGCAATAAAGGGCACAGGACCACCAGGTGTGCAGCTTAATGATACACTCTGACGCTGTTGCCAAATGTAGGGATATTAACAACTCTGCGCTGCTGGCACTTTTATCTGCACTGAAGGTCCTTAACGACGCACCTGCAAGAGACACATGAGCATCGCTACCAGTGTTGCCAAGTGTAGGGGAACTATCCTTGCTTTTGTTCTTTTTGAGGAATTATTCTGTGAAATATATTTTGGTCTCTTAGGGAAGAATTGCCTGAAAACTTATAATTTAGCTTATTTGGCAACTGCAGTAAGTTCTCTGAAATGTCGATTAAACATGTTTTAGAAGAATAATAATGTGTGTAACATACACATGATTTTCTCTACCATTTCTACAAAAATTATTATACTATCTACTACAGGCTAATGGAAACAAATATTAAAGAAGTGGTCTGGTAGGGTTTTTAGTATCGGAATACCTGTTTACCTCAGAGTGTAAAACTGTTTTCGTCAAATAATATTCCTTTTCCAATTATATAATGTCTTTTCAGTAGCTTCTGTTTTGATTAATAAATTTGTCTTTCGTATATGCGTGGCCAACTAGCTATTACTTTCGCTATGCGTGTTATGTACATAGTGTATAGAGAAGATATTGTATTGTACCCAAAAATTCGATACCGAGGAATCTAAAAAAAGCATTTTTAGAAAAATGTCCGTGTGTGTGTCTGTCTATCTGTGTGTATGTGTCTGAGTGTGCCTGTGTGCACCATAGCTCAAAAACGAAAAGTCCGTTAAAAACCAAACTTGGTATTTAGGTTTGGTATCTTCCAAGGATGCGACACGAAGATTTTCAAGAAAATCCCCCCAATCCAACTATCTTTTACATGGAACTTTTTTCAAAAATTTTGATTTTCTAAAAAATGGCTCTAAAGATTTTGATTAAAAATCGTATATTAAATGTATATCTTGAATTTTCTGCGAATAGCCTCTGAAGAGTACTTTATTCTGGATGAATTTTACGGAATTTTGAATTACTGCTAAACCGTATGAGATGGACAAAAACTTACTACACGAAAACTGTAGAACACGTCAAACACACAATTTATGTTACATAGGCTTTTTTCGTGGAGTTCATCGTTTTTTGAGACATTCCTTGTTTTTGGTTTCTACTTTGAAAAACTTATGCTTTTCTCATACAGGAATTTGTCAACAGCTGTCCATAGAAACAAAGGAACTTCAGTGACATAGTACCAGCTTTTGACTATCACTTTAACCAATTAATATCCCGGCATGACATTGAATTTCTTTACTGATTTACATGTAAACCATAAGATGATCTCAAATTATGAGGTAGCATACCCAAATGGCAACTTACAGTGCCTTAAGCACTTTAGCGCCAGGAATGAAAAATGAATTGGTGTTTTATTTTTGGACGCTCTTTAACCTCCGTGGTTCTCAGCGTCCCATTCTATACTGGGCGTGATAGACCGCTTAATTTTGCTCAGAGGTCTATCTAACAGGCTAAATCTACAATTTTTACGACCGAAAAAATCCATCGTCCTCCGCCAGGGTTGAACCCGTGACCTTTTGTATGTGAAGTTAGCATGCTAACAATTACCACGGAGGACAACATTAAGCCATGGGCTTCATAGATTAACCATCGATTAGCTCAATTAGTGTTAATTTAATTTTTTGTCTCCACATAATCCGTGTGTAGGATAGGAGTTGGTTAGTTAGAATCAGACTGAACAGAGTCAGCGTCGAATGAAGCAATGGTAGCTCAGTGGTTAGAGCAACCACCTAGAGATCGGAGGTTAAAATCCCGGCTATTGCAATGAAGTTTTTAGTCTGACACTAACTCCATAAAAATGGAAATGGAGTTTTATTTATGAAGGCTCTTTAACTTCTGTGGTTCTCAGTGTCCCATTCTATATTGGGCGTGAAAGACCGCTTAATTTTGCTCAGATTTAAAGTTTTTTTGCGTGCCGCAAATCGACGACACGGGACCCACAGCTTTAATTCCCTTCCAAAGGAAGCCATGCCAAGGATTTTTACGCCCGAAAAATCCATCAACCTCCGCCGGGTTTGAACCCGCGACCTGGGGTATAACCATTACACCACGGTGGACTCCATGGCACAACAGTCCACAAGGGACTTTGGCCTAACACCCGGTCGCTGCAATCCTCATTTCGGCCCGAAGGCGTCATGAATGGGGTGCAGTGCTGGAGGATCAGACGTGATCAGCGCCTCGAGTACCTCCCGGCCGGTTAATGCGGTGTTCTCGGTCAAGTAGACCCCAGGGACCTCATAAGGCTGAGTCCACCCGGACAAAGTCCCGGTACCGGGAATTGAACCCGGGTCTCCAGCTTGGCAAACAGCCGCGCTAAGGAGGCGAATAGTCTGACTCTACCTAACCCAAATATTAATTGTCCCACTTTGGGTTTTTATAACGCTGGTGTGTGTATTCGCTAAGAAAGACATTGATATTCCTGAAAAGACATTTCCATTCTGATGCACGAGGTTTTATTGATGCAGTATGCAGGAGATCCGGCTGCATCTGTGCCGCATATTTCCATGTCCTCGCTACATGAATATCCAAACTTGTGCTGGGAGACAAGTTCGTGCCACGTTTAAATGATGGACGGCTGGAAAAGCGGAACTCTGGATGAATGATAATGACCACGTCCACGTAACGTTTCTCCATATTTCATGAATTTTCAGCCATGTTGCAATTTAAATTATTATATCCATCATTCTTTCCTCATGATAACAGTCACAGCAATATAATGCAGCTAGTGCGTGTCAACGGCGAAGTGACCGTCAAGTTCTGCACTACTATAAGAAACTTTAATGCACAGAAATAAAAAATCTTATGTGTTCCATTCACAATTACTTTCTCTGTATCACTGCAACAAATTATTCTATTCACATGGGTTTTAAGTTGCTCTACATTTAATGTGTGGTAAGTTTTTGTCCATCTCTTACGGATTTGCAGTTAATGCAAAATACCGTAAAATTGACCAAGAATAAAGTAGTCTTCAGAGGCTATTCCCAGAAAATTCAAAATATACATTTTATTTGTCATGTAAATATCTTTAATATACGATATTTTAATCAAAATCCTAGAGCCACTTTTTAGAAAATCTAAATTTTCGAAAAAAAGTTCCATGTAAAGGGTAGCATGGGGTGGGGGGATTTTTGTCAATCTTCGTGTCGCATCCCTGGAAGATACTAAACTTAAATACCAAGTTTGGTATTTTACCGACTTTTCGTTTTTGAGTTATCGTGTTCACAGACACACTGACACACAGACACACGGACACACATACACACGGGCCTTTTTCTGAAAATATTTTTTTTGGATACAGGGGACTTTAAAACATATATTTCCCTTGAAATCTCGGTATCGAATTTTTTGGTGGAGTGCAATACCTTCTCTATACACGTATAGAGAAAGTAAAATTTTATGTGTTACATTCACATGACTTTCTCTAGCTACTCTACAAACAAAAGTGTTACAAAAAATAATTCTTCTTTCAACACCACGCTAATCGAGATAAACATTTTAATACTTAGTTCATTACAAGTAGAATGGAACTAAGGCAATGCACTAGGCTAAAGTGATAGTCAAATGTTTCAAAAGCTATCGTTATGCGAAGTTCATTGCAAATCGCCTCTTTGCTTGGCCAGGTGTAGAACAAAAGAAAAACGTACACTCCCGTCTGTGAAAAGTACTTCACAACTGAAACTAATAACAAGGAATACATCTAAAACGGTAAGTTCCACGAAAATAATGCATATGACATAACTTATGTATTTTAACGAGATCTAAATTTTTGTACCGTAATTGTTTTTTCTATCTCTTACGGTTTACTAGTTATTCTAAATTAATCAAAATTCATTCAGAATAAACAGGTCTTTAGAAGCTATTCACAGAAAATTCAAAAAATACATTTTATTTCTGATAGAAATGGCTTTAGCATGTGATATTTTAATCAAAATCGTTAGTCATTTTTAAGAAAAACAGAATTTTCGAAAAATTTTCCATGTAAAGGGTAGATATGGGTGGGGGGATTTTCTTGAAAACCTTCGTGTCGCATCCTTGGAAGATACCAAACTTAAATACCAAGTTTGGCATTTAATGGTCTTTTCGTTTTTGAGCTATGCTATCCACACCACACACACACACACACACACACACACACACACACACACACACACGGACCTGTTTCTGAAAATGCTTTTTTTGGACTCAGGGGGTCCTGAAACATGTATTTCCGGTGAAATCTCGACATCGAATTTTTGGGTGGAATACAATACTTCTCTATTGTACATACGGGTCTAGAAAAAGTAAACATATAATGGTTTATATTCACATGGTTTTCTTTATCCGTTTTAAATATGCTCGTACGCATATATATTTTACCAATCTATCCATTTTGCCTTCTCTAGCACGTATGTACAATGTACATAGTTTATAGAACAGGTATTGTTTTTCACACAAAAATTTGATACCAAGATTTCACCCGAACTACATGTTTTCAGACCCCGTGATTCCAAAAGTAGCAGTTCAGAAGCATTTAGCATATCTCAAATTAGTATATAAGTTCAGTATTTTCAAAGGATGCTACATGAAGATTTTCAAAAAAATCCCCTATCTCCAACTACCCTTTATTTAGAATATTTTTCGAAAAGTTTGATTTTCTAATAAATGACTTTTACGAATTTGATTAAAAAATCTGATGTCTCATTCGCATGACTTTCTCTACATATCTACAACAAATTATTGTTAAAAAGCTTATTATTCTATTTACTTCGTGCTAATCGAGAAAAAAATTAGCGGAAATCGTCTTATTACTTTCTTCCTTGTAAGGATAAGCGAAATAAGGGAATTACATAGGTTAGTGATAGTCAAAAGCTGGGAGCTATGTGATTGAAGTTTCTTTGTTTGTATGGACACGAGTTCATAAATTTCTGTATCAGAAAAGTATGTTTTTAAAGCTGAAACCAAAAACAAGGAATATCTTAAAAACGATCACCTCCTCGAAAAAAAAGTGTACATAACATAAATTGTGTGTTTTAACGTGTTCTACATTTTCTGTGTAATTAGTTTTTGTCCTTCTCTTACGGTTTAACAGTTATGCAAAATTCCGTAAAATTCATCCAGAATAAAGTAGTCTATAGAGGCTATTCCCAGAAAATTTAAGATATACATTATATCTTTATATATATATCATTAATATACGATATTTTAATCAAAATCGTTAGAGCCATTTTTGAACAAATCAAAATTATCGAAAAACCATCCATTTAAAGGGTATTTGGGGGTGGGGGGATTTTTCTCAAAATCTTCATGTCGCATCCCTGGAAGATTATAAATTGAAATACCAAGTTTTGTATTTTACGGTCTTTTCGTTTTTTACTTTCTCCATACGCACTATGTACATAGTGTATAGAGAAAGTATTGCACTCCACCAAAAATTCGATACCGAGATTTCACCGGAAATATATGTTTTAGGGTTCCCAATATCCAAAAAAAGCATTTTCGCAAAAAGGTCCGTATGTGTGTGTGTGTGTCCGTGTGTCCGTGAACACGATAACTCAAAAACGAAAAGTCGGTAAAATACCAAACTTGGTATTTAAGTTTAGTATCTTCCAGGGATGCGACACAAAGATTTTGAGAAAAATCCCCCCACCCCCAACTACCCTTTACATGGAACTTTTTTCGAAAATTTTGATTTTCTCAAAAATGGCTCTAACGATTTTAATTAAAATTTCGGATGTTAAACATATTTACCTGACAAATGAAATATATATCTTGAATTTTCTGAGAATAGCCACTGAAGAGTAGTTTATTCTGGATGAATTTTACTAAATTTTGAATAACTGCTAAACCGTAAGAAATTGACAAAAACTTACTACACAAAAAATGCAGAGCGCATTAAAACACACTATTTATGTTATATAAATTTTTTTCGTGGAGTTCGTCGTTTTTGTGACATTCCTTAATTTTGGTTTCTGCTATGAAAAACGTATACTGTTCTCATACAGGAACTTGTCAACTCCAATCCATATAAACAAGGAACTTTCTTTGATATAGCAACAAGCTTTTGGCTATCATTTGAACCTATGGCAGTCCCTTATTTCGCTTCTACTTACAAGGAAGCGAGTAATAAGAATATTTCTGCTAATTTTTTCTGATTAGCATAAAGTAAATAGAAGTATAAGCTTTTTAAGAATTATTTGTTGCAGGGATATGGAGAAAGTCATGTGAGTGGTACACATCAGATTTTTAGCTATGTTGTCCAGACACTCAGACACTGGCGCGCTTGGCACACACACACACACACGCACACGTAGTTTTTTCCAAAAATGTTTTTTTTTATTTCAGGGGGACCCTAACATGTATTTCCAGTAAAATATCGGTATTACAATACCTGTACATGGTAATGCAGAGAAGGTAACACCATACTTTCAATTTAGATTCAAGAAATTTATATCTTGAATTTTCTGAGAATATTTTGTTAGTCTTGGGTGATTTTTCTGTAACTCGTAAGCCGTAAGAGACACACAAAAACGTACTGCACAAGAAGCATATACCTTTTCCCAACACACAATTTTTGCCTTATACATATTACTTTCTCTACACGTATTATGTCCATAGTGTATAGAGAATTCGATACGGAGATTCACCGGAAATAAATGTTTTGGGTATCCTGGAATCCAAAAAAATAATTTTTAGAAAAAGGTACATGGTGTATGCGCATGTGTGTCTGTGAAGAGCATAGCTCAGAAACGAAAATACCTATGAATACCAAATTTGGTAAATAGGCTTTGTATCTTCCAAGGATGTTGCATGAAAGATTTTCAAGAAAATTCCCCCACCCCAACTTCCCTTTACATGGAACTTTTTTCCAATTTTTTATTTTCTCAAAAATGGCTATAACGATTTTAATTAAAATGTCGTATATTAAAGACAGACATATATATATATATGTGTGTAAATATATATATATATATATATATATATATATATATATATATATATATATCTAATTTTCTGGGAATAGCCTCTGAAGACTGCTTTATTCTGGATGAATTTTACAGAGTTTTACATAAATACTAAACCATAAGAGATAGACAAAAACTTACCACACAAAAAATGTAGAGCACGTTACAATATATGTAATGTAAGAGTCAGATACTTTTTTTTGAGCTAATCATTTTTGAGATTTTGCCTATTATTGGCTTAAATTTTCAAATACTTATAATTTTCACAGATGGAAATGTCGCCCTCCGTGGTGTTGTGATAACCATGCTAGCTTAATATAGCTAAAGTCGCTGGTTCAAATCCGCCGGAGGACGATGGATATTTTCAGGCGTAAAAATCCTTAGTATAGCTTCGTTCGAAAGTGAAGTAAAGTGGTTGGTCCAGGATCTTAGATTTACGGCATCTTTCTTTTTAGGAAAGCTTTTATTCATTGGTATGAATTATAATTTTTATAAAAAAATGTTTGGGGTTGGTAGTCTTGGGTAAAAATTACACTCATAGTAAAAGAACCTCAATCCTGATAAAGAAGCCTCTGAGCAAAATTAATCCGCATGCGACATGAAAACCAACCCCATGTCTATTTCAAGTGGCAAGTAGTTCTGCATATGCTTTCATGCTGGTCAATCAAAGAGAACGAAATTTGAAATAGCGACCGCGTTTAAATAAAAATGGTTTCTAGAAGGTTTATAAATGAAAGTTAAGAAATTTAAAGACAATAAGGTTTAATTGTGTGTGTGTGTGTGTGCGCGCGCGCGCGCGCGCTTGTGTTATGCTAGGAAATGTCTTGTATGTGAACGGATTCTCCAAGCAGTTTTTTTCTTTTTCCTTGAAGGATATACAGCTGTATGCGCATGCTTGAGGCCTGG
This sequence comes from Hymenopus coronatus, assembly GCA_030762935.1. Lineage (NCBI taxonomy): Eukaryota > Metazoa > Arthropoda > Insecta > Mantodea > Hymenopodidae > Hymenopus > Hymenopus coronatus. The sequence continues at coordinate 29,322,983 of CM060898.1, read as the reverse complement.
GATATGTATGCTGTGTGGGAAAGTAGCAGAACAAGTTCTCTACCTTATCTGCGCTACTAATTTCCATTAAAGTTTGCAAGTAGATGAAGTTTGTGACATGTTAAGTTCTCGCGTGCATTACCTGAACCGTCCAAACGAAAATCTGCTAACGAGGCCAGTTGTGGATGGTCGAGCTGCACCATTAAGCCTTCATTAGGCTGATTTGAACCAGATAACTGGCTTCGTTTACCCTGACCAACCGACGTGCGAGTTCGGCCCTAACCACGCCTCGCACTACACTGCGGACAGATCTCTTTTTGTTTCAGCTGCTGGTCCAATGCATCTGGATCAAGAAGTGAGAAAATGTATCTGGAGCTGAGAGATGTGGCGGTAACGGGGTTTACAGGTTCGTATCCCTGGTGCAGCTTCTGGCTATTAGGAATGGTGTGGATTTGTGAGTGCCTTATCTCAGGATTTTGTTACCATGGAAACTCTTTTCAGGTGTGGTGATACACAAGTGATTTTTTTCATTTAGTTCGGCCTTTTTCCGCCTTCGAACACACACGAATTCCTCTTAAACTTCCTACCGTTGAAGTACGCTTTACCCGTTCGCACCTATTATTACTTATGGTGCAGTGATTTCGTCCGTACTCTGGTCTGTATTAAATTAACTATTTCCCTTACAACTAAAGGTAGCCTGTTCGGCTCCACCACGGACCCCAAATATCACTGCGAACGATCTACACCAAGTGCCCCAAAAAGTGTCACCTGACCTGCGGGAGCATTGTTTTTTCTTTTCCTGTTATGTTCCCTTCGGCAGTGTCACCTCCCCCCTTCCGCTCAATGCTCTGGCCCTAACGTACAGTGCTACTAGCACGTGACAACTCTGCTACTCGAAATATTTCTTCCCTTCCCATTTTCAGTGTACATTTATATTTCCCTTCTTGGTAACATTTATATTATTAGCTATGATTTATCTTTCCCTTCTGAATAACTTTTAGCCCCATGATAAGACATGTACTGTCTTAGAGAGTGGAGCAGTAACTTTAAATCAGGCTTGGGGACGACAAGCTAAGTACATGCCTCACTCACTGTGATGCATAAATGTACCCTATTATAATAGACAAATACAGTTAAGAGAAATATATACATATAATATATATGCAATATATAAAACCACAACACAGACATAAGTATGACTTCAAATGTATGTATGTAAAACTTTATAATCACTTTTGTTTACTTATTCTTATTCCCCCTCCGCATCTTTGTCTGCATTCTCAGATCTCGGCTACCTTGCCTTAAGTATACATTTACCTAGCCCGTCCGCGTCTTCTGTGCCTGCCAGTAGCGTCCAACATGCTTCTAGCTCTACATTCGCGGTGGTAAAGGATCGCGGTATCCCATTCCATATTGGGCGTGAGGGACCGCTAAATTTTTCTCAGAGCCTCTTTATAAGGCTTGAAGTTCTTTTACGTGCTGTAAGTCTACGATACTGGACCAACGAAGAAAGCCATGCTAAGGATTTTTACGCCCGAAAAAATTTCATTGACCTCCGCCGGATTTGAACCCGCGACCTTGGGTATATGAAGCTAGTATGGTAACCATTACACCACGTAGGGTGATGGAGTAACGTTCTTGTTTTGATACAATTCAAGAGCAGTGGTGACTTTATCTGCGCGACATTAAAAACCTCTTTACGGATATTTAAAAAATTGTTTCTATTAAAGTGATGCTTTTGACCATCAGATTAACCTATGGTACTCCCTTGTTTCGCTTCTACTTACAAGGAAGCAAGTAATAAAACTCTTTCTGAGATTTTTTCTCGATTAGCATTAAATAAATAGAAGTATAAACCTTTTAACAATAATTTGCTGCAGAGTTATAGAGACATGTGAATGAAACACATGGGATGTTATCTTAATTTTTCAGAGTTTTTTGTGAAATATTACATATGTATTGCATTAACACATTAAAATTAACTTCAAATAAATACTGTGTTGGACCTACAAGTGTGTGATGGACATTATAGGTCACATTTAAGTAATGAAAGGGAAATTGAAACAGTATGTTGAATAATCTTAGAATTTGATATTCTATTTGAAGCAAGACAAGTAACTTCATTACGTACGTATTATCGAATAGGTAGCATGAGATGCGGCAGGGCAGTCCCAACACGCGCAAACTTTGTCTCGCCCAGTTTCCCGAGAGTGCAGTTTATTGCTGGCAGAGCAACTGACAAATTAATGTTGATTTCAAATAGTTTCCCAAACACTGCATCCTGGGAATTGTGCCGCCTCCATACCAAGTCTTATCAATATTTCACAAGGGATGTTGCAAATTCCTCCAACAAGCGTTACAGGGGTTGAGTAGGGTAGCTGCAGATTTGAAATGGTTTTGCCCCCAACATACCGCACGAATAATCAAAAGCAAATTCATTTCAAAGGCCAGGTTGCCTGGTTCTTCAATGAGTCCCTGAAGATTGTCTTTAATATTTCTTTCAGTGGACTAACTCTTATATTTCAGAGCAGCTATCATGTATGTGTGTGTGTATGTGTATGTGTGTGTGTGTGTGTGTGTGTGTGTGTGTGTGCCTGTTTGTCTGTGGACAGCATAGCTCAAAAACGAAAATACGGTTAAATACCAAACTTGGTATTAAAGTTTAAAATCTTCCAAGGATGCGACACGAAGATTTTCAACAAAATTCCCCCACCCCTAACTACCCTTTACATGGAAAAATTTTCGAAAATTTTGTTTTTCTTAAAAATGCTCTAACGATTTTGATTAAAATATCACATATAAAAGTCATTTCTATCACAAATAAAATGTATATCTTAAATTTTCTGGGAATAGCTTCTAAAGACCTGTTTATTATGAATGAATTTTGCTTAATTTAGAATATCTAGTAAACCGTAAGAGATAGAAAAAAACTTACTGTACAAAAAATGTAGATCTCGTTAAAATACACAAGTTATGTAATTTACATTATTTTCGTAGAACTTACCGTTTTAGAGGTATTCCTTGTTATTAGTTTCAGTTGTGAAATACTTATACTTTTCACAGACGGGAGTGTTCGTTTTTCTTTTGTTCTACACCTGGCCAAGCAAAGAGGCAACTTGCAATGACAATCGCATAACGACAGCTTTTAAAACATTTGACTATTACTTTAGCCTATTGCATTCCCTTAGTTCCAGTTTACTTATAAGGAACTAAGTAACAACTTCTGCTAATGTTTAGCTCGATTAGCGTGGTGTTGAAAGAAGAATTATTTTTTGTAAGACGTTTGTTTGTAGAGTAGCTAGAGAAAGTCATGTGAGTGTAACACATCAGATTTTTTATCCAGGGATAAAACTGTTAATCTTAGAGCAGCAAAATTAGAAAGGGGAAGCTAATTAGTAATAAACAATAGTCTAAGGCAACAATGGATGTGGGGCGTTTTTCTGTCTGAGAAATGAGTTCAAAACTCAATTTCAATTGTGCGTTACGTGTTTCTTTCTCACTAGCCGTGTGTAGGACAGGAGATGGAAAAGTAGAGCAACGCTGAAAAATTCAATTTGAACCACGGTGCTCTAATCATTGAGCTACGTGGCAAAATGCAACGAGATCTCAAAGTACTTTGTATAAAAGTGACCGTTTACTGTAAAATTCAGAAAGTATCCGTGTGTAAATACTAACACAAATTAAACATATTATGTTCCATTCACATGACTTTCTCTAAATCTCTGCAACAAATTATTTTTAAAAAGCTTATTCTTCTACTACATGCTAATCGAGACAAACAATAGCATAAATTGTCCTTAATACTTGTTTCCTTGTAAGTAGAAGGGAACAAATTTAATGTATTCCATACACATGACGTCATCTAGCTGTTCGGTAAATAAACTTTCTATTCAAAACATTAATCTGTTATCTGTAGCATGCTAATCAATATAAACATAAGAAGGATTAATCTTATTACCAACTTCCCTTTAAGTAGAAGAGAAATAAGAAAATGCACAGTCTAAAGCGATATTCTCGTCCTGTAAAAGCCGGTCGCTATGTGAAACAATTGAATACCAACTATCCGGAATATTTCGTAAACGGTTAACTCAAAAAAAAAATTAAAAAAAAATGTATATGACATAAATTGTGTGTTTTAATGGCAACTACATTTTTTGTGTAGCAAGTTTTATGTATTTCTTACGGTTTACCAGTTATACAAAAGTCACCCAGAATAAACAGCTCTTCAGAGGCTCTCTCCAGAAAATTCAAGATATACATTTCGTTTGTTATAAAAATATCATATAAAGTACTTTTAAGAAAATCGTTAGAGCTATTTTTGAGAAAATCAATAACATTCTCGAAAATTGTTCCATTTAAAGGGTAGTTAGCAATTGGGAGATTTTCTTGAAAATCTTCGTGTCGCAACCTTGGAAGATACCAAACTTAAATACCAAATTTGCTATTTAACGATATTTTCATTTTTGAACTATGCTGTCCACAGATGCACACTCACACACACGGACATTTTTCTAAAAATGTTATTTTTGGATTCAGGAGATCTCAAAACACGTATTTCCAGTGAAAACCCGGTATTAAATTTTTGGGTGCATTACAATACCTTGTCTATACACTATGTAGCTAGTACATGTAGACAAAGTAAAATTGCATTGCCGTAGCCGGTACTCCCGATTTCCAATCAGTTCTCTAAGCTACCATGCTGCACAGCATTAAATTCAACTGATTCGGGTTTTTCCCCGTAAATCACAATGGATTCTCAAATATGTAAGCACTTCGTATAAATTGTTTAAAATCAGAAAATATCCGTACGTAAACACAAATAGGCATTCAAAAATTCCCTGCCATATGAGTACGACAAGTTTTTACTTTCTCTACACGTACTATGCACATAGTGTATAGAGAAGGCATTGTACTCCACCAAAAAAGTCGATACCGAGATTTCACCATAAATATATGTTTTAGAGTCCCCTGTATCAAAAAAAAAATATTTTCAGAAAAAGGTCCCTATATGTGTGTGTGTGTGTGTGTGTGTGTGTGTGTGTGTGTATCTGTGAACACGATAACTCAAAAACGAAAAGTCGGTAAAATACCAAACTTGGTATTTAAGTTTAGTATCTTCCAGGAATGCGACAAGATGATTTTGTGAAACATCCCCCACCCCAAACTACCCTTTACATGGACATTTTTCGAAAATTTTGATTTTCTCAAAAATGGCTCTGACAATTTTGATTGAAATATCGTACTTCAAAGACATTTACCTGAAAAATAAAATGTATATTTTGAATTTTTTGGGAATAGCCTCTGAAGACCACTTTATTCTGGGTGAATTTTACGGAATGTTGCTTAAATGCTAAACCGTGTTTGTTATTTACATTATGTTCATGAAGTTGATCTTTTTTGAGATTTTCCTTGTTTTTGGTTTCAGCTTTGAAAAACTTAACTTTTCTCATACAGGAATTTGTCAACTCCTGTCCATACAAACAAAGGAACTTCAGTTCACATATCAATCAGCTTTTGACTATCACTTTAACCTATGGTACTCCCTATTTCTCTTTTCCTTACAAGGAAGCAAGTAATAAGACTATTTCTGCTGATTTTTTTTTTTGGCGATTAGCATGAAGTAAATAGAAGCATAAGCCTTTTAACAATAATTTGTTGCAGAGATGTAGAGAAAGTTGTGTGAATGGTACACATCAGATTTTTAATTGTTTGCATTGTAAGTGACTTCCGCAATGCTCCAGGATAATGCATAGTTCAAGTCTTTGAATGTTAAGAGCTGTACCACTCTCTTTGTTGATCTCTTTGAATGGACCTGACTGTGTGGCAGTTCTTTTGAAGTTTTGACAGCTTCAATCAAATGGCCTTTGGTGGCGCTGGCAAACGCTAAATTCCTCAGGCAAGCTTTTAACACAGCAATCTTAAGACAAAGAACAAGATTCTTGAGTAATCTTCAATTTCTCATTCCAGTTCATTGAGCTCCAAATCTCGGTTCACTAAAGGGGGGTGATCTAATGTGTTCCAGTTAGATTTCATCTCTGTAGCGAATTAGCATTAAAAAGTTATTCTTCTATTACATAATGCTAATCAAGATAAATATCATCAAAAATTTGTCCTCCCTAAATAGACAGTAGCAGTAATAATAACTATAATAATAAACTCTAATCAGCGAAGCAATATTGCCAATTTTACTTTCTCTATACGTACTACGTACATAGTGTATAGAGAAGGTATTGTATTGCACCCAAATATTCGATACCTAGATCTCACCGGAAGTGCATTTTTTGCACACCCCTGAATAAAAAAAAGCATTTTTAAAAACCGTCCGTGTGTATGTGCGTGTGTCTGTTGGCAGCATAGCTCAAACAAGAAAACTCAGTTAAATACCAAACTTGATATTTAAGTTCAGTATCTTCCATGGATGCAACATGAAGGTATTCAAGAAAATCCCCCCTCCACCACCAACTACCTTTATAGGGAATACTTTTCGAAAAGTTTTAGTTTTTCAGAAATGGCTCTAAGGATTATGTTTCACATATTTTATGACAAACGAAATGTATATCTTCAATTATCTGGGAAGAGCCTCTGAAGACCCCCTTATTCTGGATTAGTTTTGAATAACGGTTAAGCCGTAAGAGAGAGACAAACACGTACTACACAAACAATATGGATTTCATTAAAACACCTAATTTATGCCCTAAGCTTTTTTGTTGTTGTTGTAGAGTTAACCGTTTTCGAGGTATTCCGAATTGTTTGTTTATCGTTTTTCGTTTGTTTACTGCAGTCAGCAAAGAGATTCAAATTTCAATTATTTCACGTAGCTTTAACCCGTGCATTTGCTTATTTCTCTTCTACTTACAAGGAACCTAGTAATACGACTAATTCTGCTTATTTTTATCTTGATTAACATGATGTAGATACCAGATTAATGTTTTGAATGTAAGGTTTGTTTACCGAACAGCTAGAGGACATGTGAATGGAACACATTATATTTTTCCCTTTCACTTACAAGGAACCAAGTAATGACACTTTCTGCTAAGTTTTATCTCAATTATCCTGAAGTGAGTGAAGTAGGTATAAGATTTTTAAAATAATTTGTTACAGAGATGTAGAGAAAGTCATCTGAATGGAACACACTACATTTTTACTTTCTCTACATGTACTATGTATGTAGTGTATAGAGAAGGTATTGTATTGCACCCAAAAATTGGATACCGACATTTCACCGGAAATACAGGTTTTAGGGTCCCCTGAATCCAAAAAATAGTATTTTCAGAAAAAGGTCTGTGTGGTGTGTCTGTGTGTGTGTGTGTGTGTGTGTGTGTGTGTGTTTTTGTGTCCATGTATCCGTGAACACATTAACTCAAAATTGAAAAACCAGTAAATTATCAAATCTAGTATACAAGTTTAGTATCTTCCAAGAATATGACAGGAAGATTTTGAAGAGAACCCCTCTATCCCAAACTACCCTTTACATGGAAAAAGTTTCGATAATTTTTGATTTTCTCAAAAATGGCTCTAACGATTTTAGTTACAATCTCTTATTTAAGATATTTACATGACAAATAATATGTATATCTTGAATTTTCTGGGAATACCCTTGGAACCCCTCTTTATTGTGAATGAATTTCTCTGGATATTGCATAACTAGTAAACTGTAAGAGATAGACAAAAACTTGCTACACACAATATGTAGATTTCGTTAAAACACACAATTTATGTTATATATATTTGGAGTTCACCATTTTTTTAGATATTCCTTGCTGTTGGTTGCAGTTTTCAAGTACTTGAAACTTTTCACATACGGCAATTTGTTAACATCTAGCTGGGTGCTAGGTCAGGACTGCACGGCGGATGATTGAAAATGTCCCATTGAAATTGTTCAAGGAGCCGATGGGTTGTGCCAGCAGTGTGTGGACGAGCGTTGTCATGGATCAACACAATTCCTGAAGTCAGCATTCCTCTTCGTTTGTTTTGAATGGCGCTCAGAAAACTTCGTAAAGTACGAAGATCTTCAAAACAACATCAATGCTCATTTGAAATTATTGGCGACAACATTTTTTGAAGCGGGTATTGCAAAGTTTTTGCACAGGTACGATAAATGTCTCAATGTTTTCAGTGATTATGTTGAAAAGTAACCGTAACTGTACAAACTGTTTAGTACTAAAATAATTGTTTTCTATGAACTTGTCTTTTATTTATATCTTATCGGAGTTTGAAAAAAAGGCCCTCGTATGATAACGTATGGTGAAATATTTTTTAAAATATTCACTTATAATATTTATTTGTAAAAATCCCTAAATGTATATTTTATTCTGTGTCACTAGGTAAACTCATTTATGAGTCAGACTAATAAATAAATAAAATTCCACAAAGAATTCGATACCGAGTTTTCACCGGAAGTATATGAAAAATCCAAAAACAACTTTTCTTACAAAAGATTATCTGTTACCTATCTCATGCTTATCAAAATAAACATTACCAAAATTGATCTTATTTCCTGCTCCTTTATAAGTTGAAGGGAAATAAGGAAATACACAGGCTAAAGCGATACTTAAATGTTTTAAAATCCGGTTGCTATGTGACAAAATTGAAACTGGCTCTCTTTGCTAGCAGTCAACCTCTGTAATGATTGCCATGCTAGTTTCATATAAAGAAGATCCTGGGTTCAAACCCAGCGGAGAAGGATGGATTTTTTCGGGCGTAAAAATCCTTCGGAGGCTGAAAAAAGGCCCTCGTACATTGCAGCATCTGAATGGTTGGTGAGCGAACAGCTGATACATGTACTAGCTATGCCCAAGGCAGGTGATAAAAAGCAGCTTTGAATGGGAAGAATAGCTGGGTTTTTGGCAATAACTGGGACACCAACAAAAGAAATAGTGAGGCAGCAGTAAGGCTGATAGCCTGGCGTCAGTCAGGTGAAAAGAGCTACACTGTTGACTTTTCCAACCGCCACACCCTGAAATGATGAGCTCATCCAACAGCGCCAATGCTTCCATTCCTTTATAATATGTGTAACCGTGAAATGTAACCATAAATTGCAAAAATGTAATTATCTGATGTTTCCATTCACATGACTCTTTGCATCTTGGTTATAAATTATTGTTAAAAAGCTTATGCTTCTATGTGCTAATCGATATAAACAAGAGCAGAAATGCTTTACTGTGAGTAGAAGTGAGATAAAGGAACACACTAGGCTAAAACGATAGTCAAATATTTTAAAATCTGGTTGCCCTGTAGATGTAATACGTTTCTTTGCATAGCTAGGGGTTGGCAAATGCCGTATGCAAAAAGTTTGTATTTCAAAAGTGAAACCAATAACAAGGAATATCACTCCATGAAAAACTGTATATGAAATACATTTGGTGTATTAAGGAGCTCTACATTTTTGTGCAGTAAGTTTATATCTATCTGTTACGGTTTAGCAGTTACACAAAATTCCATACAATTCATCCAGAATAAAGTAGTCTTCAGAGGCTATTCCCAGAAAATTCAGGATATACATTTTATTTGTCAGGTAAATATCTTTAATATACGATATTTTAATTGGAATATGTAGAGCAATTCTTAAGAAAATAAAGTTTTCGAAAAAATTTCCAGGTAAAGGGTAGTTGTGGGTGGGGGATTTTCTTGAAAATCTTCCTGTCGCATCCTTGGAAGATACTGAACTTAAATACCGAGTTTGGTATTTAACGAAACTTTCGTTTTTGAGCTATGCTTCCCACACCCACACACAGACGGCAGACACACACACGGATGTTTTTCTTAAAATATTTTTGTTTTGTTTCAGAGGGTTTCAAAACACACATTTCCTGTGAAATTTCGGCATGGTATTTTTGGAAAATCTTCGTATCGCATTCTTGGACTCTTCAAACTTTTTGAGTTATGTTGTCCTCGCTCACTCACTCACTCGCGCGCGTGCGTTTGGAGTTTTTTCTAAAAATGCTTTTGTTGGATTCAAAGATGCTCAAAATATGTATTTACGGTTAAATCTGTATCGCATTTTTGAGTGGAATACATTACCTTCTCCATCTACTTGTATGCACATATGTGCTAGAGAAATTAACAAACCATACATTTTCTTAAGGTGTAGAATGTGTGCTATTTTATTACGAAGGAGCTAATTTTTTAATTTTTCTAAAACTTTTTTTCAAATTTCTCAGAAGTATCACTTTAAAGAAAGAGTGGAGCTGCTAGTAAATGGAATAAAATATGAATGATTCGTTGCCAGGCTCAAGGATAATTTCTCACAAAGAGAGAATACAAAATGGTTTTCTGTACCTCAAAACGAGTACTAAATATCTGTAGGCTCCCAGGTAAGCCTGGTAGTAAAAATACGCGCGCCACAAACGATCTTTTAAGTGTAAGGCAGTTCTATTTTTGCTCGTTGTGATTTACTTTGCAGACTGTTGTCGTAAAGGAAAATGTGCACGTCAGTCATGTGCTCTCCTCCGCCCTCCTACTATGAGCGAGGTTAAGAGAACAGGCTGAGGCAGAACTTAATTAAAACGATGGATTTACAAAGCTTTGTGTTATGTTATTTTCATGAAGACCAACTTAGACTTTAAATAAAGTGTCATGTTGTAAGCAAGTTGGGGATTAGGTTTCAAATGGCAAATAACACGGGATTAAAGAATGCCGCATAAAAGTGTTTGTCATTTGAATGTCTGGATGCTTTATTAGAGAGTTAGAAGACATTAAATTTGACGCTACCATCTCTTATTTTATTGTTCCTTCTTCACGGATTAGGTCTTTTCAGCCTGCATCATTAACTAAATTGTTATTTTAGTTATTTAAATCCATTTAATACATTTATATACAGGTCACTATACATGATCTGTCTGATTATAAATTTGAATAGTAGACACTTAAAAATATTAGTATCAAAAGAATGACAAACTCAAATATTTTGCTGTATTGCTTTCTCTACACGTACTATGTACATAGTATATAGAGAAGGTATTGCATTGCTCCCAAATATTCGATACCGAGATTTCATTGGAAATATATGTTTTAGGGTCCCCTGTATCCAAAAAAAATCTGATGTCTTTCATTCACGTGACTTCCTCTACATCTCTGCAACAAAGTGTAGTTAAAAAGCTTATGCTTCTATTTACTTCATGCTAATTAGCAGAAATAGTCTTATTGCTCGCTTCCTTGTAAGCAGAAGCGAAATGAGGGAGTTCCATAGATTAAAATGATAGCCAAAAGCTGGTTGCTATGTAACTGAAGTTCCTTTGTATGGACAGGCGTTAAGAAATTCCTGTATGAGAAAAACCAGGAATATCTTAAAAGATATCAACTCCACAAAAAAATGTATATGACATAAATTGTGTGTTTTATCGTGAGCTACATTTTCTATGTCGTAAGTTTTTCCCCATCTCTTACGGTTTAGCAGTTATGCACAATTCCGCATTCAGGGGCTATTCCCAGAAAATTCAAGATATACATTTTATTTGTCAGGTAAATATCTTTAAAATAATACTTTAATCAAAATCATTAGTCATTTTTAAGAAAATCAAAATGTTCAACATTTTTTCCCTGTAAAACCTAGTTTGGGGTGTAGGATTTTTATGAAAATGTTCGTGCTGCATCCTTGGAAGATACCAAACTTAAATACCAAGTTTGGGCTTTAACGGTCTTTTCGTTTTTGAGCTATGCTGCCCACAGACACACACACATACACACAGGCAGACACACACACGGACATTTTTCTAAAAATGCTTTATTTTAGATTCAGGGAGTCTCAAAACATGTATTTCCGGTGAAATCTCGATATCGATTTTTTGGGTGCAATGCAATACCTTCTCTATACACTAGGTACACATAGAGAAAGTAAAAAATCCTTTTCAGAAAAAGGTTCCTGTGTCTGTGAACACGATAACTCAAAAATGAAAAGCCGGTAAAATATCAAACTTGGTATTTATGTTCAGTGTCTTCCAGGGATGCGACACGAAAATTTAGAGGAAAATCCCTCCACCCAAACTACCCTTTACATGGAACTTTTTTCGAAATTTTTGATTTTCTCAAAAATGGCTCTAACGATTTTGATAAAAAAATGCCGTATATTAAAGATATTTATATAGCAGATAAAATTTATACTTTGAATTTTCTGGGAATGGCCTCTAAAGACCTCTTTTTTTCTGGATGAATTTTGCTGAATTTTCCGTAATGGAAAACCGTAAAATATAGACAAAAACATACTACACAAAAATATTGATCACGTTCTGAGATATTCCTTGTTATTTGTTTCAGATTTGAAATACTTAAACTTTCCTCACTTTGTTAACTCCTGGTCCTGTATAGAATCGAATTTCAACCACATGGCAATCAGCTTTTAAAACATTTGACTATCGGTTTAGCCTAATGTATTCCCTTATTTTCCTTTGACTACCAGGAAGCAAATAATTAAGACTAATGTTTATCTCGATTATCAGTAATTTTTTAGAGAGATGTAGAGAAAGTATGTGAATGAAACATATCAGCTTTTTTATTTCGGTACCTTTATATAATTTATTTGTTTCACTAGTGAAGTGTTGCAATTAAGACGATTTCAATTCTGATTTTTGTATGGTTTTCATTTTCAAGCTTTGTTTAAAAGAAAACTTTGAGTGAAATCATTGCAGGCTGTTTTTAATGAAACTATGTAATTCTAAGGTTCACGTAACTAATGTTGTAACGTATAGTAAGATGAAGGTTATTTTTGCCTCGATGATGACCTAGCGGAAGGAAGTTAATTGTTATGCAGGGTGGAAGTCCCGATCTGTGGAGCCCGTATGATACAGCCTGCAGAGCTCTGACAGAGGTCATAAATTTGAAGGGAGGTCGTAGCAGGTGGCAGAGTACGCCAAGTATTGAACCCGTCGTCTGCACCACTGCAGGAATTTTCTCTGAAAGCTCTCTCGCAAACCCTGCCCTTTTTTGCAACGTACTCCATTCTTATGTAGCACAGCTCTTACTGATGTTCCAGACTCGAAATACATTTCTCTAACGTATAACTTTAATGCAAAACGGTCTTCTCTGCATCTCTGAAAGAAATTATTGTTGAAAAGCTTATTCTTCTATATACTTCATGCTAATCGAGGTAAACATTATTACTTCCTTTGCTTGCAAATTTAAGGTAAATAAGGGAATATACCAGGCTAAAGCTGATCTTTTAAAAGCTGGTTGCTATGTCCTATGTGATGGTTCTTTCCATGGCCAGAAGCAAAACAAATGGGATATAAAAGGCTTTGAGATTTCCTGTGTGGGAAAGCTTTTGAGTATTTTAAACATTGAAACCATAATAGAGAATATTTCGTAAATCGTTTATCTACAAAAATTATATAACCTAAACAGTGTGGTTTAACGTGATGTATTTTGTTTGCGTAACAAACGTTTGTCTATCTCTTACAGTTTACCAATTACACAAAAGTTGTACAGAATCAACTGAACTTCAGAGAATATTCCCCATAAATTCAAGATTTTCATTTTATTTGTCACAGAATTATGTGTAATATAGAATTTTTTCAGCAAATCTTTAAGGCCATTTTTGAGAAAATAAAGATTTTCCGAAATTTTTTCATGTAAATGGTAGTTTGGGGTGGGCTATACTCCTTAGAATCTTCGTGTTGCACACTTGGAGAATACTACATTTAAATACTGAGTTTGGTATTTTACCGACTTTTTGTTTTTGAGATATGCTATTCACACACACACACACACTCACATAGACCTTTTTCTAAAAATGTCTTTTTTTGGGGGGGGGGATACAAAGGACCCTAAAGCCTCTATTTCCGGTGAAATCTCACTATCGAATTTTTGGTTGGAGTGCAATACCTTCTCTACCTATGTACCATATAGAATGTACAGAAAATAAAAATTGAGAAAAATAAGAGTTTTACATTGTAAAATGAAACTGTAAGACAATATACATATTATTTTCCCACTTGGCCTTCTTGAAGTACCAACTAACTGAAGCTGCAAATAGGTAGGCGCATGCTTTTTAATAGGCACCCCGAATTTTTGAACTTATTTTCTTGCAAACTTATTTTACAACGCTTTTTCATACTCAAAATATTCCGCACAGTTTTAGTTTCTGTACACCTACTATGCATATAGTATTCCATCAAAATTTTGATTTCGAGATATCCCCGGAATTATATTTTTAGGGGTCCCTTTGGGTCTAAAAATAACATTTTTAGGAAAATATCTGGGTGTATGTGTGTGTGTACATATGTGTGCGAAAACCTGACTAAAAAAATCTGATGTTACACTCACTAGACTTTCTCTAGCTGCTCTACAAAACTCCTACAAAAGATTATTCTTCTTTGCACACAATGCTAATTAAGATAAATGTTAGCAGAATGCTATTACTTAGTTCCTTATAAGTAGAAAGGAATAAGGGAATGCATTATGCTAAAGTGATTGTCAAATGTTTTAAAAGCTATCGTTATGCGATTTCATTACAAATCATTTCTTTGCTTGGCCAGGAGTAGAACAAAAGAAAAACGGACACTTCCTGTGTGAGAAAAGTTTAAGTACTTCACAATTGAAACCAATAACAAGGAATATCTCGAAAACGGTTACCTCCACAACAAAATCGTAAAGGGTGTTTTGTCATGAAGTACATTTTTGTGTAGTACGTCTTTTTCTATCTCTTACGGTTTAGCAGTTAAGCAAAATTCAGCAAAATTCATCCAGAATAAAGATGTCTTCAGAGGCTATTCCGAAAAAATTAGAGATATGCCTTCTATTTCGGACATAAATAGCTTTAATATACGATATTTTAATCAAAATCGTAGGGCCATTTTTGAGAAAATCAAAATTTTCGAAAAAAAGTTCCATGTAAAGGGTAGTTGGGGGTGGGGGGATTTTCATGCAAATCTTCGTGTCGCATCCTTGAAAGATACCAAACTTAAACACCAATTTAAATGCTATTTTTGGATTCAGGGGTATCCAAAACGAGTATTTCCAGTGAAACCTCAGTATCTAATTTTTGGGTGGAGTACAATACCTTCTACACTATGTACATAGTACGTGTAGAGAAAGTAAAAATTGATTCATAAACATCTCAACTTAATTCTCGACATAGCTACTCACTAGGTCCAGTGATTTGGGTCATCCCGTCGGAAAAATAGGTTCTGTCAAACTCTGCAAAATATCCGTTGAGTGAGATTGTCACTTCTTCATTTGGTGACCAAGGCAAAGTTTTAAGTTAGGGAACAAGAAGAAGTCACTTGGGGCTAAATCTAATGAATAGGGTGAATGAGAAATCAATTTAAAGCCCTATTCATACATTTTATCTATTATTATTATTATTATTATTATTATTATTATTATTATTATTATTATTGCTGGTGTGTGGGATGGTTCACTTATTGCGTGCCAATATTTGTCTGTTTTTAGCCAACACAGGTTTCAAACGATGTAACAAAGAATTATAACAGAATTCTAAGTTTCTCTAAGTAATGCGTTAAGGTTATTCCTTATAAATCGCAAAATAAAATGGTCATCACCTTTATCAGCTGCCAAAATGGTCTTTGCCCTCTTCGGTGCACCTTCATCAGCCTTTTTCCATTGTTTTGACTGCCCTTTTGACTCTAGTGTATAATGGTGGATCGAGGTTTCATCAACATTCACAAATTGGTGCAAAATGTCTTGTGGTTTGCAATAAAATCGCCAGACATTGTATTGAAATGTTCCGGATGTGGTTTTGGCCGACTAACTCAGCTGAGACGCCTACAGTCTCGGCAATGTGATGATTATTCGGTGGTCTTGCGTTATCGTGTAACACCGATTTTGTCAGTGGCTGCCTGTAAGATGAGCGATGACCGCACTTGGACAGCCACAGTGCGTTTCGTCTTTGGTGCGTGTCCGTCTACGTTTAAATTCAATTACAAAAGGAAATGGTCTTCAATGATGGTACAGAGTTTACCTGAACTTCATCCAATTCTGTTTCTATTTGTGCTGCAGAGTAAACCTTCAAATGAAAGTGTTTAAACACAGCACGAAACTGTTTTCTCTGTTTTCAACCCCAGTCGCCATATTGATCAATTTAGATCGATGTACGCTGAACATTGTAGAAATTGTTATAGATTGTTGTTGTTATTGTTATTATTTTACGAATGAGCCCATCAGGCACTACGCAAAGTACTTAGAAACGTCTTTGTTTTTTCCTTTGAACCCATATTTCTCTCATTCTTTGGCTGTGGGCTTCTTTTCTCTCGTCTGTCCACGTTGCTCCAGTTTTTTTCTTCGGTATGTCCTCGTGGTCAACTTGCCATTTATGAACTTTGTTTCCAAATAGCTCTGTGTTTAATGTATCTTATTGTGTAATTTTTGCTAATTTTAAATAATTTTTTACTTCCCCAATCCATTTCATAGTACCTACATGTGATTTGCTTCTATTTTCATAAAATTCAACGACTTGTAGTATTATTATTATTATTATTATTATTATTATTATTATTGGTGCTAGTGTTGTATGTGGGGGTGGCGGGTTAAAAATATAAATAGTGCCTCTTGTAATAAGCTTAGCAAACTATGAAGTCATAGAAACTATGTTACAATCTTTAGTGGAAATTCACCACACTTACCAAACTTTTATAAGCATATGGTGATGAGGAATCAACTAATCGGACGAAATCACTACCTGCGGACGTGAAACATAGAAACAGGGGCCTGCTGTTTTAAAAAGTGGGGTTATTTTACGTCCTTTACTTCCCTCTCGAAGGTACCCATGGTAAGGATTCTTAGGTCCGAAAAATTCCATCACCCTCCGCGGAGTTTGAACCCGCAACCTTGGGTATTAGAGGCTAGTATGGTAACCACTACACCAGAGGGGGGAAAGCTTTTCAGTTTAATACAATTTAAACGAGCATAGGTTTAAACAGCTGTCCCTGTATTCCGAACAGAGGGGGGATTTGCAGCGCTTGTGTATCTCGCATATATTCATTTATTTCTGCCTGATTAAATTTTAGCGAAGAACGGTTGGGCGTAATTATTGCTGGAAGAGTGGAAGCTCTTCAAAAACAGATGGAGTACACTTTTGTGGTCTTGTTAACAAACTGAAGCCATCGAGAAAGCAATCAAGCGAGGTGTGACGAATCTAGGGTCACCTGCGCCTGACATGTATTGCGCCATCTATAGATGTACATGTCGATCTCGCAAAGGTCAAAGTTCACTTGTAAAAGGTCACGCCTTTTCTTGTCTCAAGGTCTCCTTGTTCAAACAACCCTTACTGTGTAGTTTATATAAGCTTTTTAATTAATTACAAATCTCAACGCGTAGGGGTGTGTTGATGTAGCTTATGCAAAATGTTGGTTTTCCTTTAATGAAATACGATACTGGAAACGTCGGTAAAATAGAAACTCTACGTTTTAAATGTTCACATTTAGAATGTACTATTTGATAAATTGCAAAAAAATTCAGAAACTATTTTTTTTCTTAACAAAATAATGTGAATTCTATACTTTAAGAAAATAAACGGTGTAACAAAAGTTTCCGTTACAAATAGCTAAAATAATTCTGTTATTTAGTTTAACATTTCTCAAGAACTATGATTAACTTTCATTATGCAGGAGTTGGTACTACTTGATTGTGGTGTTATCTTATCAGTAAAATTCATCCAGAATAAACTACTCTTCAGAAGCTATTCCCAGAAAATTCAAGATATACATTTTATTTGTCAGGTAAATATCTTTGGAATACGAAATTTTAATCAAAATCGTTAGAGCCATTTTTGAGAAAATCAACATTTTTGAAAAAAGTTCCATGTAAAGGTTAGTTTGGGGTGGGGGGATTATTCTCAAAATCTTCGTGTCGCATCCCTGGAAGATACTAAACGTAAATACCAAGTTTGGTATTTTACCGGCTTTTCGTTTGGAGTTATCGTGTTCACAGACACACGGACACACAGGGACCTTTTTGTGAAAATGCTTTTTTTGGATATTGGGGACCCTAAAATATATATTTCCGGTGAAATCTCGGTATCGAGTATTTTGGTGCAGTGCAATACCTTCTCTATACACTATGCACATAGCACGTATAGAGAAAGTAAAAAGCTGCACTCACCAGAATTAAATAAACAAGGTGCATGGATAAGTATTATTTCGTAATTTACACTACATAATTTTAATCAAAAATATAAAAGATATTGACCAGCTGTCTTCACCCATGTGACATTTATCGTCAAATTATAAATAAAAGATAGCATTAAAATCAAGGAATACCGTCTCCTTTGTTACGCTATTTTTTATTTTTACTTTCTCTGTACGTGCTATGTACATAAGTGTATAGAGAAGGTATTGCACTCCACCAAAAATTCGATACCGAGATTTCACCAGAAATATATGTTTTAGGGTCCCCTGTATCCAAAAAAAGTATTTCCAGAAAAAGGTCCCTGTGTTTGTGTATCCGTGTGTCCGTGTGACTGTGAACACGATAACTCAAAAATGAAAAGTCGATAAAATACCAAACTTGGTATTTAAATTTAGTATCTTCCAGGGATGCAACACGAAGATTTTGAGAAAAATCACCCCACCCCCAATTACCCTTTACATGGAACATTTTTCGAAAATTTTGATTTTCTCAAAAATGTCTCTAACGATTTTGATTAAAATATCGTATATTAAAGGCATTTACCTGACAAATAAAATGTATATCTTGAATTTTCTGGGAATAGCCTCTGAAGAGTAGTTTATTCTGTATGAATTTTACTGAATTTTGAATAACTGCTAAACCGTAAGAAATGTACAAAAACTTACTGTACAAAAAATGTAGAGCACATAATCTCAGAATTTATGTTGTATACATTCTTTCGTGGAGTTCGTCGTTTTTGAGACATTCCTTAATTTTGGTTTCTGCTATGAAAAACGTATACTTTTCTCATACAGGAACTTGTCAACTCCTATCCATATAAACAAAGGAACTTCACTGACATAGCAACCAGCTTTTGACTATCACTTTAACCTATGGTAGTCCGTTATTTCGCTTCTACTTACAAGGAAGCAGGTAATAAGACTATTTCTGCTCATTTTTTCTGATTAGCATAAAGTAAATAGAAGTATAAGCTTTTTAAGAATAAGTTGCTGCAGGGATATAGAGAAAGTCAAGGGAATGGTACATATCAGATTTTTTATTCTTTAGTCAATAAATGTTCGTGTAGTATGATTGAAATTGAGTGTTATTTTCTTTCTATATGACTAATTCACCTTAAAAAGTAACAAAAAATTTCCTGCACGTTTTCTTAATCCTTACGAAACATATATTCTCGTATAATAACAAAACTGAATGTAATCGCTTAATGGGTGTACACGATACACACTCCTTAATATTCTGGTCCTAATGCTTCCATCTTGGGCAAACCAAAGATAAGAGGAAAAAACTTAAGAGTGCAGCCTTCTTCCCAAGCATGCTTTTTAAAACACCAACTATTTGCATACAGACCAAGGGCTGTGTAAACCGTTTTAGTATTTTAGTAACCCATGGGTGAAATTTGGTGTTCATAGCCCCCTGTCTGTCAAGAACAATTGAGTGTGTAAGTGTTGTAAGAATTAGCAAAATCGTTTGAGTGTTTTTGACATTCGAGTAAATAATACTTCAAATGTATGTACATTTTTTTAAACATGTGGCAGCTATTTATATCTCAAAAATTGCAAAAAATAAAGGGGCGCCGTGGTTAGACCACTCGCCTCCCACCTAGGCGGCCCCGGTTCGATCCCAAGCGCCCGCACTTGGGATTTGCGGTGCACGAAGTGGCGTCTGGGCGGGTTTTCTCCGCGTCCTACGGTTTTCCCCGCCACTCATTCCACCAATTGCTCCATCACCATTCCTCACGCTCATGACTAGCTATGGGCCGACCACTCGTTACAGGTTCTTCATTCTGTTATTTTTCGTGTCGTTTACTCCTCGACAGGCTTCTTACCCCTAGGCTTCCGAAACGAAGTAAAAAATAAATAAATAAATGTGTTCCGTTCACATGATTTTCTGTACATCTTTGTAACAAATTGCTGTTAGTAAGATTATTTTTCTATCTCTTCATACTGATAGAGGTAAACATTAGCAGAAAAAGTCGCATTGCTTAGTTCCTTATAAATAGAACAGAAATCGAATATACCAGGCTAAATCGATAGTCAACTGTTTTAAAATGTGCTTGCTATGGAATTGAAATCCGTTTCTTTGAGTGGCCAAAAGTTGACAAGCTCCCGCAAGAGAAATGTACAAGTTTTTTAAACTGAAACTAATAACAAGGAATATCTCGAAAACGATCAACTCCAGGGGAAAAATTATATGACATAAATTGTGTATTTTTACAAGATCTACATTTTTATGTAGTAAGCTTTTGTCTATATCTTACGGTTTACTAGTTATGCAAACACGTCTTCAGAAGCAACTCCCAGAGAATTCAAGATATACATTTTATTTGTGATGGAAATAGATTTAATAATGGTATTTTAGTCAAAATCATTACAGCCATTTTTGAGATAAACAACATTTTCGAAAAAATTTTCCGCGTAAAGGGTAGTTTGGGGTGGGGGTATTTTCTTGAATATCTTCGTGTCCCATTCTTGGAAGATAACAAATTTAAAGACACACACACGAATCCTTTTTAAAAATGTTCTTTTTGGATTCAGGGGATTCCAAAACATGTATTTCCGGTGAAATCACGGTGTCACATTTTAGGTGCAATACAATACTTCCCCTATATGTAGAGAAAGTAATAAACTTTTCAACGATGACTTGCCTCAAAAATGTATAAGCCTGTCTCTTCCTATTTTAAGTATTCCTTCAGCGAATCCTTCTTGCTCGATAATTAATTTAATTTGTTAGCTTAATGTAGCAGCTGGTGACAGTCATTGTTCCCGGTATTAGAGACTCCGCCCGACAGAGGCAGGGCACATTCTGGTGATGAAAGCTTCCAGGAGATCTCCGGGTTTTAATGCGGAGAGTAGAATCTCCGGCACCTTCTCACTAAAACAGTAAGCGGATGTGGAAGCTAAAATCTTTTCCTGCTGAAGTTTCCAGGTGTAACCGCTCATTTCAGTCACAAGTAGCTTTATGAAAATCTCATTAAACTTCACGCATAATGTAAAAGCTTTTCTAGATTTCATTCCTTCCCCCGCTGAGAATTCTAATTTCTCTACTACGTGTAGTATTGTATTCCATCCATTCATTGTCCAGTAAAAGAATTATATTTTGAAACTCTTCTTATAATGTTTTTTTCAAATGGGAAGAGTTCTACTCCGCAGCAAATGAGATGCGTTATCGTGCTCTGCGTTGGCCAGGTCGCTACCACACTCTTTTCGTATTTCCCTCTCATTCGCACACTGAGCATGCCTGGTGATATAAATGGTCGATGTAGGGAAACCCTAACTACCCTTTATAAACTTCTATAATTTTGCAGTTTTTAAATTTAAAACTTGAAAATGCATGTTTGCACATACGTTTTCTTAAATACTATGTTGTTATAGTTTATGAATTACCTGTTCTTTGAATCCAATGGAACTTCCAGTAGACCCTAAAACTAATATTTCGAGGCTAGGCTATACAATACTTGTCTCTTAGATTCGTTATTAAATTCATCACTAACAGCCATAGCACTTGCTCTATTCCTTACTGAAAACTGACTTGAACTCTGTAGGAACTAGGGTTAAATAAACACGATACCTTATTCGAGACATAAACATGCGATAGCTAACGCAGCATTCCACAGCTAAAAAGAATGTGTTCTGACTGCCTTCGTGATCGAGT
The DNA here is from genome assembly GCA_030762935.1 of Hymenopus coronatus. NCBI lineage: Eukaryota > Metazoa > Arthropoda > Insecta > Mantodea > Hymenopodidae > Hymenopus > Hymenopus coronatus. Next base: position 29,301,275 of record CM060898.1, on the reverse strand, counting down.
GGTCAGCGAGCTGACTTCTCACCATGAGGTCCCGGGTTCGATTCCCGGCTGGGGCGGGAAATTTTCTTTAACCGGAATTATTCCCAATACCCCATAGAGTCTGGAAGTATGAATGTGAGAGTGAATGTGCGTGTGTTTAGTAATATAAAGTTTAACCTAATGTTCTGAACCAACAGTTTCACAAGTGAAAGCCCCCGATATGACCATTGATGTTAAAGGGGGGGGGGGCTATACAAATGGAGCAATAAAAAAAAAGAAAGTGTGTTCGCTCTCTGTCTCTCGACTTTAACCGCTTGCTAAGCGTAATAAATTTATAAATTCTTTTAGTACCGTCCTGTCAATAGTTTGCTACCATTTCTGTGTAATTACGCATGTATTTACATATGTAGCAGTACATATACAGGCTGTTTCAAAACTACACCAAACGCAGATGTGTACCCTGTTGGTCATACCGTACGTGGTTTGTGAATATAATTTTCAGCTCTAAATTCGGTACATACAAAAACTGCCATAAAATCACCATGGATTAGGCAGTCGTACATAACCAGACGTGCCTGGCCGACTCCAAGAGAGATGCGGGTTGGTAGCGAAGATTCCAGTCGCGTGGAAGAGGCGTGGTTTGATATACACGCCGGCGCGGGACAGGTCACCTTAGTAATAGAAAACGTAGTATGTGGGTGTGGCATATGACGACCGTTGTTCCTTTACTGCCTAATCCCAAATGCCTGCTATTTTAAAACACATATAAAACTTTAAATAGAAGAGTTTGAAAGTTACGATATCAAGTTTTGGACAAGTCAAAGTGTAAGCTAATCGACTGCTATCTTCGTTTGGTGTCGTTTTGAAACAGCCTGTGTACATACAAATAATACAGTGCTTATGTGATTCTGATTAACACATAGTACATGGGTATGTTTATTCACGTGTCTTATGACAGCTATTTGAGCTAAAAATCTGTGGTTTTTACGATTCTGCTACGAACATTACTCCCTATCTTCCCTGTGAATTATTTTTGCAAAATTTGAATATTTTGTCTTGGCGCAAGTAGTATTTATGAGAGACAGAATCACTTAGTGCGTTACTCCCCAGTCAGGATTTCTGAAATCAAATTCTGAAATCAAATTCACTCCTGGTGTCAACGTTGAACGCTCATAGCCCTGTGTTGCGAAGTTCACCTATAAAAAGAACGTGACCCCTTATCCCATTTATCTCAATGCGACGGAGATACCCACCGCGACTTCTATAAGGTACCTCGGCCTTATTTTGGACAGCCAGGTTCCCATCTCTCCAGTCTAGTGCAGAGGATTTGTCATCGCATCCTCGACGTCCATCATCTTGTCCGGTTCCTCGCCATTGCCTTTGCGGTATAAGTGTATTGTTTACTCCTTAATTCGACCCATGTGGCAATATAGCTGTGCCATATGGGGTTCTGCTCCGTTGCAGACCATCAAGATCCAACGCACACAGAATCGTTTTCTCTGCCTTCTGACTGGCGCTCCGTGGCGGTACGTGCGCAACTCACGGAAAACGTGGACGGGCTAGGTAAATTTATACTTAAGGCAAGACAGCTGCGATTTGTGGGGGCTGCCAAATACGGGGGGGATAAGATCAACTAAACAAGAGTGACTACAATGTTCTACATATATAATTTTATGTCATACTTAGGTCACTGTTGTGCTATGGTTTTATATATGGTGAATATATAATGTGTATATCTTTCTTTTAAGTGTAATTATCTATTATAAGAGGGTGCATTTATGAAGGTGTACTCTGTGTTGTAAATTTAAATTGCTATATTTGAATATATTTTTATTTTTGGGTTCACTATTAATTCTTTATGGTTTTAATATTGCTTCTGACTGTGCATTACCTTTGTCTTTTTATTTTCGTGTTTGCTCTTTTAATTCTTTGTTGCTGTTGTTTTAATATTGTTTGTAATGTGTATTACAAAAGCACGTACGGTCTGTGAACCCGTGTGATTGTTGAACTTCTATGTATGATATTGCTATGTCAATAAATACACTTATTCATTCATTCCACTCAACTCTGCGCGCTAATATAGGCCTGCCGGAGGTAATGTGTGTCTTCCGCAACAGTTACAAGAGGCTCCATCGCAATTTTCTTCTTCGCCAAATTTATCTTTCTCCTGAGTCTCAACGATGATCTGCGACTGAACATTTAGCTCTCTTATTATGTTCTGTGCTGCTTTCTTTGGTTTCTGTGTCCTGTTTTTTTTTTAACCCAACGCTGGATGGTACCCCAACCACATGTTACATGCTGATGTTCTATATTATAGATAACATAGAACATCCAAAATAGTGAGCGGCGGGGCTACAACGGGGATTATCAAAGATTGACTTAAACGATATTTGGCAAAGGGGTAATGAAAATAGTTATAACGTCGTGAATAAAGTAAAAATACGACTATACGATATAATCAGGTAGGAAATAGAATCTGAATGTAGAAAAAGATCGTCATTGCAGTTACAAAACGAAATACAAATTGGGTGGGGTACAGAAACATATATTTTTAAATTGGGTAGGAAACAAAGGTAGGGAATAGCGTGGCTCAGGTTGGGAGGGTGAAAAATCCGTAAGGTAGTTCATGAAGCTGGTAGGCGGATTTGCCCATTATGCTAGTATCAGGAAGACTGGACGCATATTTTGGCAGATTGCGTGCAGATGGAGGATATTAGGAAAAAAGCATTGCTGGAAGTATTTTAAGCTTCAAACAGACGAAGAACAGCATTCTGGGATTTGGTTCTAAACAGCCAAAACTGGCCAAGCCTGGGCATATACTTATGGAAGTACATGCACTAAGAGATAAAATATTTATGTAAATATTGTATTGACTTATTTGGTATTAGAATGATCTATATGTATGAATACGTGTAGTTGTGTGTGTGTATGTGTATTTTCAATGTTGTTCAGATATATAAAATATATATATATATATATATATATATATATATATATATATGGATAATATTTCAAATTTAAGTATTTTTAGGAAGCATATACGGTCACCCCACCCATGCGACAATGTGACGCAAATATTGTATTATTGTAAACTTAATAATAAAATACCACCACCACATGCTGTTCTGTGTCTAGTTTAGCTCGACTGTATTGTACCTCATTGTACAAAAGAGTTTTCTTCCAATAAAAAAGAGCAACACTCCGGTTGGCTGCTCAAGGACAAACTTCATCCCATTTTAATGTCACTTTAAAAATGTACGTTCGTGCTAGAGAAAGTAATTATTTGGATATTGTATTTAGTGCTAGAGAAAGTAATTAATTACAATTATGTAGAGACAGTCATGTGAATGGAACGCATCAGTATTATATACTAAGATAAAGAAAGCTACTATGTACACACGTGCTAGAGAAAGTAATGTGTTACAGGGATGTAGAAAATGTGTACGAATGCAACACATAAGAGTTTTACTTTCTCCGCATATTATGTGCAAAGTGTATAGAGAAGTTATTGTATTGCATCCAAAAATGTGATACCAAGATTTCACCAGAAATACATGTTTTGGCCCTCGCTAAATAGAAAAAAATAAAATAAAAAAAAAAGTACGTGTGTCTGTCACTCTATGTTTTTGTGTGTGTCTGTGCGCAGCATAACTCAAAAACGAAAATTCCGTAAAGTACGAACTTGATATTTAAGTTCAATATCTCCTAAAGATGTGATACGAAGTTTTCAAGAAAATTCTCTCACCTCCAACTATCCTTTACATGGAAAAAATTCGAACATGTTTATAATCTCAAAGATGGCTTTAACGATTTTGATTAAAATCTCTTATATTTGAGATATTTACTCGACAAGAAAATGTATATCTTGAATTTTCTGGGAATAGCTTTAGAAGACATCTTTGGATAAAGAAAAATACAAAACCTTGGTTAACAAAAAATTTAGAGCTCGTTAAAACACGCAATTTGGGTTATACACATTTTGACGCTTTTTGAGATATTCCTGGTTAGTGGTTTCAGCTTTAAAAAACATGCTTTTCTCCTGTCGATTCAAAGGAACTTCAGTCATATAGCAATCAGTTTTGAGTATCACTTTAGTCTGCTTACAGGGAAGCAAGTAATAATACAATTTCTGCTAATTTTTCTCGATTAGCATGAAGTAAATAGGAGAATAAGCTTTTAGCAATATTTATTTTTCCCACTGATGTAGAGAAACTCAAGTGAATTCAACACAATTTTTTTAGTAGTTACTTAGATAATGAAAGCTTATAATATGCCATGAGAACACCTGCTGAAAGCCAGTATTTTAATCAAGAAACGCTGCATGATACCGAGGGGATATTTCAGAAACACGCTCTGTATTTTGATGTGAGCAAGTTCCTTTACAGACGTTTGAATAATGGAGGTACAGTTCCCCCCTCAATGTCTGAAAACAATGAGGGGCGGTAGCTTGTAATACAGTAAGTTACCACTCCATTCATCAGAGTTATGTTTTCAAGCCACATATGGAAAGGGATGCTTGTACAGCATGTAACGAAGATTAAACAAAGCCCTGAAGATTTAATTGACTATTAACAGAGTAACAGATTGGAAAGCCTCCCTTCTCACCCCACATCCTTCGGCCCAACTCAACTCACTGCCATTCCCTCTTGCCCCCCAGTCTTTGCTGGTCTGTGATTGAAATTAATAGCAAAGATCGCTGGCAAACTGGGGTTCTGATTTGCAACTTTGTCAGCCGCTCTGTGACATCTAACTTTGGACATCGTAAAGCACATTTACTTCTTTTACATCAGATCTTTCTTTGTAGTAACATTTTTAACGTTTACTTTACTTAGGCTACATTTACAATTATTTACAAACTCACGACCCTTTGTTGCCTGTCGGTACCTATAAGTTCCGCTTGTTTTAAGCGTAATTATAAAAATATGGTTCTACTATAGGATTAATTTCATGTTATTTGCCCTAAAATTGTAGTGCGTTTTTTAAATAAATAAAAGAGTAAAACCCACATGACTACGGCCAAATGTAACTCCATTAGCTTCCAAGCATCACACCGATTATGTTACTTGAGCTCTCCCCGTCCTTTATGACAGTCACTGGGATTTGAACTTGTAACATTTGGCTTTAAATGGACAGCCAGTCCATTATGACCTATCACCTAACACTCACGGCCATTAGAACTACTCTTTTGGTAGTGTCTTTGGCAGGATTATAGAATATAAATTTATAATTGGGAAGAAAAAAATCAATGAAGGATCTACATTTACTTTGATTTCTATTTTCTTTCTTATTTTATACAATAATTTTATAGCTTATTCCCATATATTTTTACTATAACTCCAGTTTTAAACTTGAATTAAAGGGAAAATGGCACATGTAGCATACTAATACTGGCAACTAAGGGTTAAACTACTTTACTTATCCTAATACACGAGAGGCGATCAATATGTCCTTAGAAAATCCAAGAAATTACACATGTATCATCCAAAAATAGTTTGTATTCAGTAACAGTCGTCTCTTACTAGATGGTAGTTCAAGTTTCAGTATATTCATAGTGGTCTTTTGCCATAGGCGATTGAATCAACAATCTTGTGCTTCTTTAGAAAGATAGAAAAAAATGAGTTTCGTGCAGTGATTAAACACTTAACACCGAAAGAGATAAAAGCTGAGTTGGGTGAACTTCATGGCGCATCTGCTTCTGCGTTTGCAACAATTTACAATTGGATAAATGAATTTAATCTGGCTGTACATCCACAAAATGATGAACATCGTTCCGAACCTCCAGTAGAAGATATCTCACTCGAAATGATTGACAAACTTCGGGATATGTTTTTGAGTGATGGACGAATCAAGGTTCGAGAAATAGTACAGGCCACAGGCACGTCACAAGGTATAGTGTTCTCAATTTGGCACCAAAAACTAGGTCTTCTTAGCACGGTGGTAGCGAAGCTGCTTGCCAAGCGGAAGACCTGGGTTCGAATACCAGTACCGGCGTGGGGATTTTTCCCCCGCTGGACCGGGGTGCACTCAGGCTCGTGGGGTCCCTGGGGGGCCAATTGAGGAGCTACTTGATGGAGAAGTAGCGGCTCGAGGTCGTGAAGACCGCATTAACTGGCCGGAGGGTTCGAAGCGTTGATCACGTCTCATCCCCCAATACTGCACCTCACCCATGACGTTTGACGTGGACCGAGATGGGGGACGCAGCGGCCGGGCGGTAGGCCAAGGCTCTCTAGAGCTGTGCCATGGAGTTGTTGTTGACAAAGGTCTCGGCAAGATGGATGCCGCGTGCTCTCAATGGAGAATACCGTTGTTGTTATTATTTTTATTGTTATTATTATCAAACTGTTTCTCATTGGAAAACAGATTAGTATTTCGATAAGGATGACTATGTCGGAAACATAATCTCCTTCAGATTCGGGAAAGCGATCTTTCTACTTTTCCTTCATCAATTCCGATCGATATTTGCCGTCACTGGTAGAAAAGAAGGAAACTGTAGGCGAAAGAATGGTAGTACCACTTCACGGCCTTCCTTTTTTTCTGAAAGTGTTGAGGAGGTATCTGGTTTCAATATTTGCCCGTTTGTTTGCCTTGAAAAGGAGCATCTTGGGATACGACAGTTGGCAGCAGTGCGTGCTGAGGAATAACTCTCTCTCTGTGCCACAAATCCAATTTCCGATTGATTCTGGAGATGCAGATGATGTCTCCTCTCAGGTGCTGGCTCCCATACATTCCTCCCGAGTGTGATCACATCCCACCTTAACATCTATTTTTCAGTTTCTCATTTTCCTTTCCCTCATTCTCCAGAACCTGAGTTGGGGAATGCCATAAAACCCTCTATACAAACTTACCTATTTACCTACACAGGTTAATAGTTGACCTATGATAGTCCTTAAACAGAGTGACTCTTTATAATGAATAGAGGAAAAATACTAAATGTAGTTTCGCTGTTTTAAAGTGGTTTTTGACGTCCTCTATCAGTTCTGTAAACAAATTATTGTTACAAAAGGTTATTATTTCACCCACATTAACAGAAATTGGTTAGGTACAGTCAGACTGAAAAAGTATATAATGCAAGGGATTTGAACCATGGATCTCAAGGTGAATCTTTCAGTCTGACTCTACCTATCCAACTCCTGTCCTCAATTATTATTAAACATCTTATGTGTTCCATTCACATGACTTTCTCTACATCTCTGCAACAAATTGTTGTTAAACAAAACTGCTTCTATTCACTTCATCCTAATTGAGAAAACATTAGCAGAAATAGCTTGCTTTCTTGTAAGTAGAAGCGAAATAACGGACTGCTATATTTATTATAGTGATAGTTAAAAGCTGGTTACTATGTGACTGAAGTTCCTTCCTTTGTTTGTATATATTGAAAAAAGTTGACAAATTCCTGTATGAGAAAAGTATGTTTTTCAAGCTGAAACTAAAAACAAGGAATATCTTAAAAACGATCATCTCTACGAAAAAATGTATGTAACATAAATTGTGTGTTTTAATGTGCTCTACATTTTCTGTAGGATAAGTTTTTGTCCATCTCTTACGGTTTAGCAGTTATGCAAAATTCCGAAAAATTCATCCAGAATAAATTAGTCTTCAGAGGTTATTCCCAGAAAATGCAAGATATACATTTTATTTGTCACTTAAATATCTTTAATATACGACATTTTAATCAAAATCGTTAGAGCCATTTTTGAGAATCAAAATTTTCAAAACAAGTTCCATGTAAAGGGTAGTATGGTGTGGGGGGATTTTTCTCAAAATCTTCGTGTCGCATCCCTGGAGGATACTAAACTTAAATACCAAGTTTGGTACTTTACTGACTTTTCGTTTTTGAGTTATCGTGTTCACACACACACACACACACACAGACACACACACACACAAACACGGACCTTTTTGTGAAAAAGCTTTTTTTGGATATTGGGGATCCTAAAAAATATATTTCCGGTGAAATCTCGGTATCGAATTTTTGGGTGGAGTGCAATACCTTCTCTATAGACTATATACATAGTGCGTATAGAGAAAGTAAAAATACTAAGTAGTTTCGCTCTTTTAAAGTGGTTTTTGACGTCCTCTATCTGTTCTGCAAAAAAATTATTGTTACAAAAGGTTATTATTTGATCCATTTCACCCACATTAACAGAAATTGGTTAGGTACAGTCAGACTGAAAAAGTATATAATGCAAGGGATTTGAACCATGGATCTCAAGGTGAATCTTTCAGTCTGACTCTACCTATCCAACTCCTGTCCTCAATTATTATTAAACATCTTATGTGTTCCATTCACATGACTTTCTCTACATCTCTGCAACAAATTGTTGTTAAACAAAACTGCTTCTATTCACTTCATCCTAATTGGGAAAACATTAGCAGAAATAGCTTGCTTTCTTGTAAGTAGAAGCGAAATAAGGGACTGCTATACTTATTATAGTGATAGTTAAAAGCTGGTTACTATGTGACTGAAGTTCCTTCCTTTGTTTGTATATATTGAAAAAAGTTGACAAATTCCTGTATGAGAAAAGTATGTTTTTCAAAGCTGAAACTAAAAACAAGGAATATCTTAAAAACGATCAACTCCACGAAAAAAAGTATATAACATAAATTGTGTGTTTTAATGTGCTCTACATTTTCTGTAGGATAAGTTTTTGTCCATCTCTTACGGTTTAGCAGTTATACAAAATTCCGAAAAATTCATCCAGAATAAATTAGTCTTCAGATGCTATTCCCAGAAAATGCAAGATACACATTTTATTTGTCACTTAAATATCTTTAATATACGACATTTTAATCAAAATCGTTAGAGCCATTTTTGAGAAAATCAAAATTTTCAAAACAAGTTCCATGTAAAGGGTAGTATGGTGTGGGAGGATTTTTCTCAAAATCTTCGTGTCGCATCCCTGGAAGATACTAAACTTAAATACCAAGTTTGGTATTTTACCGACTTTTCGTCTTTGGAGTTATCGTGTTCACGGACACACGGACACACACACACACACACGGACCTTTTTCTGAATATGCTTTTTTTGGATACAGGGGACCCCAAGACATATATTTCCGGTGAAATCTCGGTATGGAACTTTTAGGTCGAGTGCAATACCTTCTCTATACACTATGTACATAGTGCGGATAGAAAAAGTAAAAATAGATAATATCTTGTAATTTAACACACAAGATTGTTAGAAAACAGTCAGGGTGTGTATGTGTGTGTCTATGTGGACAACACGCTACAGCTCCAAAACAAAAAGTAGCATGAATACCAAACTTGGCAAGTTTAATAATCGGTATTTTGTTAGAACCATTAGAAATTTTTTTTGGAAATTTCGAAAGATCTTCCAAATAAAGAGTAGTTTTGGGTGAGGGTACTTTGTTGAAAATCTTCCTGATCTAAAGATACTAAACTAAGGTACCAAATATATCTAGTATTTGAGCAGTTTTGGTTTATAGCGTTCACAGACAGGAAAACAAATTCCGTTTTTTTTTGTTTTTTGTTTTTTTTTTGTTTTTTTTTTATGTATTATGCTACATTCTTATAATTTTCTATACTTCTGCTACAGCAATCTTATAAATTTTATTTATCTATGTACTTCGTAGTAATTAAGGGATAAATGTTGCAAGAAACTTTATTATTATTCAGTTCCTTACGAGTAGAAGAAAACAAAGGCATACAGTAGGCTAAGGCAATAACCAAATCTTTTAAAAACTGGTCCTATGTGACTGAGATTGAAATCGGGTTGTCTTTTTCGGGCTTCCTTTTAAGCGGAATCGAAGTGAGATTTTCATACTTTTTTCCATTTTAATGTTTTCATTGGATATAAATATATCGAATCTCCCGCTCATTTTGGTATAACCTTCATAGAGTTACGCTAATTGTAAATAGTTTAGAAATATTGTTGAAAATAATCCTGTATAGTAGTTTTTAGAACATTCTGTACACACACTGGGTAAAACGTCAAAAGGTTTATAAATATTATTGTTAGGGAAGAGATCCTCTTTGTTTTCCGCTCATATTTTCTTCATGTGAGAGTTTCGAAATACTGCAAAGTTGTGTTTGGAAAGTAAGGTTATATTTTGCATATGGTATGTTTGAAAGCAGTTTCTGAAGAAATGAAATTTTCTCTACAAATGCCCCACTATCTTGGAAGCTAACTGACAACTAAGATCTGAAATTTTTAGCACACATTTGCACCTACACAGGCTTTTATTTTAATGAAAAATAATTTATGTATGTCGATTAATTATTTTTTTATAATTGAAAAATCATAACTTTTCTATAAAATTTTAGTAATTTTGATAAAAAAATCATAGGTTTCTTTCTAATGGACATAAGCATTACTTTTATATCAGTCAACCGTAAAGATACTGCTGCATATATTTTGAAAAATTTAGCTTATTATCTTAAATAGTTGCTGAGATAATGGGTCTAACTTTAACATTAGCAAGAAGGGCATTTCGATTCCCTTTAATGCTCGGGAGTAAAAAAAGAGATATGCAACGGATGAAGGCTCCCATTTGTGAAAAGGTTAAAGCATTTTTAACTGAAACGTAGAGGGAATAAGAGGAAACATCCCCAAAATGATCATCTCTACAAGAAATGTATATGACATAAATTTTGAGTTTTAACGAGATCTAGGTGTTTTTGTGTGCTTAGTTTTAATCTATCTCGTACGCTTTACCAATTGTGAAAAATTCGTTCAGAATCACTAGAACATCTCGGGCTGTTTCCAAGAAATTAAGGATATACATTTTATTTGCCATGTAAACATTTTTAATACACATCTCAATCATTAGAGCGATTTTTATAAAATCGAAGATTAAAAAGTTAGCAGTCAATGTGAATGGAACACATCAAATATTTTCTAATTCGTGGCGTCTGAAAACATGTATTTCCAATGAATTCTCAGTATCGAATTTTGGGTGCAATACAACACCTTCTCTAGACAATATGCACATAGTATATGAAGAAAAAGTAAAAATGCCATTTGATAAAACAATGTAAATAGGATTGGAGCCAAGTGTGTAAAAATAACCGGACAAAAACCGTTATAAACGTGCGTTGTGGATCTCGCTTGCGCGGCGTGTTATAAACAAAAACGATGGTGAGCTGTTTTTTCTGTACAGTCAATATGGCTGTCAACGGGCCAGGTGAGCTTTTCCATCTTCATAGAGCGTCATTAATTAAAACGATAATTAAACCAACGCGCTCGACCAACTTGCAGAGAGATATCGACAAAAAATGCTTGCTGCGGCATCATCATCATGAAGCCGTGATGATGCGAACCAACCACAGCAAGGCAAACAATTAAGCGCATATTATGAGTCATCCACATAACGTACAGTTGCTGATTCTGCAAGCCGCAGTGCACAAACCAAACATTTGCTATATATCACTCCTGAGCCAGTCTGCATTTTGGATTCTGTTTGACTTGATTGATGGACAACTGGATGCTAGAGATGATGTACATCCCCTGTCTCCTGGTCCATTGTGTACAGACTCTGTCACAAGATGAAGTCCTCCTTTGTGTCCATGATCAGAGATGGATAAACTATTGTCACAAAAAATTATTCATTTATCTACATTGTGTTAACTGACATAGCTATCAGCAACAATTGTCTTGTCAAAAATTATTCATTTATCTACATCGTGTTGAGATAATTATCAGCAAAAATTGTCTTGTCAAATATTGTAACAAAAAAGTATTCCTTTATCTACACTGTGCTAATTGACATAGCTATGAGCAAAAATTGTCTTGTCAAACTACTGTCACAAACATTTATATACATCGTGCTAATTGACATAGATATCAGCAAAAATTGCCTTATCAAACTATTGTCTCAAAAATTATTAATTTATATACTTCGTGCTAATTGACATAGCTGTCAGCAGAAATTGCCTTATCGAACTACTGTCTCAAAAATTATTAATTTATATACATCATGCTAATTGACATAGCTATCAACAAAAATTGTCTTATTACCCACTTTCTTGTAAGTAGAAGGTAAATAAAGCGATAAAAATTTTTTTAAAAGCTGGTTGCCATGTAGTGAAATCCGTTTCTGTGAAGGGCCAGGAGTTAGCAATTTTCCTTGTAAGAAATGTTTAAGTATTTTGAATCTGAAACAAATAACAAGGAATATTTCAGAAATGGTCAATTCCATGAAAGAAACGCATATGACACTAATTGTGTGTTTTAACGTGATATACATTGTTTGTGTAGTAATTATTTGTCTATCGCTTACGGTTTACCAGTTATGCAAAATTTATACAGAATAAAGTGGTCTTTAGAGGCTATTCCCAGAAAATTCAAGATACACATTTTATTTTTCATATAAATGTATTTACTATACACTATTTCAATCAAAATTGTTAAGAGCCATTTTTGAGAAAATCAAAATTTTCAATAATTTTTTCTTGTGAAGGGTAGTTTGAGGTGGCGGATTTTACTCAAAATCTTCGTATCGCACCCCTGGAAGATATCGTATTAAACTTAAATACTAAAACCCTGAGCTAAGCCAACCACACATCCACACCATTTTTAAAACCATATCCCGCACCCGAGATAAGAATCCTTCACTGCCCCAACATATATAATTTCAATCCCAATATCTCTTTGTTATCAAATCTTGATAAAAAAAATTACAAATAATGTGCTTTTTGTAGAATTCTGCTTGTTTTGTATATACTGGCGTTGCAGGTTTGCTAACAATATTTCTTTCTGTTGCAGGTAAGCGGTTCTCGTATTTATTCTACTTCTCATTGCGAAGGTGAGTATTTAGAAAGTCTGTATAGGTTTCTTGTGGTCTTGGACCGTTATACCAGTTCTGATCTACCTTTGTAGTCTGCCGATACATGATATTCTGTCAGTGAAGTTTAGCGAGAACAACATATTTTTTACGCCAAATACGTCTGAAAAATACCTTGCGGATGTCAGGATATATTTGGGATTTTTGTTTTGACAATACTGGTGCGGCCAGTTCAATTGAATGAAGGAGAGGGGATGGGGAGAAAGCCAATTTCACAATGAAGTAAATGGTGCCGTATCACATAGCCCTCATTCGGAATTTTAAGGTCCAAATCCCCATTATATTGATAAATAGATTGGTAAAGGATAACTTTAGGTAAATTATATTAATTCGTAAAAATTAAGCATCATTATAACCTTCAAAGTAAATGTAAACATAGAAAGAAAATTTACAAATTTGTTTGCTTAACCTTATCGAGAAAATCTGATGTGTTCCATTCACATGACTTTCTCTAAATCTCTACGACAACTTATTGTTAGAAAGCTTATGATTCTATTTACTTCATGCTAATCGAGAAAATATTTGCAGAATTAGTCTTATTACTTGCTTCCTTGTAAGTAGGAGCGAAATAAGGGAGTATCATAGGTTAAACTGATAGTCAAAGACTGGTTGCTATGTGACTGAAGTTCCTTTGTTTGTACGGACAGGTGTTGACAAATTCCGGTTTGAGAAAAGTATAAGCTTTTTAAAGCTGAAACCAATAATAAGGAATATCTGAAAAACGATCAACTCCACGAAAAAAATGTACATAACATAAATTGTGTGTTTTAACGTGATCTACATTTTTGTGTAGTAAGATTTTGTCCAGCTCTTTCGGTTTAGCAGATATGCAAAATTTCGTAAAATTCATCCAGAGCAAAGTAGTCTTCAGAGGCTATTCCCAGAAAATTCAAGATATACATTTTATTTGTCAGGTAAATATCTTTAATATACGATATTTTAATGAAAATCGTTAGAGCCATTTTTGAGAAAATCAAAAATTTGTAAAAGAGTTCCATGTAAAGGGTAGTTGGGGGTGGGGAGACTTTCTTGAAAATCTTGGTGTCACATCCTTGGAAGATATCAAACTGAAATACGGAATTTGGTATTCAACGCACTGTTCGCTTTTGAGCTATGCCGCCCAGAGGTACACAAACGGACATTTTTCTAAAAATGTTTTTTGGATTCAGGGACTCTCAAAACATGTAATTCCGTTGAAATCTCTGTATGGAATTTTTGGTTGCAATATAATACTTTCAGTATACACACATTCATATAGTCCGTATAGAAAATATAAAAGAGACACACTAAAGCGTTTCATTAACATAACTTTTTCTGCGTGTCGTGTAACAAACTGTTCTTGGAAAATCTTATTCGTGTATCTACTACAGTATAGTCAAGATAAACATTATTATAAATGGTTTTATTACTAACTTCCTTACAGGTATATGGAAAATAAAAATATATTAGCCTATAGGAACAGTCAAATTTTTTAGCAGCTGGATGCTATGTAATTGCAAGTTGGTTCCCTTTAACAGGATCAAGAATGACAATTTCTTGTACGAGAAAAGTTTAATTATTTTAAAATTGAAACCAATAACAAGGAATATCACTGAAATGGTGAACTCTATAAAACAAGATATGAGGTAAATTGTGTGTTTTAAAAATATAGACATTTCTTGTGTAGTAAGTTCTTGTCTACCTCTTACGGTTTATGAAAAAGTCATTAAAGGTCTCCAGAAGCTATTCCCGAGAAATATATTTGATATTTGGTATATTAGACAAAATCGTTAGGAGCATTTTTAGGAAATTACATATTTAACGAATTTTATTTTTGAGTTTTACGTTGATCAGACGCACATGGAGCTTTTTCTACAAATTCTTTTTACTTTCTCTACACGTACTATATACACAGTGTATGGAGGAGGTATTGTATTCCACCCAAAAATTCGACACCGAGATTTCATCGGAAATACATGGTATGGGTCTCCCTGGATCAAAAAAAAACAAAAACATTTTTGGAAAAACATCCGTGTGTGTGTTTGTTTGTGGCTCAAAAACGAAAAGGCCGTCGGTATTTAAGTTTGGTATCTTCCAAAGATGCGACACGAATTTTTTCAAGAAATCCCCCACCCCAAACTACCCTTTACATTGGAAGAAATTTATAAAATTTTGATTTTCCCAAAAATGGCTCTAACGATTGTAATTAAAATCTGTTATATTTAAGATATTTACATGCCAAATAAAATTTATATCTTGAGTTTTCTGGGAATAGCCTTTAAGGAACTCTTTATTCTGGATGATTTTTATTAAAGTTTAAAAAACTGGTAAACCGTAAGAGATAGACAAAAACTTAACCACACAAAAAATTTAGATCACGGTAGAAGACACAATTTATGTCATACATTGTTTTCGTGGAATTGATCATAGTAGATATTCCTTGTTTTTGGTTTCAGCTTTAAAATGTTTATACTTTTCTCATAAGGGAATTTGTCAACACCTGTCCACACAAACAAAGGAACTTCAGTTACATAGCAACCAGCTTTTGGCTATCACTTTAACCTCTGGTACTCCCTTATTTCGCTTCTACTTACAAGGAAGCAAGTAATAAGACTATTTCTCCTAATTTTTTCTCGATTAGCATGAAGTAAAAAGAAGCATAAGCTTTTTAACAATAATTTGTTGCAGAGATGTAGAGAAAATCATGTGAATGGAAGACATCAGTTTTTGTGTGGATTGTAACACCTCTCCTTAAGTACTATGTACTAATTAGAGAAAATAAAAAGTTCTCTGTGTTAAGTTGCTAAGCATTTGTTAAACAGCTCCTCCCACATTCATGTTGTCACCTTCTCTAGGTAAAAAAATAGATCGGCATATTCTTTTTAGGGAAGACGGATGTGTACCAGAGGCTAGGCTACAATACTATTTTTGACCCGTTGAGAAAGGTATTTATATCAGGTTTATTAACGATTTATCCCTAGGAAGGAAAGGTAGAATCGAACTTAAAAGATATGCAAGTCAACACTGAGTATGTTATCTCAACATAAATTGTGAAACATTTCTTTATTAGCATGAAGCATATCAAAGAATAAACTTTCTTAGGAATAGTTTGTTCGGAATAGATTCAAAAACAAAAACAAAAACTTTATGTAAAAATTACACGTCAGGTTTTTTACTTTATTTGGCACCTATGTACATATACAGTGCATATAGTAGCTAGAGAAGGTATTGTATTCCACCCAAAAATTCTATCTGAGATTTCAACAGAATTATATGCTTTGAGGTCTCCTTAGTCCGAAAAAACTTTTAAAAAAATTCTATGTGTGTATGTGCATGGCATAGCTCAACAACGAAAATACCGTCAAATACCAAATTATATTTATTTTTGGTATATTTCAAGAATGCAACGCGAAAAGTTTCAACAGCAAAAATCTTCCCACCACAAGCTTTTTTTACATGGGAAATTTTATTTTTCTCAAAAATGGCTCTAAGAATTTTGATTAAAATACCGTATTTGAAAGATATTTACGTCACAAATAAAATGTATATTTTATGGGAATAGCCTCTGAAGAACTCTTTATTCTGGATGAGTTTGCAACATTTTGCATAACAGTTTGACCATAAGAAATAAGACAAAAACATAATGCCAAGAAATGCAGATCTCGTTCAAGTACTGCCACACACGTTTTTCTCACAGAGCTGATCATTTTTGAGATATTCCTTATTAGTTTCTTTTAAACTACCTAACTTTTCTCAAACGGGATCATGCAAAGTGAACAAAACGTCAAATGTTACAATTAAAACAACTATTAAAAGAATTGACTATCAATTTAGCCTATTTTATTTCCCTTCTGAATACAATAACGCAAGTAATAAGATCAATTCTGCTAATACTTATTTTGTTAGTGTAATGTAAATAAAAAATAGTCTATTGTAAGAATTGTTTGTTTTGGAACAGCTAGAGAAAGTTTGTGAATAGAACACATCAGAGTTTTAGAGAAAGACCTGTGAGTTACATAGCTCAAAAATGAATAGATCGTTAGATACCAAACTTAGTATTTACGTTTAGTATATTTCATGGATCCGAGGCACGAAGATTTTAACAAAATCGTTCCACCAAAAATTTACGTTTTCATGGAAAATGTTTAAAAAGTTCGCTTTTCTCAAAAACGGTCTTAACGATTTGGATTTAAATACCATTAAAAGGTATATTTTGAATTTTCTGAGAATAGCCTCTGAAGATTGTATGAGTTTTGCAGAATTCTGCAAAACTGTTAAACCGCAAATCATAAACAAAATTTTAGTTCACAAAAATGTAGCTTTTTAAAACACACAATTCACGTCATATACCTTTTACTTTCTCTAGCCCCGTATTTACAAAGTACATAGGGATAGAGAAGTATTGTATTCCACACAAAATTTCGATGTCGAGATTTCACCGGAAATTCGTGTTTAAGGAACCCCGAGACAAAAAAAAAAAAGGCATTTTCAGAAACAGGTCCGTGTGTGTGTGTCTGTGGACAGCATAACTAAAAACGAGAAGACGGTTAAATACCAAACTTGGTATCTTCCAAGGATGCGACTCGAAGATTTTCAAGAAAATCCCTCACCCCTAAAAAATGGAAAAAATTTCGAAATTTTAGTTTTTCTTAAAAATGGCTCTAACGATTTTGATTAAAATATCAAAGCCATTTCTATCAAAAATAAAATGTATATCTTGAATTTTCTGGGAATAAATTCTAAAGACCTGTTTATTCGGGATGAATTTTGCTTAATTTGGCATAAATAGTAAACCGTAAGGGATAGACAAAAACTTACTACACAAAAAAATGTAGGTCTTGTTAAAATACACAAATTATATCATGTACATTTTTTTCGTAGAGCTTACCGTTTGCAAGGTATTCCTGGTTATTAGTTTCAGTTGTGAAGTAGTTAAACTTTTCTCAGTGGGAGTGTCCGTTTTTCTGTTGTTTTACTCCTAGCCAAGCAAAGAAACGATTTGCAATAAAAATCGCATAACGACAGATTTTAAAACATTTGACTATCACTTTAACCTAGTGCATTCTCTTAGTTCCAGTCTACTTATAAGGAACTAAGTAATAACTTTCTGCTAATGTTTGTCGCGATTAAAGCGGTGCTGAAAGAAGACTTATCTTTTGCAAGAAGCTTGTTTGTAGAGTAGCTAGAGAAAGTAATGTGAGTGTAACAAATCAGATTTTATCTTGTAGAGTTGACCGTTTATTAATTTCAATTTTCAACCACCCAATATCTTTCAAAGTGGAAGCGACTTACCGTTTCATATCTGTTTTACTGCTGACTATTCAAGGCGAGCTGAACCTCAATTGTTTCACAGAGCGAGCATCTTTTAAAAATGTATCACTTGCCAGCAGTACAACCTCTTATTTCCCATCTACTTACAAGTAAACAAGTAATAATACCAATGAAATGTTGCTAATGTTTATCTCGATTAACGTGATATTTTTACTTTCTCTATACGAACTATGTGTAGAGAAGGTATTGCATTTCACCCAAAAATTCGATACCGAGATTTCACCGGAAATACATGTTTTGAGACTCCCTGAGTATAAACAAAAGCATTTTTAGAAAAATGTCCATGTGTGTCTATGTCAGTCTGTCTGTCAGTGTCTGTCTGTGTGTATGTGTGTGTGTGTCTGTCTGTGGGCAGCATATCTCAAAAACGAAAAGACCGTTAAAGCCCAAACTAGTATTTAAGTTTGGTATCTTCCAAGGATGCGACACGAAGATTTTCAAGAAAATTCCCCCACCTCAAACTACCCTTTACATGGAAAAAATTTTGAAAATTTTGATTTCCTTAAAAATGCCTCTAACGAGTTTGATTAAAATATCGTATATTAAAGGTACTTACTTGAACTTTCTGGGAATAGCCCCTGAAGACTAGTTTATTCTGGAGGAATTTTACGGAATTGTGCATCACTTCTAAACCGTAAGTGATGGGGTAAAACTTACTGCACAGAAAATGTAGCGCATTACAAAACACACAATTTATGTCATATACATTTTTTTCGTGGATTTTATCATTTTTAAGATATTCCTGGTTTTTCGTTTTAGCTTTGAAAAACTTATATACAAACAAAGGAACTTGAGTTACATAACAACCAGCTTTTGACTATCATTTTAACCTATGGAACTCCCTCATTTCGCTTCTACTTACAAGGGCAAGTAATAAGACTAGCATTAGATAAATAGAAGCATAATTTTTTTAACTACAATTTTTGCAGAGATGTAGAGAAAGTAATATGAATGCGACACATCAGGTTTTTTAAGAGTAGTTTATATATTGAACAGCTAGAGAATGTAATGTGAATGAGTTATTTTTTATCTTCTTCGAGTGTTGCGATAGTTTCAATCGGTTTGGAAGGTTGAATATTTCAGGTGACAAAAGGAATGGATATTGATGGTGGTAATACTTTGAATTTATATATATTTTTATGCCAGCAGTATTATGTGCGCAAACATTACCAGTGTAATAGTCCGATCTCAAATGGAAAATGCATTCCTCCATTTGACAGAATGCTTATCGAGTTTTTCACAGGTCCGCTGGACAAACGATGGAACATTTACATCATTTCTTATCGACCAAGGGTGGTAAGAAAAGCGCAAGCGATGTGTGGTATCTCTCCGACACATTTAGAGGACGCCAAGATCGATAGAACCCGTGGTCATAGAAATGGAAGATGGGGCAACACCAGCATTTACTTTGTAGATATGTACGTGTTCCATAAATTCGATGTGTCATTTGTCTGTTTACTCGTTCAGAAGAAAGTAAACGACAAGCACTTTATTCAAAAGACTGGAAACCGAAAGGGAGTAAAAAGGGAACGTTTTTCTTGTCTAGTCGTCGTGTCATATATGCTAGGAAAATGCTTAGGAAAAAGTGGAAAATGTTTAAAATGTGATGTGCTCCATTCACTCGATTTTCTCTAACAATTCAGTAACAAAATCATTGTTACAAAATGGTTGCGGGGTCGTATCCCGGGCGCAGGTTATGGGTAGTAGGAATGGTGTGGATTTATGGGTGGCCTAGCTCAGAGTGTGGTGAGACACGTGTGCTTTATTATTT
This sequence comes from Hymenopus coronatus, assembly GCA_030762935.1. Taxonomy (NCBI): domain Eukaryota; kingdom Metazoa; phylum Arthropoda; class Insecta; order Mantodea; family Hymenopodidae; genus Hymenopus; species Hymenopus coronatus. Next base: position 29,281,411 of record CM060898.1, on the reverse strand, counting down.
TAGTTCGGTCTTTCTCCGCCGTCGAACACATTCGTATTCCTCTTAGTTTTCTACTATGAAAATACGCTTGACTCGCCCGCAACTATTATTAATTATTAGTATGATGCAATGATATATTTTTGTACTCTGGCCACTATTAAAACAACTATTTCCCTCACGACTAAAAGTAGCCTGTTCGGCTCCACCACGGACTCTAGATATGAGGTCTTCGCCAAGTGCCTCACAATGTCGCCTGACCAGTGGAGATCATTGTTTGCTGCCCGTTAGTGTATTCTCCACCCCTTACCCTCGGTTCAATTCACGGCCGTAACAGTATCTTGTGCCACCAGCTCGTGACAACTCGGCTACCTATATGGGTTTAAAGTCTTTCTACCTTGCCATTTTCAATGTACATTTATATTTTCTCTTCTGAATAATACTTTACCCCATGACAAGAGGTGTACTGTCTCAAAACGCTTCTTCTTCTATTCACTTCATACTAATCAAAATAAATATCAGCATAAATTGTCTTATTACCTAGTTCAGGAGTCTGCAAAGATTGTCCACAGAGATATTGTGCAGCACTACAAAGATATTGGTGGTAACTAATAGAGTCGAAGTGCTGCACTGTAATTACCTGCCACAGGTCACTGTGAAGACTGAATTTGGTGATACAACAGTATTCAAATCTGCTTCACTGTCACATGGCAGTACTTTTAATTTAACTCATAGTTTTGTATCTGGTATCCGAGATCGTGAACGTGAATAATTTTGTATTTCACAATCCATCCTTATAGGCGATTGTGAAATACATAATTGCATGTCTACATGTTGTTTGCGGAAGAACTAGAGGATGTTACGTGAATGATACACCTGATTTTCACAGCGAGGGCTGTTTTATTCAACTTCCGATAGGCTGTAAATAAAAGACAAGTTCATAGAAAATGATTATTTTATTACTAAAAGTTTTGTACACTTATAGTTACTTTGCAACATAATCACCGACAAGATTGAGACATTTATCGCACCTGTGCACAAGCTTTGCAATATCCGCTTCAAAAAATGTTGCCGCCAATGATGCAGCCCGGAACCACTATCAATACAGCTGTTTATTGTGAAACTTCACGACGTTTGCAGAGTCATTCAAAACAAACGAAAAGAAATTCTGACTTCAGGAATTGTGTTGATCCATGACAACACTCGTCCACACACTGCTGGCACAACCCATCGGCTGCTTGAACAATTTTAATGGGGCACGTTCGATCATCAGCCGTACAGTCCTGACCTGGCACACTGGGACTTTCACCTTTTCCCTGAACTGAAGAAGTGGCTAGGAGGGCAGCACTTTCAAACCAATGTTCACTTGAAATCATTGGCGACAACATTTTTTGAAGCGGTATTGCAAAGCTTGTGCACAGATACGATAAATGTCTCAATCTTTTCGGTGATTATGTTGAAAAGTAACCATAAGTGTAAAAAGCTTTTAGTAATAAAATAATTATTTTCTATGAACTTGTCTTTTATTTATAGCCTATTGAAAGTTGAAAAAAAAAACAGGCCTCGTAGTTTATTTAAAAGATTTATGTTTCTTCTAATATGTACATAAAATAAAATGGTCATATGTTTTTTCGAAATACAACTGCAATTTTGAGAAATAAAGTATTACATTTTAAAAATTGAGGTAAGCTGAAAACTATTTTTTTTCAGAATAGTTAGGACAAATATAAAAAATATCAAATGCCATCTATTTGTAAACCATTGAGTTGTCAGCAGCAGCCTTTCTAGGCTGCCCTCTGACCTTAAAGAAGGTCAAGAGATAATTCAAAGAGAATAAATGTTAGATAACTAAGTAAAGCAAATATTGTTAAATAATTTATGATCTTAAAAACTGTTCTGTAACTATTAAGGTTAAGGTTCATAGTAACTGTTTATAAACAGGCTGGTAAGTGACATAAGGAGCTACAGTGACAAATATATAGTTTAGGTCTTTCGATAACCATTCATATGGTATGTTGTATTATTATTATTATTATTATTATTATTAATTTGTATTTACTATTATTTTAAAGCTACAATGTACATAGTGGATAGAAAAGGTGGTCTATTCCACCCAAAAATTTGATGTCGAGATTTCACCGGAAATATATGTTTTGGGGTCCCCTGAGTCTGAAAAAAAAAATTTAGAGAACTGTCCATGTGTGTGTGTGTGTCTTTGGACAGTACAGCTCAAAAACGAAAAGATCGTTGAATACCAAACTAAGCATTTAGGTTTAGTATCTTCAAAGGATGCAATACGCAGATTTTCAAGATAATTCCCCCACCACAAAATGGTTAGAGCCATTTTTCTCAAAAATAGCTAAAATGGCTCTAACGATTTTGATTAAAATACTGTATATTAAAGATATTTACATCCCAAATAAAATGTACATCTTAAATCTTCTGGGAATATCCCCTGAAAAAATGTTAAATTAACTCCTACAAATATTGTTAAAAATTGAGCTTTTAATCAGTTTGGGTTAAGGGATAATCCTAAGTAAGGGAACCTGCAAGGCATTAAAAGGAATAATTCTTAAAGGAGGTCAAAGTGATCCAATATCAATAGCAGGGGCAAGTCTTCTGTGACTTCGACAAGAAAATTCATACTACTGCACTCGGTCATTATACTTTAAATTTCCTTCCTTCTAGTAATAGACCCGCACAAATTACTAAAATTAGTTACCGAGAAAACTAGCTTCCCTAACTTGGTATTTGAACACACTAACTCTCTGGTAAGCGGAGGAATTCCTGGTTAATACAGTCTTTCGCCGCTAGTCGCACTCCATTGATGGGGAACCAATCACCGTCATCTTCTACTTATACTCCGCTGCCAAAGTAATTAAGCGTAAAGATGAGATATTTTGCCCTAGTTTGATCCATGGAACGTATCTGGAGTTGGTTTATGGGAGAAACGTTACAATACACTTCAATAGAATATGATACATTCTGTGGTTTTTCCAAAAGTCACAATTGCCTCACCTTAAGAAGCTCTGAAACCCGGGTAATATATTCTAGTGGCACTTTGAAACGCCCTGTATATATGACATAACAGCATTTAAGTAGCGATGGGCGTACAAAGGCACTGTTTAGTATTCTAGCAAGTGCATTATAACCGCCTGCCTTGCGCCACACACAATGAGGCCTGAATTGTAGGTTCCGATATTAATATGAGTCTGTCCATGCTGGGAGTGGTAATGCAATGCAGCACGGCAGGAATTCTGCTCAAGTGGAATGTCGAGCATGTATCGGATTCCATTTACAGGAGTGCATCGCATTCGCATCTTTTCCAAATATTGTCAACAAGGCTGTGTGCGCAATTATACTCTGTAGTGTCGATAAACGGAATTTATGTATCGTTACGCCCAGTTTGATATCTACATAACGACGTACAAAGCTTCCATTATATGCTCTACTGGTCTAGTATGTCACTTAGCAACGTGAACAGAGTCTCGGAATTCCCGAGAAATGTATCAAATAAAGTTCATAGCGTTATTAGATTACACTACAGACATTGCAACATGTACACTGTTATCTTATAACCTATATAGCTCTAATGATTTTCTCCTACAATAGTTTATATTTAACTTCCTTCCTTTCTACACATACTATGTATTGTGTATAGAGAAAGTATTGCATTTCACTCAAAAATCCGATACCGAGATTTCGTTGGAAAAGCAGCATTTGTAGAAAGGTCCGTGTGTGTCTATGAATACGATAATTCAAAAACGAAAAGACGGTAAAATACCAAATTTAGTATTTAAGTATCTTCCAGGGGTGCGACACGAAGATTTTGCGAAAAATTCCCCCACGCCAAACTACTCTATACATGAAAAAAATGTCAAAAGTTTTGATTTTCTCAACCATATATTAAAGATATTAATATGGCAAATATAATCTTTTTCTTGAATATTATGGGAATAGCCTCTAATATTACATAATTTGTAAGAGATAGCCAAACATTTACTACACAAAAAATTTACATCTCGTTAAAATACACAATTTATGCCATACACGTTTTTTACGTGGAGTTGTCCATTTCTGAGATATCCCTTGTTATTTGTTTCAGATTTAAAATAATCACTTCAAATTTTCTCACACGGAATTTTGTAAACTCCTGGCCATGCATAGAAAGAAGTTTCAATCACATGGCAACCACCTTTTAAAATATTTGACTATCGCTTTAGCTTAGTGTAAGGAGTTTTTTAACAATAATTTGTTACAGCAATGCAGAGAAAGCCATGTGAATGGAACACTTCCGATTTTTTCTTAATGTTCAATAAAATATGGAAAATAAATTTTGATTTATTGTTTTTTTTTTTTAGTTTTTTTTTTCGAGTATTTCAAAAAGTAATTCGCTAGCCACGAACTGTAAGTTATTTATCAGATTTCGAGAATCAATATGTATTCCCAATATGTATTCTCTAACTAATAAGTATAACTTACAGTTCTTACTATTTCAATCATCCTGTATGCTAATAATAATATAGTTAACCCGCCTGGTGGTAGTGTGTCTGCTTTACGTTCTAAAGGTCGTGAGTTCGAATCTCGCTTAGGGTGTGTTACCCGGATAAGGCTTTTTTCGGGATTTTCCCTTATCCTGAGAAGATAATGTCGGGTAACTTGAAGCTCCATGGACCCCGAGTTTATTTGAGCATCATTTCAGCAATTTCATTCATCGTCCGATATGAGCAACCAGGTTAAAGGACGTTAAAAACTACAAACAAACAAAATAACATAGTGAAGTTGATCTTTCTATAGCGTGAGTATGATATATTGCTGCTAAAAAGGCCATTATCAGTAGAGAGGGTCGATAGTCCCTTCACTATAAAATAATAATGTTGAAAATATATGGTGGTGTAAAATAAAACATTAACGTACAGAACCAGAGAAGTGAAGCTGTTTACATGCGGAAAGCCTGGACCTCAGCATTTGCTACGCGGCCCGCGGTAATTCTAATAAACATGTACACGTGGCCGACAGGAATACTAATTTACACGGCTGAAACTGTTGACAAGGAAACTTCCGGAGTAACAACAGAGTTAAACAGGGCGATTTGCAACATTCTCTCACAGACGCCAAATACTAACAAATTCCAGCTTGTTCTGACAGCTCTGTGCCTTTCCTGTATCGCAAGTTGTTTTATAGCGAATAAAAATCTGAGGTGGTCTCTGCAACTGACTTTCTCAATCTGTTCCACAAATGAACTGTCCTTTTATATACATCATTATAATGGAGACAAAAGTTAGCAGAATTCGTCTTATTACTTGCTTCTTTGTAAGTAGAAGGGAATGCACTAAACTAGTGATAGTCAAATCTTTTAAAATCTGGTACTATTGAAATTCGGTTCTGTTTACAAGGTCAGTAGTAAAACCAAAGACATGAAAGAAGTTACATTTATTAAATTTATAAACTTTAGGTATTAAATTACATTTAAAAATAAAATTAAGTTTCATTAAAAACATGTTTTCACATAAGATATTATTTAAAAATTAGTGATGCTGAATTTTGCCCGCTGTGTGTTTTATTAGCTTAATTATTATTTTTGTATAGATTTCATATATAAAATATCTGCTTCAGTAGCCAACTCTGAGCAGATTGTAAAACGCGAATACTTAGGGCGAAGAAGTTGCCAAGGTTACTTTCTTTAATGCTAATAACACAATTGCCTTTGTACAGCAAGATTTTTAGCGCATTAGAGACATAAGTAGCAGGGTAAAGTTTAGAGAAAGGTTAGTTCCCTAAAAGCCAGAAGCTCGGGAATTCTTCATTATAAAGAGCGGTCACGTGAGTTGAATACAAAGGACTTACAAAGTTAGTCACGTGACGACGTTATTTTCGCCCTTCTTTTCTTGCTGTTATTATGATTATTGTTGCTGTTGCAGCTTATTCTGCGAGAAAGACGCTCGATGCTGTACGCGGTACGCTATAGGCGGTACGTTGTGCGTATGTGAATGAATGAATGAATAAGTGTATTTATTAACATAGCAATATCATACATAGAATTTCAACAGTCGCACGGGTCCACAGACCGTACGTGCTTTTGTAATACACATTACAAGCAATATTAAAACAACAACCACAACAAAGAATTAGAAGAGTAAACACGAAAATAAAAGGACAAAGGAAATACACAGTCAAAAGCAATATTAAACAACAATAAAATTAAGAGTGAATCCGAAAATAAAGATACAAGGATATTAAAATATAGCAATTTAAATTTACAGCACAGAGTACACCTTCATAAATGCACCCTCTTATAATAGATAATTACACTTAAAAGACATATATGCACATAATATATACAACCCTAGCACAACAGTGACCTAAGTATGACATAATATATATATATGTATGTAGTACATTGTAGTCACTTTTGTTTAGTTGATCTTATTCCCCCCCCCCTTCTCTATTGGCAGCCTCCTCAGATCTCAGCTGTCTTGCCTTAAGTATAAATTTACCTAGCCCGTCCACGTTTTCCGTGCCTGCCAGTAGCGTCCAACATGCTTCTATCCCTACATTCGCAGTGGTAAAAAAATCTGTGAATGCGGAGGTGCGGGTGCCTAAGTATGTAATTTTATCATGCGATATATTGTAGTTATTGCTCGAGTTAATCTGTCGCGTAACAGAAAAGTACGCAGTAATTACCAATGACCGTCGACAACAGCTTAGCAACAGCAGAAATTAGCACTAGTTATTATTTCTACGTCTTCAAGAATTCTTATGTCGTGAGTCGCTCGTAGGAATAGTGCCTCAACCAGCAACAAAGGAGAATAAAAGTATTCATTTAGTGGAATCCAAAGTGAAGTACTTCTAATTTTGAGTCTAGCCCGTGTCACATACTTAGTCTTTCTTTTCCCCCCTGAGTGAGAATCGACTTGTGTTCTACAGGGACGAGCATAGCCGGTGCATCAAAGGACTTTTCATAGGTATGTACTCGTTTGTTTATAAAGTATTTCACGGACGCTAATCTCGACCGACTCCAAGGTAGACAAATGAACCACTCATATTATTATCAACATACAGACAGCGATATATTGTTTCCCAACGTGATAGCGGCAATTTAAAATAAAAAAGTGAATATTAAACTCATAAAGACATAAACATAAAATCTAAATGAATCTTATCAGTAGAATTAATATTTGGTTTGACAATTATTACATTATCTTCAACATGCATGTCTTTAATGTCTGTTAATTCCAATGTTTTATGAGTTTCGAATGGATATGAACTTTGTTCTTTCTCCCACACATTTTTTTCTAATTTCAAATTTTCTAGTAATATTTTATGTTTTGGTTCTTCAAATTCGTTTATATATGTCTCATATGATTCTTCTTTGTCAAAATTGCTTCAATCAAATAAGACTTCTCATTTGAAAAAAACTAAATGGGTTAACATTGAAACCAATAACAAAGAATATCTCAGAAACGGTTAACTCTATAATACATGTGTATTACATAAATAGGTATTATAACGTGTGTATTTTTTGCAGTAAGCCTTTTATAGCTTACCACTTAGACAAAACACACATGAGGAAAAGCGGCGCAGTCTGGGGTTTCCTCCTGGTTCTTCGGAATTTTCCGTCATCGTATTCCACCGGTGCTACATCTTCACTCTATCTTCGGTGTCGTCGTCTGCACTGCCACAAGTAGTTAGAGCGGGGGTTACACACTATGAAAAAATAAGGTAGACAAAAGTGATCCAGAATGAAGAGGTCTTCAGAGGCTATTCCCAGAAAATTCAAGATATACATTTCGTTTGTCATAAAAATAGCTTATACATTAGGTATTTTAATCAAAATCGTTAATGCTATTCTTGAGCAAATCAAATTCTTTGAAAAATGTTCCATCTAATGAGTAGTTTGCTGTGGGAGAATTTTCTTGAAAGCTTCTGGTCGCATCCTTGGAAGATACCAAACTTGAATATTTAACGGTCTTTTTGTTTTTGACCTATGCTGTTCATAGGCACACAGACAGAGACACACACACACACACACACACACACATACACACACACACACGGAACTTTTTCCATAAATGCTTTTTTTTGGATTCAAGGGGGCCTAAAACATGTATTTCCAGTGAAATCTCGGTATCGAATTTTTGGGTGTAGTACAATATTTCCTCTATACACTATTTACATAGTACGGTAGAGAAAGTAAAAATATATACGTATATATGCTCATAGAAACATAAATTGTGTGTTTTAAAGAGATCTACATTTGTGGTCCGCAGAGGCTTTTCCCAGAAAATTCAGGATACATTTCGTTTCTCATGAAAATGCTTTAACCATGACATTTAAATAAAATAAAATTAGAGCCATTTTAAGAAAATCAAAATCTTCGAAAAATGTTCCATGTAAAGGGTAATTTGGGATGGGTGGATTTTTCTCAAAATCTTCGTGTTGCATCTCTGGAAGATACTAAACTTAAATACCAATTTTGGTATTTTACCAACTTTTCTTTTTTAAGTTATTGTATTCACAAACACACACACACACACACACACACACGAACCGTGGTGTAGTGGTTACCATGCTAACTTCATACACCCAAGGTCGCGGGTTCAAACACGGCGGAGGACGATGGATTTTTTCGGAAATAAAAATACTTAGCATGGCTTCTTTCGGAAGGGAAGTAAAGCCGCTGCTCCCGTGTCGTAGATTTACGGCACATAAAAGAATCTCAAGCCTCATTGAGAGGCCTCGGAGCAAAATTAAGCCATCTTTCACGCCCAATTTAGAATGGGACGCTGAGAACCACAGCAGTTAAAGAGCGTTCATAAATAATACGCCATTTACATTTACACACGGGCTTTTTCTGAAAATGCTTTTTTTCGATACAGGGGTCCTAAAACATCTATTACCGGTGAAATGTCGGTCCATTTTTTCTCTCAACACATTAAGTAAAAATCTGAAGTGTTCCATTCACATGACTTTCTCTACTTCTCTGCAACAAATTATTGTTAAAAAGCTTATGCTTCTGTTTACTTAATGATAATCGAGAAAAAATTAGCTGAAATAATCTCATTACTTGCTTCTTTGTAAATAGAAGCGAAATAAGAGAGTACCATAGGTTAAAGTGATAGTCAAAACCTGGTTGCTGTGTGACTGAAGTTCCTTTGTTATATGGACAGGAGTTGACAAATTCCTGTATGAGAAAAGAAAGTTTTTCATAGCTCAAAAGAAAAAACAAGGAATATCTAAAAAACAATCAACTCCGAGGAAAAAAGGTATACAAAATAAATTGTGTGTTTTAATGTGCTCTACAATTTTTGTTTGGTTAGCTTTTGTCTATCTCTTACGGTTTACCAATTATACACAATTCCCTAAAATTCATGCAGAATAAAGTAGTCTTCAGAGGCTATTCCCAGAAAATTCAATATATACATATTATTTCTCAGGTATATATCTTTAATATGTGGTATTTTAATAAAAATCGTGAGAGCTGTTTTTTAGAAAATCAAAATTTTCAAAAATTTTCTATATGAAGGGTAGGGGTGGGAGGATTTTTTTGAAAATCTTCATGCCGCATCCTTGGAAGATACTGAACTTAAATACCAAATTTGGTATTTAACGGTCTTTCCGTTTTTGAGCTATGCTGCCCACTGACGCACACAAGGACATTTTTTCTAAAAATACTTTTTTTGGATTCAGGGGGTCTCAAAACATATATTTCCGGTGAAATCTCGGTATGGAATTTTTGAGTGCAATACAATACCTTCTCTTTACACTATGTACATAGTACATATAGAGAAAGTAAAAATACGTGCACGGCCAACGACCCATGCATTCTTTGTGTAATAACTTTAATGTTTCGATATCAATAGATACCCATCTACTTTTTCATGAAGAAGCAATACAAATGTTTTCTCTTTTGTGAATATTAGCTTATTGCTGACCAGCACGTGCGTTGTATAACAGAAGTAGGAATCAATAAGACTCGGAGAAGAAATCGACAGTTCTTGAAGGGGAAAAAAGGCTTTTGAATACGATAGAACTTTGGCTAAAGCACCTCACTGTATTTCCCATGGGAAGAGTTGAATCACGTCCGCATTTTAAATTCTCATATATGCACTGCAAAGGCTTTCCTGCCCAGTTGTAGGTCGCATTTCCATTTTGATTGGAATATCATCCTTGTCTCCACCGACTTTGTGCCCATGGCAAGACAATTTGTTATTCCTCGTCTCAAGAGAATTATGAACAAGAGAACGTTGTTATGAACATGAAGTTAAAGCGCTTAGGACAAGTTAATATTTTATATGTCTTGTAACGGTAGGGTTTGTGTCCTTTATTCTGTCTCTGCTTTTACTTTCACTAGCAAATGTGTACAATGTAAGTATATAGTAGATAGAGAAGATACTGTATTTCACCCAAAAATTTGATATCGAAATTGCACCAAAACATAGGCTTTAACACCGCTTTTGAATTTTATATATGCATATATTATTATTATTTATATATTATTTATTGAAACATAACAAATGGGCTGCCAACAAGGACAGAGTAAAGCAGACAAATTATAAATTAACTATCTAAAAAAAAAAACGAAAAAAATTTGAAACTCTTCTATAAAGATACTAACATATCGACAGTTTTCATTGTATAGCAATCAAAAAGGAAACTAAAAGCAGCAAAGGATTATTGACCATAGTTAATATAGACCATGGAAATACCAAAAATGGTTATTTTATATATTTGTACACAGGCTGTTTCAAAACGACACCAAACGAAGATAGCAGTCGATTAGCTTACACATTGACTTGTCCGAAACTTGATGATGCAACTTTCAAACTCTTCTATTTAAAGTGTGTTTAAAAATCACATTTGGGATTAGGCAGCGAAGAAGTAACGGTTGTCATACGCAACGTAAATAGCCTCAGAACGTTTTATACGAAACCATCTGCTACTTTTTCCATTACTAAGGTGACCTGTGCTGCGCCGGCGTGTCTATCAAAACACCCCTACATCACCGGCATCCTTCGGTACCAACCGGCATCTCTCTTGGAGTGGGTCAGGTGCGTGCCATTTGGTTATGTACGACTGCCTAATCCATGGTGCTTTTATGGTAGTTTTTGTATGCGCCGAATTTAGAAAATTATATTCACGTTTCACGTACGATATGACCAGCAAGATCCACATCTTAGTTTGGTGTATTTTGAAACATCCTGTGTATATTTATAATGTAGTTTTAGTAAATTATCCGTGTGTGTGTCTGTGGGCAGCATAACTCCAACACGAAAAGTGCGTTAAATACCAAACTTTTTATTTAAACTAAGCATCTTTGAAGAATATAGTATGCAGATTTTCAGGAAAATCCCCCAACCCAGCTACCCTTTACATGGAACATTTTTCGAAAGTTTTGATTTGCTCAAAAGTGTTTCAGATATTTGCCTGACAAACGAAATGTATATTAATCATTTTCTGGGAATAGCCTCTGAAGACCTCTTCATTCTGGATGACTTTTGTATAACTGGTAAACCGTAAGAGATGGACAAAAAGCCACTGCATCAAGAAAATGTAGATCTCGTTAAAACACAAAATGTACATCACATATATTTTCTTTCTAGATTTACTCACTTTCCGAGATAATCTTTGTTATTGGTTTCAGTTTCAAAATACTTATACTTTTCTCAAACAGGAAGTCTTCCGCGTTTCTTTTGATTTACTCTTGGTTATGCAAAGACACGAATTTCAATGATGATAGCACAAAGATACCTTTTAAAACATTTGGATATGACATTTATTTTTCTTCTGCTTAAAAGACGCAAACAAGAAATGCAATTTGTGGTAATGTTTATATCGATTAGTACAATGTAGATAAAATATCTTTTGCAAGAATAGTTTGCAGAATAGGTAGAGAAACTCATGAGAATGAAACACATTAAATTGTTTCATAAAGAAGATCGGGATTTTTGCCCTTAACAGTGAAACATGTAGAGTTATTGCATTATATCCATTCTTTGTATTTGAATTTAAATAGCTATGCATCTCTAATGAGAGACAGTGGGTTATTAGTTAACTTTCTTTAGGAATATCAATTTATGGGTTTTTAGCCCAGTAATTCATACCTTTTCCTACCCAGAGTTTCACATTTGAAGATCGCATGAAAGGCAGCCTTTTCCTCTGGTTCTTCCCGTTGTATAGAAGTTTTTGTAATTTACAATGTCTCTTCAATAAACCTGTTATCAGATTTATTTGGAATCTGTTGTGTTTAAGTTAATAGCGAAGATGTGCTCAGCATTCTCTTGTACTTACATTCTTTTACTTGCAAAAATTTTTGTGCTGGTAATGTTTGTTTTTACGGACAAAACTTATAGGAGAGGATGTCGAACACTGGTTCAGGATCAGTTAATAGTTGTGCAGAGCCTTTTCTTTCCAAAGCATCTGATTTTCCATTGTCTCAAATACCCTTGTGTCCTGGCACTCACCCAAGAATACTCTTGTTTCACCAGCTGTACAAGGTTTATTAAGCAATTACAGAGTAACTTAAAGGTTATGTGATAGCTTTAATTGCTTTTAGGGCTGTCTATTAGAGAAAATCCAGATATTGCCATCCTTGCAGCCACTTCTTGGATTCCTAGATTCTTCCCGACTCAGATGCAAATATTTCGGCTTGGAATAGAGTCGACCAAGAGCAACATAAATGTCGCAATTTGGTGTCGCCTCATGTTTTCCAGCTTCTGATCCATTGTCTGTTTAAAAGTGTATTTGTAGTAAAGCAGCCTACTCTTTGAATACTGCTTATCACCGTCAATACTCTGATGACGTCACTATATGTAATTACTGGTTTGCTGTTGAAAGGGAGTCATGGCAAATGTGTAGATATTTGCAAGGTATTCCTTGTATTGGGTTCAATTTTAAAATACATTGTTCTCAAGCGGGAAGCCGTTATTCGTTTTGTATCTCTTAGTTTATTCCCGGGAATTCAAAGCGAACTAAATATAGCAACCAGATTTTAAAACATGTGACTGTCGTTTGGCCTAGTGTATTCCCTTATTTCCCTTCTACTTACAAGGCAGCAAGTACTAACACTACTTCTGCTACTGTTTATCTCGATTAGCATGAAGTACATAGTAGAATAAGATTTTGTAACAATAGTAAGAAAATCATGATAATAGAACAAAATTGTTGGATATTTTTTTTCATATTCTTCATAGTGACCAGAGTTTAAAAGATCTATCTATTAAGTCTAGTGTAGCCATTTACTCCTTTGTATATGCTAGGGGTTTTCAATACGTCCTTAGAAAATCCAAGAAATTACGTTCGTAGCATCGAAAAACGTTTGTATTTAGTAACTGTCAGCTCTTGTTATTTGGAAATTGAAGTTTCAGTTATATCCATGTTGCCATAGGTGATTGAATCAGCAATCTTGTAATTATCTAGAAAGATGGGGGGAAAACGAGTTTTGTGCGGTAGTTAAATACTTTTATTTAAAAGGCTTAACATCAAAAGAGATAAAAGCTGAATTAGATGAAGTTCATGGCACATTTTCTCTTGCGTTTGCAACAATTTGCAACAATAAATTTCAATGTGGCTGCTGTATATCCATAAATGATGATTTGTTCCAGACATCCAGTAGAAGTGATTTCCTCTGAAATTGTTGACAAAATCCTAGTTTTGAGTGATCGACGAATGAAATTTCCGGAAATAGTAGCGATCACAAGGTAGAATGTTCTTGATTTTACACCAAAGATTAGGTCTGATAAAGATCTATGGACGCCGCATTTGCTCTCGTGTAGAGTAAACGTAATCGTGTGATTTGGAAGCTGGTTTGGCACTTTTCCGTCGCTATCCTAACGAGCTCTACATCGATACATAACTGTGGAGGAAACGTGCATTTACTAATACACTCCAGAGACAAAACTACTGTCGAAACAGTGGTACAGGCAAACCGGCTGCAAAGAAGTGGTGAAATCTGCAGACAAGGTGATGGCCTCGGTTTTTTGGGATGCACGCGGAATCATCTACATTGATCACTTGCAGAAAGGAAGAACGAAAAATGTATTGTTATTGACCGTTTGAACAAGAAAAAATTCCCTCTACTGGCATAGAAAAATATTCTCTTCCATCAACACAATGCAAGGGTGCACACCTGCGCAGTTTCGATGACGAAAATTGTAGAATTACCGTATTCGCCAGATTTGGCACTTTTTTTTTTTTTTATTTACAAACTTGAAAAAAGTGGCCCTTCCGAAATCCTAATTTTTGGAAGGTTTAAAGCAGTTGGAGAAACGCTGGGATTAGTATTTCGAGCTAAAAGGAGATTATGTTAAAAAAAAAAAGTCTATCAAAAAGAATTTGTTTCTTCACTTTTTAAGGACTTAGTAAACGCCACTCGTTTGAGAAATTATGTTATAAAAACGTTTATGGATGGATAAGGATAGGCTGGAGACGTCGAAAGGGGCTTGGCTCCGAATCTGAGGTTCGGTACTTAGCCTCAGGACGGGCGTTTCGGGGGGGGGGAGGTATTAGCTTGGAAGATGCTCCGGGTGGCCGAAACCTGGAGTGACGGCAAAGCAAAGAGAGAGTCCCAACAGTTTAAGCAGCTCGACAGTCGGCAACCAGCTGAAGCCGGGGAACCGAGCATTCTTTGAGCATCTTTTCTTTCCCACGTCGCACCGAGCACCATCGTCGGCACTTCTAACACTGAAAGAAACCAGCAGGATGAAAATGAATCCAATGACAATAGAAACGATATGGAGAGGACAGGAAATTCGGGAATGAATGAAATCTATACAGCATTCACCTAGCCACTCGGGAAATAACATGAAAAATCCAATACCTAAGTCTGTTCGGTTAAAAAAAAAAAAAAAAATAAATAAATAAAACAAAAATCTGATGTGTTCCTTTCACATGACTTTCTCTACATCTCTGCAACAAATTATTGTTTAAAAGCTTATGATAATATTTACTTCATGCCAATCGAGAAAAAATTAGCAGAAATAGTCTTATTATTTGGTTTCTTGTTAGTAGAAGCAAATTAGGGGAGTACCATAAGTTAGTGATAGTCAAAAGCTGGTTACTATGTGACTGAAGTTCCTTTGTTTGTATGGACAGGAGTTGACAAATTCCTGTATGAGAAAAGTATAAGTTTTTTAAGGCTGAAGCCAAAAACAAGGAATATATAAAAAAAGATCAACTCCACGAAAAAAATGTATATAACATAAATTGTGTGTTTTAATGTTCTTTACATTTTTTGTGTGGTAATTTTTTGTCTATCTCTTACGGTTTAACAGTTATACAAAATTCCGCAAAATTCATCCAGAATAAAGTATCTTCAGAGGCTATTCCTAGAAAATTCAAGATGTCCACAGACACACACTCCATTCACATAACTTTCTTTAGCTTTTTCAAATACAAACTATTCTTACAAATGATTATTCTTTTGTCTACATAATGCTAATCGAGATAAACGTTGGGATTTATTACTTGCTTCATTGTAAGTAGTTGGGAGTTAAGGGAGTATATTATCCTAAAGAGATAGCCCAATCTTTTAAAAACTAGTCGCTATGTGAGACAATTGAAGTTCGATTCTGTCTGCATTGTCCCGTTTGGGAAAAGTTAGGAGTAAAACATATGACATAAAGTATGTGTTTGTGTGGATTATGGTTTTGTCTATGTCTAAGCGTTATGCAATATGCTGCAAAACTCACCGATAATAAAGTTCTTTAGAAAATTCAAAATATACATTTTATTTGTGATGTAAATATCTTTAATATACGATGTTTTAATAAATATCGCTAAAGCCATTTTTGAAAAATATGATGTGTTCCATTCACATGACTTTCTCTAAATCTCTGCAACAAATTATTGTTATAATTTATGCTTCTATTTACTTCATGCTAATCGAGAAAAAAATAGCAGGATTATTCTTATTGCTTGCTTCCTTGTAAGTAGAAGCGAAATAAGAGAGTACCATAGGTTAAAGTGATAGTCAATGTGACTGAAGTTCCCTTGTTTGTATGAACAGGAGTTGACAAATTCCTGTATGAGAAAAGTATAGTTTTTCACTGCTGAAACCAGAAACAAGAAATACCTCAAAAACGATCAACTCCACGAAAAAAATTGTATACAACATAAATTGTGTGCTCTATATTAACGTGCTCTACATTTTTTGTATCGGAAGTTTTTGTCCCTCTCTTATACTTTAGCAGTTATGCAAAATTTCGTAAAATTCATTCAGAATAAAGTAGTCTTCATAAAATTCCCATAAAATTCAAGATATATATTTTATTTTTCAGGTAAATATCTTTACTATATGAAATTGTAATCAAAATCGTTAGAGCCATTTTTAAGAAAGTCAAAATTTTCGGAAAAGGTTCCATCTAAAGGGTAGTTTGGTGTGGGAGAATATTTCTCAAAATCTTCGTGTCGCATCTTTGGAAGATACTAAACGTAAATACCAACTTTGGTATTTTACCGACTTTTTGTTTTTGAGCTATCGTGTTCACGGACACACACGGACCGTTTTTAAAAATGTTTTTTTTTTTGGATACAGGGGGACCTAAAACATATATTTCCGGTGAAACCTCGGTATCGAATTTTTCGGTGGCGTGCAATACCTTCTCTATACACTATGTACATAGTACGTATAGAGAAAGTAAAAAAACTAAATGTTCAAAAGTGTTTCGATGTGAAGGGTAGTTTTTAGTGAGGGGATTATCTTAAAAATCCTTGTATTTCATCCTTGGAAGATATACAAATAAATAGTAAGTTTGGTTTTAATGGTCTACTCGATTTAAGCTATGCTGCCCACAGATACACACACGGACCTTGAAAAAATTATTTTTTTCAAGTCAGGGGACCTCAAGACATATTATTCCGTGAAATTTGTGGATGCAATTCAATATCTTCTCTATCCACTATAAAAATTTCACATACAGACTAGAGAAAATATAATTAATTCTTGAAAATGGGTAGACAGTCATATGAATATAACACACGCTTCTGTTCAAAAGTATCGGTTTAAATGACATTTGGCTGGGTAGAACATGAAGTTATATACTACTACCTCGGGGACGCGTCTTTTGAAAGTCCGTGAAATAAAGTCATTGGAAATCCCCTCCACGAGTCCTATTGATTTTCCTTTGAGACCTGAACTCTCTGAAATGTGTGGTGTCTGCAGGAATACAATGTGTTATGTATTGAACGATGAATGATTTCTGAAACATTCGCTTTATATACAGGGTGTTAATGAACCACACCGATTTAATTTGCAAGATTGTGCACATGACTGATATAAGTAATTTGAGATCGGCGATGCGTGGTCCTCGGATAAACATAACGCAAGTACATATCGTTAAACGTGTGGATATCAGGTGCTGATAAGTCGGTGTTAAAGCAAAGCAGGTTGGAAAAATGGTTTAGAATGTCTTTAAAACTGCTCCCCGAGTATAGAAATGCCGATTTTTAGCAGCTCGTTACTAGCGTTCTCAAGATTTAATGTCGCCATTCATTAACTTCGTTCTTGAGTTATGTGGCCTACTCTGGAGCCATTTTTTCAACTGCTCTTGTGGCTTAATGCGTAACGCGGGAAGCTGCTATCCCTAAGGTCATGAGTTTGATTCCTGTCATAGAGTATTTTTTTTTATTATTATTTTTTTCATTCCAGACTAAGTGCCGCCATACGTGGCGTACTGGCACTTCAGAAATTTATAGCCGTTACTTCGAAATTTCAATAAACAGGCTATAAGTCACCTATCTCAAATTACTTATTTAACCAATCTATATATTCTGTGAAAATGTTTTGGTATATTTAACACCCTGTACAGTTGAATAGAAGTAGCGGCTCCAGGTCATGAGGACCGTATTAACCGGCCAGGGGGACTCGAGGCGCTGACCACGTCTCACCCTCCGATACTGCACCCCATCCATGACGTCTGTAGTGGACCGAGATGGGGGACGCAAAGGCCGGGCAGTAGGCCAAGGTTCCCCGTGAGCTGTCGTGCCCTATTATATATATATATATATATATATATATATATATATATATATATATATATATATATATATATATATATTAATTAGAACCCATTGAAATAATATGCAATCACCGAACGTGATGGTTCAGGCGTTAACGGTTATGGCTCGCATACCAGAGTTCCGGGTTCAAATCCCGTGGCGCAACCAATCTGGTTGGAGTTCTTTCGCAGTTTGCCTCAATCTCCATGTAAATACCGAATTGAATATGTAATACCCAAGGTTCTACCTTAAGTCTAAAACATTGGTAAAATTGAATTTTATGCAATTACGGTTTTACTGCCATCTTTCCGCATATAGTGAAAGCAGCTAGATCGGACGGCACCCCAACAACATCTGCCTGTCGCGGAGAAAATTTATAACAGAATGAAACCTCGAAGGCTGGCTGCACTCCAGATAGTGAAAAATCAGATTGACTGGAGAGCATCCTAATACCATATGCTTGGCGCAAAGCAAAAGTGGTGTGGTACGAGACCACGAAGTCTACGGTCCACTTCCTACCGATGACCGAGTATCTTACATAACAGATCCGTAGGAATATGATTAAGTATTACTCAGGACATTTAGAAATGCCTAAATTGTCCTAAGAGATGAAAACACGAGCTATATTTAATAACACAATTCAACGATATAGACTATTAATAATTTATAATATAGGAGGAGATATGTTATCAGGTTATGATTGTAATACATTAGTTCTCAAATGGTAGATGTTCTCATGTTTATTTACCGAATACTTTTTTTACTTTCTCTATACGCACTATGTACATAGTGTATAGAGAAGGTATTGCACTCCACCAAAAATTCGATACCGAGATTTCACCGAAAATATATGTTTTAGGGTCCCCTGTATCCAAAAAAAAAAAGTATTTTCAGAAAAAGGCCTGTGTGTGTGTGTCCGTGAACACGATAACTCAAAACGAAAAGTCGGTAAAATACCAAATTTGATATTTAAGTTTAGTATCTTCCAGGGATGCGACACGAAGGTTTTGAGAAAAATCTCCCGACCCCAAATTACCCTTTACATGGAACTATTTTCGAAAATGTTGATTTTCTCAAAAATGACTAACGATTTTGATCAAAATATCGTATATTTAAGACGTTTACATGACAAATAAAATGTATATTTTGAATTTTCTCGGAATAGCCTCTGAAGACTATTTTATTCTGGGTAAATTTTACGGAATTTTGCATTACTGCTAAACCGTAAGAGATGGACAAAAACTTACCACACAACAAATGTAGAGCATTTTAAAACACATAATTTATGTTATATACATTTGTTTCGTGGAGTTGGTTTTTGAGATATTCCTTGTTTTTGGTTTCAGGTATGAAAAACATACTTTTCTCATACAGGACTTTGTGAACTCGTGTCCTTACAAACAAAGGAACTTCAGTCACATAACAACCAGCTTTTGACTATGACTTTAACCTATGGTAGTCCTTTATTTCGCTTTTACTTACAAGGAAGCAAGTAAAAATATTATTTCTGCTAAATTTTTCTGATAAGCGTGAAGTAAATAGAAGTATACGCTTTTTAAGAATAACTTGTTGCAGGGATATAGAGAAAGCCATGTGAATGGTACACATCATATTTTTTTTTCTTTCTTCACTACCTCCTGAATTATGATATAGCCGATCGTGTCTACACCCAATGTACGTATATCAATAACAACAATAGAAATAGGGAAGAATTATTTTATTTCAGTTTTTAATAAGTAATGCATGAAATGGAAACAGACGTTATTTTATTTCATACATAAGAAATACAAATAATAGTTATTTTCTCTCCTTTTATGAACTAATAACATTATGAACTGGATAAAACCTGAAATAAACATTGTAACGTATTAATTGAAAGTAGAATTGTGGAATTGACAGTTATTAAAAGTGAAGGTTGGTTCCTGGATTTTCACCTTGTTACCAATAACCAAGGCAGGAGATTAAACATACGAAAGCCAAGTGCGACAAGATTTAAAAGCAATGAACATCAGCTGCGATAAGATTTTTCGACAATATCGCTCCAGTCAAATGACCGCGATTGGTTGAAATTGCCTAATCTCGGCCATTCCGTTGGTGCTTTAATATCGTAGACCAGCTATGGGCGAGTCGCGTGCCACATACACGACGGAGGGCCGCGGAAGAATACTTGCGCGTATTTTGCGCGTTTAGCAATTCTTAGTTGTTTTTTTTTTTTTAATTGCTTCATTTGTATAGCCCCCTTTAACATCAATGGTCATATCGAGGGCTTTCACTTGTGAAACTGTAGGTTCAAAACATTAGGTTAAACTTTATATTACTAAACACACGCACATTCACTCTCACATTCATACTTCAAGACTCTATGGGGGATAGGGAATAATTCAGGTTAAAGAAAAATTTCCCGCCACAGGCGGGAGTTGAACCCGGGACCTCCGGGTAAGAAGTCAGCTCGCTGACCACTCGACTACAGGGGCAGTCCCAATTGTTACTTTTGCAAAGCTAGAAATGCAAGTTCTGCATTAAACGTCAAAAAAAAAATCCAAGTTCATATTCATTATTATTCATCGAAACATCACATTGCACTTATCAAATTGAAGAAATATATACAATATCGTCTATGTAGTTAAACTAACAGAAAATGAGCAGATAATACTCATATTCATGTTAAAAATGCATAATGGTATTATCTAGCTTCAACTGATTGGAGCTAGACATATCGCATGATTTTTATGTTATTTGTTAGTTTAGCATTTGTTTATAGAACATATAGATTAAACATTTTATGTGATCCATTCACATGACTTTCTATACTTTTCTGCAAACAATTCCTTTCAAAAAATATTATTTTTGTACTCCATTCTAATCGAGATGATATTAGCAGAAAGATTTAATTAGTATCTTACCAATAGAAGGGAATTAATGGATTACACTAGGTTAAAGCGATATTCAAAGGTTTTAAAAGCTGCCGCTATGCGATTGTCATAAACATGTGATTCTTTGTATTGCCAGGAGTAAAACAAGAAAAACTGGACAACTTCCTTGTATTTTGAAATAGAATGTGTATTTTAAAATAGAAACCAATAACAAGGAATATCTTGGAAACGGCTTGCTTCTCAGCAAAAATGTAAAGGATATAAATGATGTGTTTTGACAAGATCCTTTCTTATATAGTAAATTTTGGTCTAGGTGGCGTCGTGGCCGAGTGGTTAGACCGCTCGCCTCCCACCCAGGCGGCCCGGGTTCGATCCCAAACGACCGCATGTGGGCGTACCGGCGTCTAGGTGGATATTTTTCGGGTCTTCCTGTTTCCCCCACTACTCATTCCACCAATTGCTCCATCATCCATTTCGCATGCTTCCTCACGCTCAGGCCACTCTTTCGAGGTTGTCCTTTCTGTGGTTTCGTGCCGTTGGCTCCCTGACAGGCTATGCAATTACTTGTGAGTACCAGGGGGGTTTCAGCCCTGACTGTGGGGAGGGTAAGTCTACTATGAAAAAAGAGCACTTATTGTCCGTCTCTCACGGTATACCAGTTACGTAAAAGGCATTCAGAATGAAGAAGATTTCAGAGCCTATTTCCTACCTATATATTTTATTTATCATGCAAATATCTTTAATAAATGGTGTTTTAATCAAATTCGTTGGAGCCATTTTTAATAAAATCAAAATTTTCGAAGAACCTTCCTTTTTAAAGGGTAGTTTGAGGTCAGAGCATTTTCTTGAAAATCCCATGTTTTCATTCTTGAGAGATACTAAACTTAAATACCAAGTTTGGTACTTAACAGGATTTTCGTTCTTGAGTTATACTGTCTGTAAACACACACACGGGCCGCGCCGTGGCCCATTGGTTAGACCACTCACCTACCACCTAGACGGCCCGATCTCAAGCGTTCACATGTTAGATTTGTGGTGGACATAGCAGTTCAGGGGTGGGTTTTCTCCGGGTTCTCCGGTTTGCCCCACCATTGAATTCCACCGGTGCTCCATTTTCATTCCCTGTATCACCAGTGTCCTTGCCTGCGATGCCATGGTAATAAAAGGGGGCGTTAAACACTATAAAACACACACACACAGACACATACCGACCTTTTTCTAAAAATGCTTCTTTTTTTTTGGGCTTCATGGAGATCTATACATATATTTCTGATGAAATTTCGGTATCGATATTTTGGGTAGAATACAGTACGTTCTCTACCTGCTAAGTACGTGGTAAATATGCGTTAGACAAAGCAATAAACATTTTATTATAAGTAAACCATAATTGTCAATATTTATTCTTCGCAATACCAATCTTTTCTTGTATTTATTTCAGTAGGGTGTTCTTGTGTATGAATGCAGGGTAGCGGAAGCTTTACTGCAGTACACAAGCACATGCTGTTGGCCAAACTGGCAACTATAAACCAAGAGTGAAGCTACTTACCAAAGAAACTAGGCTGTAATTCCTGCAGTTTAATCCTGGGCCAGAGTGTTGGTAACGAGGACACTTTTAAGCTGTTTTTGCACAATGCTGATGTGCTCTTAAAGATACAGACTTTTTTGGGGGTACTTTAGAATGTAAAGTCTCCATGCCGTATGGTAATTAACCAGAATAATCGCTCAGAAAGTTTATATACAGTGTGAAAGTGCTTTGTAAACAAGGGTGCTCAGTTTTTCTTTAAAGTTTATATCGCATATGGGAGAAAAAGTTTCTTAAGCTTTATGGCTCATAAAGGTAATATAATACTAAAAGTGGAGTTCACCACCGTTTAAAAATATGGCCAGGTTAATGCCGATAGGTAGCTTAAACTTAAGAGGTCGTTGGCATTAGATTGCCTGAGTAAACGTTTAACTCTATGGAGTGTTTCAGGCAGTATTACTTTCTCTAGCAGGTAGGTACATAATGTGTACAGATAGAAATGGTACTGTATTTCGCCCAATATCGAAATTTCATTGTAAATGTATGTTTTGTGACCTCCTTAATCCACAAAAAGCATTCTTAGAAAAACATGTGTGTACGAGAGAGAGAGAGAGATGGAGAGAGAGAGAAAGAGAGAGAGAGACCACAATTAGGCGTCTTCCAAAGCTACGACATTATTGTAGGCAAATCCCCGCATCTCCAACTAACCCTTACATTGAACATATTTTTAAAAATCTGATATTTTGCATTCACGTTACTTGCTCTGACTGTTCTATATATGTTCGTACATTAAAGATATTTAGCTGAAAAATAATATGTATATCTTGAATTTTCTGGGAATAGCCTCTGAAGATCTGTTTATTCTGGGTGAAGTTTGCTTAATTTGGCATAACTAGTAAATCGTAAGAGATAGACAAAAACTTACTAGACAAAAAATTTAGGTCTTGTTAAAATGCACAAGTTATGTCATATACATTTTTTTCGTGGAGCTTACCGTTTTTGTGGCATTCATTGTTATTAGTTTCAGTTGTGAAGTACTTATACTTTTCTCATACGGGAGTGTCCGTTTTTCTTTTGTTCTACTCCTGGCCAAGAAAAGAAGCGATTTGTAATGACAATCGCATAACGACAGCTTTTAAAACATTTGACTATCGGTTTAGCCTAGTGTATTCCCTTGTTTTCTTCTTACGGATAAGGAACTAAGTAATAACAACATTGTGCTAATGAGTACCTCGATTAGCAAGGTGCAGAAAGAAGAATAATCTTACGTAAGAAGTTTGTAGAACAGCTAGAGAAAGTCATGTGAGTGTAACGCATCAGATTTTTTTTTAGTCATGAAGTTCAAACACAGACAGAGATGGACATTTTTCTAACATTTTTTTTATTCTGTTAGGGTTCAGGGTATCTTAAAACGTATTTCAAATTTAATCACCGTATCGAATTTTTGATGGAATGTAATCTCTACTGTGTACTAAGAAGAGAATGTAAAAATAATTTAGAAACTAAAACGATTCATTGTTAATATTTAATACTTGCATATATTGGTTTTTAAAAGAATCGTAAGAATTGAGAACACATCTTTCTGCTAAACTCACTTTATTTAACACTAATGCAAGTCCAAATAATTTGTTATCAAGTTAGATTGGTGTTAACTTTATTATAATTTTTTTATAAGTTTGTTTATTGATGTTTTCCTCTAAAAGTAAACATTTATTAATGATTTTATTAGGATTTGAATTTATTATTCTGATTTTGTTTATTATTTTATATATCTGTGGAAAATAAACGTTATTGTTGTGTACTCTTGGTACACATCATCAATGTATCATTGAAGTTAACTATTAACTTGAGTCGGCCCCTTATATACATCCCGTAGACTAGAATTCCACGCTTCGGAATCGATATGACCGACATCTCTAGAAATATTTTACTCAACTCAAAGAAATGACTTAAACACTGTTGTATTTGTTGGGCTATTGATAGAGTGTCGATCAGTTCAGCCAGAGGGCTCTCGTCCGAGTGACAGCAGCCCGCTTCATTTTCCTCCTTTATTTGAGATGCTCAACACTAAAGGGGGAAAAAATCTACGGTCGATTTTGCTAAAAGAACTTTTGGTTTTAATGTTTTGTGTTATACTTTGTGTGTTCTTAAAGTGTAAACTAGGTGGCGGGAAAAGTTCATTTTCAGTCCTGGTGGTTTACCGTTGAGCGACAGACAGACGTAAAGACGGTCTTTACAAGTAAAAAACTTTATACACATATATTTTTTTTTCCGTGGGATAGAGACTCTATGGTGGAGAGAGCAGACCGTGGTGTAATGGTTACCATGCTAACTTCATATACCCAAGGTCGCGGGTGCAAACTTGGTGGAGGGCGATTGATTTTTTCGGGTGTAAAGATCCTTAGCATGAATTTCTTCGGAAGGGAAGCAAAACCGTGGCTCTCGTGTCGTAGATTTACGGCACGTAAAAGAACCTCAAGCCTGATAACAGAGGCCTCTGAGCAAAATTAAGTGGTCTATTTACGCCCAATATAGAATGGGACGGTGATAACCACAGCAGTTAAAGAGCGTCCATAAATAACACGGCATTTTTACTTTCTCTATACGCACTATGTACGTAGTGTACAGAGAAGGTATTGCACTCCACCAAAAAATTCGATACCGAGATCTCACCGGAAATATATGTTTTAGGGTCCGCTTTATCTAAAAAAAAACATTTTCACAAAAAGGTCCGTGTTTGTGTGTGTGTGTGGATGTGTGTGTGTCCGTGTGTCTGTGAACACGATAACTCAAAAACGAAAAGTCGGTAAAATATCAAACTTGGTATTTATGTTTAGTATCTTCCAGGGATGCGACAAGAAGATTTTGAGAACCCCCCCCACCCCAAACTACCCTTTACATGGAACTTTTTCGAAAATTTCAATTTTCTCAAAAATGGCTCTAACGATTTTGATTAAAGTTTCGTATATTAAACATATTTACCTGACAAATAAAATGTATATTTTGAATTTTCTGGGAATAGCCTCTGAAGAGTAGCTTATTCTGGATGAATCTTACTGAATTTTGAGTAACTGCTAAACCGTAAGAGATGGACAAAAACTTACTACACAAAAAATGTAGAACACGTTAAAACACACAATTTATGTTATATACATTTTTTTCGTGGAGTTCATTGTTTTTGAGACATTCCTTATTTTTGGTTTCTGCTATGAAAAAATTATAATTTTCTCATACAGGAATTTTTCAATTGTGGTCTATACAAACAAAGGAACTTCAGTGAAATAGTAATCAGCTTTTGACTATCGCTTTAACCTATTCTACTCCCTTATTTCCTTTCTACTTACAAGGAAGAAAGTAATAAGACTATTTCTGCTAATTTTTCTAGATTAGCATGAAGTAAATAGAAGCATAAGCTTTTTAAGAATAATTTATTGCAGGGATATAGAGAAAGTCATGTGAATGGAACACATCAGATTGTTTCATTTTGGGTGATTTTGTTTTCGATGTATTTTCACTGAAACTAACTCCAGCTCAGTCTGCGACATCAATGACCACAGAGATCCTTTGTCATTTAAAATAACAATAATGTTTTAAACATAGTCTATTAATATCTGCAGCTGAATAATTGTCTTCGGCGATGTAAGCGCAAGAGCTAATGACGTACAAGAAAGGGAACTCGGGTCGGAAACTGTCAGCTTGATCGAGCGCGCTAGGTGAAGGCATGACTTGGTCCCATCAGCTTAATGGAGCAGTCATATTCACCCTCATTATAATTTTCCGAGACAAATTATGAAAATGGAAGTCACCTTAAGGTTTACTACATCACCACCGAAGGATATTTGACCCAAAAACCTTGTATGTTAAATTCACATGACATGTTCTGCCCCCTATGAGTTGATATACAGTGGTGTTAATGAACTACACCGAAATAGTTTGCGAGGTTGTGCACGTGACTGATATAAGCAATTTGAGATCTGCGATACACGTTCCCCGGATAAACATAACACAGCTACATAGTGTTAAACGTCTGGGTATCAGGTGCTGATAAGTCAGTGTTAAAGCAAAGCAGGTTAACAAAATGGCTTAGAATGTCTTTAAAACTGCTGCCCGAGTATAGATATATCGATTTTTAGGAGTGTTCTCAAGATTTAATGTCGCAAAAATCTGTAAAATCTCGAACTAATCACTTGACAGTGCGACACTGAGGATTCATTAACTACGTTTTTGCGTTATGTAGCCTAAGTGTAGCAATAGGCATCATTTAAATGTTTCCGTGATCGAATTTTTAATTTCTAGTCCGTGAGTTCACCACTTTGCGCCATGGTGACAAGGTACCAACTTGTCGCCCACAGATGGCTCTGTAGTACGTAATCACGACTTACGAACGCGAAATGACGGGAAAATTTTGCCCAGAAACTTTCTTCTTTCAATATATGGGATTCTTTCACGTATAAATATATGTTACACTAGGCCACCGACTATATTTCCCTTCCGAAGGAAATCATGGTGGGGATTTCTGTGCCCTGAAATACTCATCACCCTCTGCCAGGTTTGAAGCTTAATCTTTTATAGGCTAGCATGGTAACCACTACACCGCGCAGAACAGTCGATGTGAATTTATATCTATCTCGTTATAAATACAGAGGGAATAGCGATATTCAAATAATTAAGAACTGAAAGCTATGCGCTGGTTTTGAAAACACCACAGTGTTGCTATATAGACATGAGCAGAACATAGACAGTTTGGAAAGAACTTTATATTATTCTGTAAGACTATTGAAGAATTCAAAAAATTAATAACGTATATTGTCTTATGGAACATAATACTAATTCGACATAAATTTTATTTTAAAGAAGCCTTATATATTTTGGCATATCCTTGGCATTTATTATTTATACAACATTATACAAAATTCCTTTAGAATGAATACGACTTCACACGCTACTAAGAAAATTCAGGATATACATATTATTTATCATGTAAATATCTTTATTATAAGGCATTTTAATGATGATTGTTAAAGCTATTTTTGAGAAAATTAAAAATTTCGGAGAATGTTCTATGTGAAAGTAATTTGTATTTGGGGATTTTCTTGAAAACTTCGGATCGTATCTTTGGAAGATAGTGAATTTCAATATTAAGATTTATATTTCAAGGAGTACTCGGATTTTAGTTATGCTGCTCATATACATTCGCGTAGAGAGAGAGAGGGAGTGGGAGAGGGAGAAGCAGAGAGAGAGAAGGAGAGAGGGAGGAAGATAGAGGGAGGGAGAGAGAGGGAGGTAGATAGACAGAGGGAGTGAGCGAGAGTGAGGGAGAGGGAGAAAGGGAGAAAGAGGAGATTATACGGACGTTTTTCTGAGTATGTTTCTCTTTTTATTGTTCTCTCTACTACATACAATAATTCTCTATACCGAGGTTTCCCTGGAAATGCCTGTTTCTTGGACACCTGAATCCAAGAAAAAATTAGAAAAAGGTCGGTGTATTTATGTGTGTGCAATCGCGCAACGTAGCTCAAAAAGGAAAAGTCCTTTTAAATACTAAATTTGATATTTAAGTTTAATAGCTTCCAAGATTGCTATACGAAGATTTTCAAGAAAATCTTTCCACCGCAAACGACGCTTTATGTGAAAAACTTTCGAAAGCTGTGAATTGATGGCCGCAATATCGATAGAATAACACATGCCATTGAAAACAATTTACAAACTGATCGATACCACTGTATTAAGCTTTGGACAGTGCCCGATTCTGGCACTCTGCTTGATGGCTTCTTTCGCACCAGTCATGTGAAGGACAGAAGTTGAAGAGGTAAAGTCAATCTGAACAATTCAGTGCAATAGCCTGGATTTAAATACGGATCTCCAGTACCTCTGCCCACTGAGCTACCATGGCAACATGCCAGCACGGCACGAAATTCTCCAACTGACTTCGTTTCCACCAGTAAACCACAAGGAGATCTCAAATTATTTTGAGATGTTATTCCTCAATGGCGACTTAGAGACTTCGTTAGTACTTACATTCCGGGCTTTTTCTATACATTGGTGCTAACGATTTGTATTAAAATACCGTACATTAACCATATTTATATGACAAATAAAATGTATTTCTTAAATTTTTTTAATATAGATATATTATGAAGACATCCTCCTTCTGGACTTTTGAATAATTGGTAAACCGTAAGAAATAGACAAAAACATATCACAAAGAAACGTAGATCTTGTTAAAATAACAATTTATGCTACATAGATGTTTTGCGGGAGCTAACCGTTTCCGAAATATTCCTTATTATTGATTTCAATTTTAAACTACCTCAACTTTTTACTTTCTCCATACGCACTATGTACGTAGTGTATAGAGAAAGTATTGCACTCCACCCAAAAGTTCGATACCGAGATTTCACCGGAAATATATGTTTTAGAGTCACCAATATCCAAAAAAGGTGTTTTCATAAAAAGGTCCGTGTCTGTGAACACGATAAAAACGAAAAGTCGGTAAAATACCAAACTTGGTATTTAAGAGTATCTTCCAAGGATGCGTCACGTAGATTTTGAGTAAAATACCCCCACACCCAACTACCCTTTACATGGAACTTTTTTCGAAAATTTTGATTTTATCAAAAATGGCTCTAACGATTTGGATTAAAATTTCGGATATTAAACATATTTACCTGAAAAATGAAATGTATATCCTGAATTTTCTTGGAATAGCCTCTGAAGAGTAGTTTATTCTGGATGAATTTTACGAAATTTTGAATAACTGCTAAACCATAAGAGATGGACCAAAACTTACTGCACAAAAATGTAGATCACATTAAAACACACAATTTATGTTATATACATTTTTTTCGTGGAGTTCGTCGTTTTTGTGACATTCCTTATTTTTGGTTTCTGCTATGAAAAACGTATACTTTTCTCATACAGGAACTTGTCAACTCCTATCCATATAAACAAAGGAACTTCATTGACATACAACCAGCTTTTGACTATCACTTTAACCTACGGTTGTCCCTTATTTCGCTTCTACTTACAAGGAAGCGAGAAATAGGACTATGCCAGGGGTAAAGAACGGAGAAACGAGAAGAAAGATGCCTTCCCGTTTGAGAAAAGCTTAAGTGGCTAAACTTTAAATCAATCATCCGGAACCGCCTGCGATGCCATTAGTAGTTAAAGCGGGCGTTAAACACTACCAAAAAAAAAAAAAAAAATCATCCGGAATATCTCGAATACGATTAACTCTACAAAAAATGTATGACAAAGTATGTGTTTTATAGAGATCCACGTGTTTTGTGTAGGATGCGACACGAAGATTTTCAAGAAAATTCCCACACACCCAACTACACTTTACATGGAACTTTTTTCGAAAATTTTGATTTTCTTAAAAATGGCTCTAACTGTTTTGATTAAAATATCGTACACTAAATATATTTACCTGATAAATAATATTTACATCTTGAATTTTCTGGGAATAGGCTCTGAAGATTACTTTACTCTGGTTGAATTTTTCGAAATTTTGCATAACTGATAAACCGTAAGAGATGGGCAGAAACCTATGACACAAAAAACGTAGAGCACATTATAAAACACAATTTATGTTTTATACTTTTTTCGTGGATTTTTAGATATTCGTTGTTTATTGTTTCAGGTTTAAAAAACGTGCAATTTTCTCATACAGGAATTTGTCAACTTGTGTTTATACAAACAAAAGAATTTTAGTGACCTAGTAGCCAGCTTTTGACTTCACTTTAACCTACGATACTCCCATATTTCGCTTCTACTTACAAGGAAGCTAGTTATAAGACTATTTCTGCTATTTTTCTCGATTAGCATGAAGTAAATAGAAGAATAAGCTTATTAACAATAATTTTTTACACAGAGGTAGAGAAATTCATGTGAATGGAACACATCAGATTTTTTAAAGAGTGATAATTGAAACTTTAAGACACTCCCTCGTATGTGAAGCCAGTAAAAATTTGTGAAAGGGTCATGTTCGAAAAGTTCACCAGTAAACTAAAGCGGAGAGTTCCGACATCACAATCCTTTTTGGAAACTCGGTCCCGGTGCAATGATGTCAATAACCCTATGGATGACAAAAATGTTGAGTGAAGTTAATAAAATGGCACAATTAATTAATGTCTAAATTACGCAGCAAATTACGGTGCGTAATATCAGCGTGCATATGATGAGGCGTAATTAACACGTAAAGCGACGGTAAAACAAAGACTTTAAACTGAAAATTTGACGAGTCACACACCTTTCTTTAGTTGTTCTACATAACATACTCTTATACGCCACAATAATTGAGATTAGTATTAGCAGAATGTTCTTAATACTTCCTACCTTATAAGTAGAAGAGAACTAAAGGAATTCACTATGCTAAAGGGATAGTAAAATGTTTTAAAAGCTGTCGTTATTCGATTGTCAATGAAATGATCTTCTTTGCATGGCCAGCAGAAAAACAAAGGAAACACTCACGACTTCCTGCCTTAGAAAAGTTTAAGTATTCACAATTAGGAATGTCTCGGAAACGGTTACCTCCACAACAAAATTGTAAAAAATCTGATGTGTTCCATTCACATGACTTTCTCTACATCTCTGTAACAAATTATTGTTAAAAAAACTTGTGCTTCTATATACTTCATGCTAATTGAAAAAGAAAGAAATAGCAGGAATGATCTTATTATTTGCTTCCTTTAAGTAGAAGCAAAATAGGGAGCATAGGTTAAAGTGACAGTCACAAGCTGGTTGCTATGTGACCGAAGTTACTTTGTTTGTATGGACAGAAGTTGACAATGTCCTGTGTGACAAAAGTATCATTTTTAAAGCTGAAACCAAAAATGAGGAAAATCTCGAAAACGATCAACTCCATGAAAAAAAATGCATATAACATAAATTGTGTGTTTTAAAGTGCTCTACATTTGTTGTGTTGTAAGTTTTTGTCCATCTCTTTCGGTTATGTAAAATTCCGTAAAATTGACCCTGAGTAAAGTAGTCTTTAGAGGCTATTACCAGAAAATTCAAAATATACACTTTTTTGTCAGCTAAAAATCTTTAATATACGATATTTTAATCAAAATCGTTAGAGCCATTTTTCACAAAATCAAAATTTTCGAGAAAAGTTCCATGCAAAGGGTAGTTTGGAGTGGGGGGATTTTTCTCAAAATCTTCGTGTCGTATCCCTGGAAGATACTAACCTTAAATACCAAGTATGGTATTTTGCCGACTTTTCGTTTTTGAGTTATCGTGTTCACAGGCACATTGACACACGGACACAAAGTCTTGAACTTCTTACAAGTAATCCAGTTGTATCATAGAATTTAATCTAAAGTTCTTGTTTCGATCTATATATTTCAAAATGTTAAAGTAAATGCTAAATATTGTCATGATTCACAACAAACATAAAATAACTGTTCTCTTACTTGTAAAATACTGCATTGAGTTTACTTTTTCATGCAAACCTTGTATATGTTTATTTAAATTTGCATTGTAAATGTATTCAACTAATGTATTGTAACCCTAATGAGAAGTCGCGATATAACCATTGCAGTTAAAGCGACTTTAAATAAATAAATTAAAAACTAATTTATTGCAGAGTTCAGAGTTGTAGAGAAAGTCATGTGAATGGAACACATCAGATTTTTTTATTCATGGGGTCTTAAATTTTTGTCTGGAGTAAAATGCCTTCTCTATTTTCTTTATAAGGTGTGCATATGCGCTAGAGAAGGTAAATATGAAACCAATTGCGTTGTATGAGATCCATACAACCCTCAGATAATCACGACCCAGAACCAATCCTCAAAATTCTCGTAGTCAAACTGCAGCATGACGCTCCACGCTACATGAAGATAATTTCTGGTAATACGAAGTTGGCAACATGATCCTCAACTGTTTCGCAAGTCTGTATGCGTTTTGTTGAAGAGGGTATTACTTTTTTAAACTGTTGTATGGATACCTGATCCTTTGCGCGTTGAAAGGAACTGCCTGGGGCGCTTGCGTTATGTTCCAGAATTCATTGCGTTACTTGGAGAGTTACAGAAACTCTAAGCGGTGAGACGAAGACGCTGTAAAGAGAAATATGAAACTGCAGTGAATAGCAGAACAGTGTCTGAGCATACGGCTCAGCCAATCTAGCTTGTTTGGATTTCATTTTGCATTATAAACCCTCGAAAATTTCCATCCACGTTTACTACTTCGTAATTGGATTCTCTTTTGGGTATGAACGTTCTTAGTTAATTATTACTGCATTAACATATAGTGCCAGAGTATTTCGTGTACGAGTATAATAAACACTGTCAAAAACTACTGTCTATATGTTAATACGTAATGAAAACAATGTATTCCATTCACATGACTTTTTCTACATCGTTGTAACAATTTACTGTTAAAAAGTACATCCTTCTATCCAGAAGAGAAAAAACGAAATACTAGGCTAAAATGGTTGTCAAATCTTTTAAAAGGCAGTTATCATGGAGAGCCAGTAGTTAAAAAGTTTACATGGTAGAAAAGTTTAAATAAAAAAAAAAAAAAAAAAAATTTCCTTTAAATCTAAAACAAATAACAAGAAATATCTCAGACATGGACAATTCTACAAAAAGGTGTGTGCAACCTAAATTATGTATGATTTACATTTTTAATCAGTAATTTTTGTCCATATCTTACGGTTTGCCAGTTACCAAAAATTCAGCAAAACCCATTCAGAATAAAGAGGCTTTTAGAGAATATTTCCAGAAAATTCAAGATAAACATTTTATTTGGCATATGAATGTATTTAATATACAGTATTTTAATCAAAATCGTTAGAGCCATTTTTAAGAGCATCAATATTTTCGAAATGCTTTCCATGTAAAGGGTAGTTTGGGGCGGGGGATTTTTCTCAAAATCTTAGTGTCGCATCCCTGGAAGATGCTAAACTTAAATACCAATTTTGGTATTTTAACGACTTTTAGTTTTTGAGTTATCGTGTTCACAGCCACACGGACACGCGCGCGCGGGCTTTTTTCTACAAATGCCTTTTTTGGTTACAGGGGACCTTAAAACCTCTATTTCCGGTTCCTAGAGCAATGGACAGAGTTTTTAATTATTTAGTATAAGTTACTTTTACTTTGAGGTTTTAGTTTTTAAACATTTAGGCTTAATGTCCAGCCAGCTCTGGCTTCAGGGCTGAGTAGGTATTTTACTTTGGTTGTCTATTTTACCAGCGCTTTAATTTTGTCAGCTGTTTTATTACCGCCAAAGTCCTAGGTAGTTGAGCGCCCTTAGCATCATTATCATCATCTCTGCTTTTAGCCTGGCGTTTTAGTTTTTATCAGGTACTATTTTAGTTTTGCTTTTAAACTGTTTTTTACTTTCTCTACACGCACTATGTAGTATATAGAGAAGATATTGCACTCCACCCAAATATTCGATACCGAAATTTCACCGGAAATATATGTTTTAGGGTCCCTAATATCCAAAAAAAAAACATTTTCACAAAAAGGTCCGTGTGTGTGTCCCTGTGTCCATGTGACTGTGAACACGATAACTCAAAAACGAAAAATCGGTAAAATACGAAAGTTGGCATTTAAGTTTAGTATCTTCCAGGGATGCGACACGAAGATTTTGAGAAAAAAAAAACCCAACTCAAATTACCCTTTACATGGAACTTTTTTCGAACATTTTGATTTTCACGAAAATGTCTCTAACGATTTTGATTAAAATATCATATATTAAAGATATTTACCTGACAAAAAAATTTATATCTTGAGTTTTCTAGGAATAGCCTCTGAAGACAACTTTATTCTGGACGAATTTTACGGAATTTTGCATAACTGCTAAACCGTAAGACTTAGATAAAAACTTACTGCACAAGAAATGTAGAACACAATAAAACACACAGTTTTTGCTACATACATTTTTTTCGTGGAGTTGATCGTTTTTGAGATATTCATTGTTTTTGGTTTCAGCTATGAAAAACTTACTTTTCTCATAAGAATTTGTCAACTCCTGTCCACATAAACAAAGGAACTTCAGTCACATAGCAACCAGCTTTTAACTAGCAATTTAACCTATGGTACTCCCTTATTTTGCTTCTACTTACCCACAAGGAAACAAGTAATAATACTATTTCTGCTAATTTGTTCTCAGTAGCATGAAGTAAATAGAGGCATAAGATTTTCTTTCCCTCTATAGTTTTAATTACTGTAATTCCAAGTATTTTAGATTGCTTTTATCGATATGCTTTGACTGTTTTATTTTAAGGGCGCTAATATCCTAGCAGTTGAGCGTCCTTAAATCCAATCATCATCGTCATCACCATCATCATCATCATCATCATCATCATCATCGTCTATTTCCGGTGAAATCTCGGTATAGAATTTTTGTGTGCAATTCTATAGCTTCTCTTTACACTATGTACATAGTACGTATGGAGGAAGCAATTAATATGTCACATATAATTAGGGCTCGGATATTCAGTGCCTAATACGTCATGCAGAACCCGCTCTATATTCGGTTTTCTTTAGGGGTAATATGGTAGATACTGGTTCCCAAGGTTGAGGGTTCAACCCCAGTGGAAGGCGATGAATTTTTTTAGACCTAAGAATCCCTATCATGACTTCCTTTAGAAGGGAAAAGTTGGTCCTAAAAGTTGTTTCGAAAATTTCTTTTATCAAAAGCTTATCTAATAATTTATTAAACTATCATGTATTTAAGACCCTAGGATGAAAAATCAAATATCTTGAATTATCTGAGAACAGCCTCTAAACTTATCTGCATTCATCACTTTTACATAACTGATAAACCGTAAGAAATAGACAAAATCTTATTGCATATAACATATTTTTAGTGTTAAAATATATAATTTATGCAAATTATATTTTTGTGGAGTTAACCGTTTCCCAGATATTCCTTGCTGGTTTTCATTTCTGCAGGTCAACAAAAGAAAAGCAATTTCAAAGCTACCAAATAGTGACCTAAAGGATTTGAGTTTTGCTTAAGACTACTGTATTCTCCAATTCCCACTACGTCTCAATAAAGTATTCAATAAAGTAATTTCTATGTGGATCAATTTGAAGTACATAGTAAAACAAGATTTTTAAGAGTATATTATTATAGTTAGCAATATTAATGTAAATGCAACACTTATATTATTTTTCAAAGTGAGTTAGCACCCCCTCCCCCTGGAGGAATCTTGGACCCGCGTCTGTATGAAGCTATGAAAATAAAGATCTTTGTTCTCTCGTTTTCCTTATTACTTAGATAAATATTTCGGAGAAGTTTATTTTCGCTGAACCACTATTTAATATTAGGTAAATAATATATTTCAGTCGGTGCCGTGGCTGAAAGGTAGGACCGCTCGCCTCCCACCCAGGCGGCCCGGGTTCGCTCCCAATACGGGCGGACCACTCGTTCCAGGTTCTCCATTCTATGGTTTCGTGCCGTTGGTCCCCCGAATGACTTCTGACCCCTAGGCATCCGCTTGTAAGTCCTAGGGAGGTGTCAGTCCAAAATACGGGGAGGGTAAGCAGACTACGAAAAAAAATGCAGTTAGTGGTGTTTGTAACTTAAAGAGATCTCTAATGTTATTTGCTGCTTTTTACTTTCTCTAGCCCCATATGTACAATGTACATAGGGATAGAGAAGTATTGCATTCCACCCAAAAATTCGATACCGAGATTTCACCGGAAATACATGTTTTAGGACCCCCTGTATCCAAAAAAAGCATTTCCAGAAAAAGGTCCGTCTGTGTGTGTGTGTCCGTGTGTCTGTGAACACGATAAATCAAAAACGAAAAATAACTTGGTATTTAAGTTGGTATCTTCCAGGGATGCGACACGAAGATTTTGAGAAAAATCCCCCACCCCAAATTACCGTTTACATGGAACTTTTTTCGAAAATGTTGGATAGTAGCTCTAACGATTTTAATTAAGATATAATATACTAAACATATTTACCTAACAAATAAAATGTATATCTTGAATTTTCTGGGAATAGCTTCTGAAGACCTGTTTATTCTGAATGAATTTTGTTTAATTTGACATAAGTAGTAAACCGTAAGAGATAGACAAAAACTTACTATACAAACAAATGTAGGTCTTGTTAAAATACACAAGTTATGTCATATACATTTTTCTCGTGGAGCTTACAGTTTTCGAGGTATTCATTGTTATTGGTTTCAGTTGTGAAGTACTTATACTTTTCTTAGGCGGGAATGTACGTTTTTCTTTTGTTCAACTCCTGGCCAAGAAAAGAAGCGATTTGTAATGTCAATCGCATAACGACAGCTTTTAAAACATTTGACTGTTGGTTTAGCCCAGTGTATTCCCTTATTTTCTTCCTACTTTTACGGAACTAAATAATAAGAACATTGTGCTAATGAGTACCACGATTAGCAAGGTGCAGAAAGAATAAGAATCTTATGTATGAAGTTTATAGAGCAGCTAGAGAAAGTCATGTGAGTGTAACACATCAGAGTTTTATACATAGCAGCTGGAAATGTGAGTTAAACTTCTGAACTCATTAACAAACCTAGTTTAATGAATGCTCTTATGCTGCTTTCCCAGAAATAATTAGGTTCAATTAATACTCCAATTGAGGTCATAATTCAGTCTCTGATAATTGATTCATTAAAAATCTCTGTGAAAATCTATATTGTACACAGAACAGTAGACTAGTGTTTTTCACATTTGACTGATCTAAATTAAATTGGTTTAGTTATTATTAGTTAGCAAAATATTACATGATTTTGTAGGTAGTAGTGCATGAATCAGAACTCCCTGCCAGCGTGCAGGAGAAGACATTTATGCTTTAAATGCCTGCGGTGTACGAGGGCCACTAGCCATTTTTTAAGCCTTAGCAACACTGATGCTGTAGTTGTCATCTGGTATTTATACTGGAAAGTTTGATATTGTTGACCTTAACATACTTTAGATATTTTGTTTATATTAACTTTAAAATCGCGTCTGAGCGAAAATATGGAATTAACTCGTGAAAATGTTCCTACTATGATTTACAATTTCTACTATATGTGAAGATGAAGCTCCATCCTTTGTCACTATGAAACACTGGTATAACGAGTTTAATCGTAGCCTCCGTTCGCTCAACGATGAAATTCGTGAAGATGGCCTAAAATCAGTTGTGCCAAAAACATTGATGCTGTGCAAAAACTGCAAGGTCGTTATGCCACATACTATGAGCTAGAGGCAACCAAGGATGCGACAGGAAGATTTTCAGGAAAATCCCCCCATCCCTAACTACCCTTTACATGGAAAAATTCTCGAAAACTTTGTTTTTCCTGAAAATGGCTCTAAAGATTTTGATTACAATATCATATATTAAAACTATTTCTATCGCAAATAAAATCTATATCTTGAATTTTCTGGGAATAGTTTCTAAAGACCTGTTTATTCTGGATGAATTTTGCATAATTTAGAATAACTAGTAAACTGTAAGAGATAGAAAAAAACTTTTTATACAAAAAATGTAGACCTTGGTAAAAGTCACGAGTTATGTCATTTACATTATTTTCGTGGAACTTACCGTTTTAGAAGTATTCCTTGTTATTAGTTTCAGTTGTGAAGTACTTATACTTTTCACAGACCTGTGTGTTCGTTTATCTTTTGTTCTACACTTGGCCAAGCAAAGAGGTGATTTGTAATGACAATCGCATAACGACAGCTTTTAAAACATTTGGCTATCACTTTAGCCTAGTGTATTCCCTTAGTTCCATTCTACTTATAAGGAGCCAAGTAACAAAAGTCTGCTAATGTTTATCTCGATTAGCGTGGTGTTGAAAGAAGAATTATCTTTTGTAAGACGTTTGTTTATAGAGTAGCTAGAGAAAGTCATGTGAGTGTAACACATCAGATTTTTTTTTTTTTTTTTTTTAGTAAATTGGTTATTTTACAATGCTGCCTCAATTCTGAGTAGTGCACAATCATTTGTTTATCAGAATTCATAGGTGAAATAGGGAAAACAATTGCCGTGGAATCGTTCATCAAAATATAACTTGTATTTTTAATATAAATATATTTAATATACGTTATATTAATCAAATATGTGGAGCCATTACAGAGAGAAACGTTTCAAAAATGCTGCCATGAAATGAGTGGTTTGAGGTGGGTTTTTTTTAATTGAAAATCTTCGTGTCACATCCTTAGAAGTTAATAAACATAAATACCAAAATTGGTATTTAACGGCTGTCCACAGACGCTCACACATGGACAATTTTGTAAAATAGTTTCGGACTCAGGGGACCTCAAAACATGAATTTCCGGTGAAATATCAACATCAAATTTTTGGGTGGAGTGCAATACCATCTCTAGCCGCTATGTACATTTTAATGTATACACAAGCTAGAGAAAGTAAAAGTAATTGTTTAGAATATTTGGTCAAATTTCAGTGATGAATCAGCTTAAGAAGTGTAAGCCAGAGGGGGAAAGAATGAAAATAAACATTTTGGATGAGGATTCTGAATAAACAGACGTTAAGCAATACAAAGGAATGAGAATGGGAGTGATTAAAAAGAAATATGATATGTTACATGAACATGGCTTTCTCTACATCTCTGCAACTAATTATTGTTAAAAACCTTATGCTTCTATTTACTTCATGCTCATCGAGAAAAAATTAGCAGAAATAGCCTTACCACTTGCTTCCTTGTAAGTAGAAGCGAAATAAAGGAGTACCATAGGTTCAAGTGGTAGTCAAAAGCTGGTTGCTATGTGACTGAAGCTGACAAATTCCTGTATGAGAAAAGTATACGTTTTTCAAGGCTGAAACAAAAAACAAGGAATATCTAAAAAACAATCAGCTCCACGAAAAAAATGTATATAACATAAATTTTGTATTTTAATGTGCTCTACATTTTTTGTCTGGTAAGTGTTTGGCTATGTCTTACGGTTTACCAGTTATACAAATTTCCGTAAAATTCATCCCGAATAAAGTAGTCTGCAGAGGCTATTTCTAGAAAATTCAAGATATACATATTATTTGTCAAGTAAATATCTTTAATACACGATATTTTAATCAAAATCGTTAAGAGGCATTTTATAGAAAATCAAAATTTTCGATTTTTTTCCATGTGAAAGGTAGTTAGGGTTGGGGGGATTTTCTTGAAAATGTTCGTGTCGCATCCTTGGAAGATAACAAACTTAAATACCAAGTTTGGTATTTAACGGTCTTTTCGTTTTTGAGCTATGCTGCCCACAGACACACAGGGACATTTCTCTAAAAATGCTTTTTTTTTTTTTTGTATTCAGGGTGTCCTAAAACATGTATTTCCGGTGAAATCTCGGTATCGAATTTTTGGGTGCATTACAATACCTTCTCTATATACTCTGTACATAGCACGTATAGAGAAAATAACTAGGAAAGCATTTCTTCTAAAGTGTAAAGAGATTTAGTTACATGGGCCCATATTTCGTAAGGAAGCACAGGGAAAGGATTAAGCCAGCCATCTTTGTAGCATCTTCACAGCGTGCAGGGTTATTCAAGAATTTATCTGTGAGGAAACACGGTGGTGGACGACCCAGGCAGGGCAGCATATTGTGGGAGAGAGGGCGTAATGGTGAAGAATTACTGGCGCTGCCACCGCTCCTTAATGGACCACTGCTACCTGCGTGCAACTGTAATCTCGTTACCTCGTCGGTGTCTTTGTGTCCTCGTCATCTTTATTAGTGTAATCTGATTTTGTTTTCACTATAGTGGATTTTAAACCACGCGTATGGAAATCGTGGTGTTGCGAGACTAACCAAATTATTTTCCAACACAAAGTCTCAAATCTCAGGGCAAACACGTTAGCTGAAAGCACCTTGTGCCAAGATTTAGTTACGTTATAAATAATTGAAAAATCTCTGTAACAAATTATTGTTAATAAGCTTATTCTTTTATCTATTTCATGCTAATCGAGAAAAATTAGCAGAAATGGTCTTATTTCTTGCTTTATTGTAAGTAGAAGCGAAATAAGGGAGTACCATAGGTTAAAGTGAAAGCCAAAAGCTGGTTGCTATGTGACTGAAGTTAGTTTGTTTGTATGGACACGAGTTGGCAAATTCCTGTATCAGAAAAGTAAGTTTTTCAAAGCTGAAACCAAAACCAAGGAATATCTCAAAAACGATCAACTCCACAAAAAAATGTATGTAACATAAATTGTGTGTTTTAATATGCTCTATATTTTTTGTGTGTTAAGTTTTTGTCCATCTCTTACGGTTTAGTAGTTATGCAAAATTCATCAAGAATAAAATAGTCTTGAGAGTCTATTCCCAGAAAATTCAAGGTATACATTTTATTTGTCAGGTAAATATCTTTAATATAGTATATTTTAATTAAAATCTTTAGAGCCATTTTTTAGAAAATCAAAAAGTTCGATGTAAAGGGTAGTTGAGATTGGGAGGATTTTCTTGAAAATCTTCGTGTCGCATCCTTGAAATATACCAAACCAAAACACCAAGTTTGGTTTTTAACGGCCTTTTCGTTTTTGAGCTATGCTGCCCCCACCATACACACACTCACAGACATTTTTCAAAAACTTCTTTTTTTGATTTCAGGAGGTCTCAAAACCTGTATTTCCGGTGAAATCTCGGTACCCAATTTTTGGGTGCATTACAATACCTTCTCTATACACTATGTACATAGCACGTATAGAGAAAGTAAAAAGTTGTCTCCAAAATCTGATTTGTTACATTGATACGAATTTTTACTTTCTCTACACGTACTGTGTACATAGCAGAACAGGTTGCCTTTTATAAGCAGTGTATTAGTTTTTCCCACCACGTGCGCGAATTATCTTGGCATTCCAGCTTCAGTATACAGCGCAGAGAAAGGTAACCTAATTTTATCACTCGGAGATAGAGGTGGCTTATTGTCCAAACAGGAAGTTTAGAGATGACCAGTTCGCAACTCAGAATTTCATTTGTCATAAGTTAAGGATGCATTTCATGTGCATCCCCTCGGCAGCTGCCTTATCCAATATGGTTTAAGAGCAAAGCTAAATGAGAATCCTGAATCAAAAGATGGCGTAAGCGACAACCAGCACCCAAACAGACGGAAGACCTGGGCATATACCCATTGTAAAAGCACAATTTCTAAAAGTTTTACAGTTTCAGCATACATTTTTACTTTCTCTACACCTAGTGTATACATAGTGAATAGAGAAGGTATTGCATTCCACCCAAAAATTCGATACCGAGATTTCAGCGGAAATGCGTGTGTGTGTCTGTGTGTCTGTGGACAGCATAGCTCAAAAACGAAAAGTCCGTTAAAAACCAAATTTGGTATTTAGGTTTGGTATCTTCCAAGGATGCGACACGAAGATTTTCAAATCCCCCTCACCCCCAACTACCCTTTATTTGGAACTTTTTTCAAAAAGTTTGATTTTATAAGAACTAGCTTTAACGATTTTGATTAAAATATCGTATATTACATATATTTACCTGACAAATAAAATGTATATTTTGAATTTTCTGGGAATAGCCTCTGAAGACTAGTTTATTCTGGATGAATTTTACGGAATTTTGCATATCTGCAAAACCGTAAGAGATGGATAAAAACTTACCGCACAGAAAATGTAGAGCACATTAAAACACACAAGTTATTTTATATAGATTTTTTTCGTGGAGGTGATGGTTTTTAAGGTATTCGTTGGTTTTGGATTCAGCTTTGAAAAACTTATAATTTTCTCATACAGGAATTTGTCAACTCCTATCCTACAAACAAAGGAACCTGAGTCATATAGCAACAGCTTTTGACTATCAGTTTAACCTATGGTTTCCCTTATTTTGCTTCTACTTACAAGTTAGCAAGTAATAAAATTATTTCTGCTAATTTTTTCTTGATTAGCATGAAGTAAATAGAAGCATAAGCTTTTTAACAACGTGTGAATGGAACACACCAGATTTTTTTTATGCAATTGGCCATTTTACTTTCTCTAACACGTTCTAGGTACATAGTGTATAGAGAAGATATTGTATTCTACCCAAAAATTGACGTTTTATGGTCCCCTGTATCCAAAACAAAATTGTTTTCAGAAAAAGGTCCGTGTGTGTGTCCGTGTGTCTGTAAATACATAACTCAAAAGTGAAAAGTTGGTAAAATACCAAAATTGGTATTCAAGTTTAGTGTCTTCCAGGGATACAACACGAAGATTTTCGGAAAAATCTCCCCACCCCTAACTACCCTTTATATAGAAAAATGTTCGAAAGTTTTGAATTTCTAAAAAAATTGCTCTTACGATTTTGATTCAAATTCCGTATATAAAATATATTTACATGACAATTAAAATATATATATCTTCAATTTCTGGAAATAGTCTCTAAAGACCTCTTTACTCTGAATGAAGGTTACTGAATTTTTGCGTAACTGATAAACCGTAAGAGATAGACAGAAACTTACTGCACAAAAATATAGATAATTTTAACACACACACAATTTATGTCCAACACACTTTTTTCGTTGAATTGGCCATTTATGAGATATGCTTTGTTGTTTGTTACAGGTTTAAAGTATTTAAACTTTTTTCACACGGACATTTTTAAACTCCTGGCACTACATATAAGTGGATTTCATCCACATGGCAACCGGCTTTTAAAGAATTTGGCAGTCATTTTAGATTAGATTAGATTATAAAGCACTCTGTAGGTTCGTTTAGGTCAGGAGACCACTGACCACAGAATTTGTCAAGGGATATACATGTGTATATATATTAATTCAAAATCTTCTCGGGCTTCTAACCAAGTAAAAGCTTTGCTTGATACCAACGTTTCGAAGAACTGCATCTTCCTCGTCTTCTTCGAAACGTTGGTATCAAGCCAAGTTTTTATCTGGTTGGAAGCCCGAGAAGATTTTGAAATCTTCAGTTCTTATTTATACATATGTTTACATACTACGAAAAAATAAAAAGAAAAAGAAAGCAATGTATAAAGCTATAGGGCTAAAAGCATGGGTTAGAAAAACAGAAGCATAGACATATAATCACTCCATTTGCTTTTGAGGCCTGTATGCCACTCACTATACCTAATGTGCTCTATAAAGGCATATGTACTTCCTTTTTTTTTATTTTTATTTTTTTTTTCATAATTAAGTATAATTTCATTATATGTAACACTGATGTAATGT
This sequence comes from Hymenopus coronatus, assembly GCA_030762935.1. Taxonomy (NCBI): domain Eukaryota; kingdom Metazoa; phylum Arthropoda; class Insecta; order Mantodea; family Hymenopodidae; genus Hymenopus; species Hymenopus coronatus. Next base: position 29,237,956 of record CM060898.1, on the reverse strand, counting down.
CAGATGATAGTTTTCTAATGTCGACAAAAGTTACTACTAGTAATTATATAATTTTTCCTATTATATTCCGTTATTTCCCTTCTACTTACAGGTAGGCAAATAATTAAGAGTATTTCTGCTAATGCTTATCTCGGTTATCATAAAGTAGATAGAAGAATATGGTTTTTAACAATAGTTTATTACAACGAAGTAGAAAAGTCATGTGAATGAAACATCAAATTTCTACAATATACGCTAGAGAAAGTAATATTAATGTAATCTTGTAAGACAAAGAAATGGGAGTTTGTCGGTTATCCCGAGGGAGAAAAGAGACTAAATCCTGAAGGGTGGACAGTCTGAAATCCTCTTACGCTTGGTAATACGTCAGAGGAAAGGTAATCTCGCAGGGTTGTGCTGTGAGTTATCATGTGCAAGGATTTAAAGGTGCTCGTTCACTCACGTAGGACATACACTTAAACGTATCCTGTGAGGTGCTCAGGTGTCGGGAGCAGTTTAGTGGTTAACGCTTCCTGTTTAATCACCACCGGCTGGGCTAGTGAGCCTGTCAGCTACAAGACAGCCTTAGGTTACATGCATGGTCTTGCTGTTTGCACTAGTATCTTGCCTCGTTTCCCAGCTTTTCATGCAAATTCTTAATTAGATAGATAGAAATAGAAATATAGAGAGAGATAGAGAGAAAAACGGATGATAGAGACATAGAGATAGAGAGGTGAAAGAGGATATAGAGATGAAAGAGGAGATAGAGAGATGATAGAGAGATAGACGGATGATAGAGCGGTGAAAGAGGAGATAGAGAGATGATAGAGAGATAGACAGATGATAGAGACATAGAGATAGAGAGGTGAAAGAGCAGATAGAGATGAAACAGGAGATAGACGGATGATAGAGAGATAGAGATAGAGAGGTGAAAGAGGATATAAAGATGATAGAAAGGTAGACGGATGATAGAGAGGTAAACGGATAATAGAGCGATGAAAGAGGAGATAGAGATAGGATAGACAGACGGATGATAGAGAGATAGAGAGATGAAAGAGGAGATAGACGATTGATAGATAGATAAACGGATGATAGAGATAGACGGATGGTAGATGAAAGAGGACATAGAGAGATGTTAGAGAGACAGACGGATGATAGAGAGATAGAGCGATGAAAGAGGAGATGAAGAGAGAGAGGTGATAAAGAGATAGCCGGAAGATAGAGACATATAGATAGAGAGATGAAAGAGGAGATAGACGGTGATAGATACATAAACGGATGATACAGAGTAAGACGGATGATAGATGAAAGAGAACATAGAGAGATGATAGAGAGACAGACGGATGATAGAGAGATAGACGGATGATAGAGAGGTGAAAAAGGATATAGAGATGAAAGAGGACATAGAGAGATGAAAGAGGAGGTAGACGGATGATAGAGATAAATAGAGAGGTATATAGAGATAGATAAATACTTTATTTCACTACTTAGGGCATGGCCCGTTGGCAGCTCTGTCGTTATAATAATGCAATGTACAATATAGTTTAAATAAATAATATGATTAATATATTACCCTGTCAGAATGACAATACATCACAGTATACTACCATAATAATAATAATAATAATAATAATAATAATAATAATAATAATAATAATAATACAATATTAAAAATCTTATAATACTATTGATAACGCAATATTTATATTTAGTATCCCAATTATAAATCACTCCTTTAGTCTCCTTTTACTTTCTCTACATGGTGTATAGAGGAGGTATTGCACTCAACCCAAAAATTCGATACCGAGATTTCACCGGAAATAGATGTTTTAAGGTCCCTGTATAAAAAAAGCATTTTTAGTAAAAGGTCTCTGTGTGTGTGTGTGGGTGGGTGGGTGGCCAGCATAGTTCAAAAACGAAAAGTGGGAAAATACCAAACTTGGTATTTAAGTTCAGTATCTTCCTAAGATGCAACACGAAGATTTTCAAGAACATTCTCCCACTCTCAACAAGCCTTTACATGGAATATTTTTAGAAAATGTTTATTCCCCCAAACTGACAAACGATTTTGTTTAAAATACCCTGTATTAAAGTTATTTACATGACAGATAAAAATGTATATGTTGAATTTTTTGGGAATGGCCACTGAAGACCTCTTTATTCTGGATGAATTTTGCTGGGTTTTACATAGCTAGTAAACCGTAAGAGATATATAAAAGCTTACTACACCAAAAAAAATGTAGATCTCGCTAAAACACACAATTTATATCATTTATATATTTTTACTTTCTCTACACGTTCCATGTACATAGTGTATAGAGAAGGTATTGCATTCTACCCAAATATTTCACTGGAAATACATGCTCTGGGTCCCCCTGAATCCAAAAAAGAAGCATTTTTGGATAAAGGTCCCTGTCTGTGTGTGTGTGTGTGTGTGTGTGTATGTCTGTGGACAGCACAGCTAAAAAACAAAAAGTCCGTCAAACACCCAACTTCGTATTTAAGTTCAGTATCTTCCAAGGATGCGACACGAAGATTTTCAAGAAAATCCCCCCATTTAACTTTTACATGGAAACATTTTCGAACATTTTGCTTTTCTCAAAAATGGCTCTACGATTCTGATTAAAATGTCCTTTATTAAAGATATTTACCTAACAAATAAAATGTATATCTTGAATTTTCTGGGAATAGCCTCTGAACGCTACTTTATTCTGGATGAATTTTACTGAATTTTGCATAACTGGTAAACCGCAAGAGATAGAAAAAAACTTACTGCACAAAAATGTAGGCCGGGATAAAGTACACAATTTATGTCATATTCATTTTTTTCGTGGAGTTGATCGCTTTTGAGATACTCTTTGTTTTTAGTTTTAGCTTTGAAAAACATACTTTACTCATACAGAAATTTGTCAACTCCTGTCCATACAAACAAAGGAACTTCAGTCACAAAATAATCAGCTTTTGCCTATCACTTTAATCTATGTTACTCCCTTATTTCGCTTCTACTTACATGGAAGCAAGTAACAAGGCTATTTCTGCTAATTTTTCCTCCATTGGAGTGAAGTAAATAAAAGCATAAGCTTTTTAACAATAATTTGTTACGGAAATGTAAAAACCTGATGTTTACACTCACGTGAATTTCTCTAGCTACTCAAAAACAAACTTTTTACGAAAGATAATTCTTCTTTCAACACCATGCTAATCGAGATAAGCATTAACTTATGTTCTTATTACTTAGTTCCTTATAAGTAGAATGGAACTAAGGGAATGCACTAGGCTAATGTGATAGTCAAATGTATTAAAAGCTTCGTTATGCGAATGTCATTGCAAGTCGCTTCTTTGCTTGGCCAGGAGTAGAACAAAAGAAAAACGGACTGTCTGAGAAAAGTATAAGCACTTCACAATTGAACCTAATTAATAACAAAGAATACCTTGAAAACGATAAGCTCCACGAAGAAAATGTATATGATATAACTTGGGTATTTTAACAAGGTCTACATATTTTGTATAGTTAGTCTTTATGCATCTCTTACGATTTAATAGTTAGGCCAAATTAAGCAAAATTCGTCCAGAATAAACAGGTCTTTAGAAGCTATTCCCAGAAAATTCGAGATATACATTTTATTTGTGATACAAATGGCTTCAATATATGGGACTTTAATCAAAATCGTTTGAGCCATTTTTACGAAAAACAACATTTTCTAAACTTTGTCCATGTAAAGGGTAGGTAGGGGTGGGGTGATTTTCTTGAAAATCTTCGTGTCGCATCCATGGAAGATACCAAACTTAAATACCGGGTCCTGCTTCTGAAAATGCTTTTTTATTTTATTTTATTTTTTATTTTTTTATTCAGGGTGTCCTAAAACATGTATTTCCGGTGAAGACTGGACATGGAATATTTGGGTGGAATACAATACTTCTCTAGCCCCGGAAAGGCTAGCTAGGGAAAGTAAAAATACAGATGAGCCTGAAACTTGTATTTCCGATGAAATCTCGGTATCGAATTTTTGGGTGGAATGCAGTACTATCTCTGCGCATGTACTATGTACAGAAAGTAATAAAGGATTTGGATTGAGAAAATCACGTGAATCTAAGAGAGTTTTATTGAAAAAAATTAGAGTAATTTAGGAGAAGTTGTAATGTTTTCTCCTTGGTTGCTTGTTGGTTGAAGAGAAACTAATATGCGAGACAAAGCGCCGTTGTCATTAAGAGCACAAAGAGCTGAAATAAGCTTCAGGCACCGCCGTAAGAGGCAACTGTAGTTTTCAAAGAAGCGAGGGATGCTTTGCTGTAAATATGAACTGCCACCATATGACCACAGAGCCCCACAGGGATTGGGTTAGCGCATAGCGACGGTGCTGCCAAGCCTTCCATTAAATTACTGCGAAAATTAAGTTACTGGCTTAGTGCTGGCGCTACATATATTGTTGGTCACACTGGGGATGAATCGGATATTGCCTGTTGGAGATTACTTCTAGAAAATATCGGCTTTGTGGCTTATAGGCCTTCAGGCTTTGTTGATCTGCAGCTGGTGCAAATGTCGTTTTAATAATAATTAATAATAATATAATACATTTATCGCAGCCAAATGTCCACTTAGTTATTGTTGATAAGGGGATTTTACAACATGCATTTTGAATTTTCGAATGCAAATTTTGTCCTTTTGTTAAATAAATCTATATTGCAGTGTTCAAACGTTTTTCTATACCACATATAATATACATATTAGATACAGAAAATGTTGCATTCCGTCCAAAAATTCGATACCAAGATTTCATTGGAAATCCATATTTGAGGACTTCTCAATAAAGCAAAAAAAAAGCATTTTAGGAAAAGGACTGCGCATGCTTTGTTTGTTTGTATGTCTTTTAGTAGTGTTTAACGCCCGCTTTTACTACTTGTGGCACCGCAGGTGATGACACTGGTGATAGATGAAATGAAGATGGAGCACCGGTGGAATGCTCCGGAGAAAATGCGCCCCTGCGCTGCTTTGTCTACCACAAATCTCATGTGCGGTCGCTTAGGATCGAACTCGGGCCGCCTAGGTGAGAGTTGAGCGATCTAACCACTCGGCCACGGTGCGGTCGTGTGTGTGTGTGTGTGTGTGTGTGTGTGTGTGAACAAAATAACTCAAAAACCTAAATACTTCATATTTAAACCCGCCGTCTTCAAAGAACACGAAGATTTTAAGAAAATTCCCCTAACCTCAAACTGCCGGTTGCTTGGAGCATTTTTCGAAAATGTTTATCTCAAAACTAACGATTTTATTAAACTACTGTATGCTTAAAATGCTTTCATGACAAATAAAACGTTTATCTTGAATTTTCTGTGAATTGTATTTTTATAGATGTAACCATTTCAGATGTACTCCTTGTTATTTTAATTTCTGTAGCCGTATGTATATACAATGTATATAGTAGATAGAGAAGGTATGGTATTCCACCCAAAAATTTGATGTCGAGATTTCACTGGAAATATTCTGAGGAACCCTGAGTCCTAAAAAGGCATCTTTTTAGAAAAAAATTCGCGCTTGTGTTGTGTGCGTGTCTATGGACAGAATAACTCATAAACGAAAAGACCCTTAAATACCAAATTTGGCATTAATGTTAAGTATCTTTCAAGGGTGCGACTACGAACTATTTTTACTAATTAATTCTAATATGGCAGATTAGACCAGTGAATTTAAGCTCCATAAATAAACGTTACACTTTTTACTTTCTCTATACGCACTATGTGTATAATGTATAGAGAAGGTATTGCACTCCACCAAAAAATTCGATATCGAGATTTCACCGGAAATCCAAAAAAAGTATTTTCAGAAAAAGGTCCGTGTGTGTCCGTGTGTCTGTGAACACGATAACTCAAAAACGAAAAATACAAACTTGGTATTTAAGTTTAGTATCTTCCAGGATGCGAAACGAAGATTTTGAGAAAAATCCCCCCACCCCAAATTACCCTTTATATGGAACTTTTTTCGAAATTGTCGAATTTCTAAAAAAATGGCTCTAACGATTTTGATTAAAATATCGTATATTTCAGACATTGACCTGACAAATAAAATGTATATTTTAAATTTTCTGGGAATAGCCTCTGAAGACTACTTTATTGAGTGAATGTTACGGAATTTTGCATAAATGCTAAACCGTAAGAGATAGACAAAAACTTACAACACAAAAAATGTAGAGCATATTAAAACACACAGTTTATGTTGTATACTTTTTTTCGTGGAGTTGATCGTTTTGAGAGAATCCTTGTTTTTGTCTCCAGGTTCGAAAAACTTAACTCTTCTCATACAGGAATTGGTCAACTCCTGTCCATACAAACAAAGGAACTTCAGTCACATAGCAGCCAGCTTTTGACTATCGCTTTAACCTATGCTAGTCCCTTATTTCGCTTCTACTTACAAGGAAGCAAGTAATAAGACTATTTCTGCTAACGTTTTGTCGATTAGCATGAAGTAAATAATAGTATAAGCTTTTTAAAACTAATTTGTTGCAGAGGTGTAGAGAAAGTCATGTGAATAGAACACATCAGATTTTTTTAGAACATGTCCGAAGATTTTCAAGAGAATCCCCTCACCATATGCTACCCTTTAATGGGAAAAAATGTTGGTTTTTTTTTTTCTCAAAAAATGGCTAACGATTTTGAACGATGAGTTTTGCAACATTTTGTATAGTGGTTCAACCATAGGAGATAGTGAAAAAAATAACTGAAAAAATGTAGATCTCGTTAAAACACATAATTTGTCATATACGTTTTTCTTGTAGAGTTGTACGTTTTCAAAATATTCCTTGTTATTAGTTTCAATTTTAAATTGCCTAACTTCCTCAAACGGAATCGTGCAAAGCGAACTGAATCTCAATTCTTTCACAGAGTGACAATCTTTTAAAAGACTATCGCTTTAGAATACTGCATTTCCTTATTTCCATTAAATTATCAATATTTATAAAGAACCTCTACGACAAATAAATTATCTATTCATCCAACGTGATTAGTTGATGGAAAAAAGAAAATAGGATTTTACAATAGAAATTTGGTTGTTGATCTAGCTTTTTCTAGAGCAGCTCATATTTGTCGAGATGTAAATTATGGTCAAATTTTACATACACTCCATGCAAATGGTGCTTCAATGTCTCAATTGTTGAGCTTTGTTAAAGTTCCAGTGATTTATCTTCGACTTTCCGCATTTTTACTTTCTCTTGCCCCGTATGTACAATGAAGTATTGCATTCCACCCTAAAATTCGATGTCGAGATTTCACCGGAAATACATGTTTTAGGACCCCCTCAATCCGAAAAAAGCATTTCCAGAAAAAGATCCGTGTGTCCCTGAGACTGTGAACACGATAACTCAAAAACTAAAAGTAGCTAAAATACCAAACTTGGTATTTAAGTTCAGTATCTTTCAGGGATACGACACGAATATTTTGAGAAAAATCCCCCCACCCCAAACTACCCTTTACATGGAACTTTTTTCGAAAATGTTTTCGAAAATTTTGATTTTCTTAAAAATGGCTCAGACGATTTTGACTAAAAGATTGTATATTAAAGATATTTACCTGACAAATAAAATGTATAGCTTGAATTTTCTGGGAATAGCTTCTAAAGACCTGTTTATTCTGGGTGAATTTTGCTTAATTTGGCATAACTAATAAACCGTAAGAGATAGACAAAAACTTACTATACAAAAAATGTAGGCCTTCTTAAAATACACAATTTACGACATATACATTTTTTTCGTGGAGCTTACCGTTTTCGAGGTATTCATTGTTATTACTTTCAGTTGTGAAGTACTTATACTTTTCTCAGAAGGGAGTGTCCGTTTTTCTTTTGTTCTACTCCTGGCCAAGAAAAGAAGTGATCTGTAATGACAATCCCATAACTACAGTTTTTAAACATTTGACTATCGATTTAATCTAGTGTATTCCCTTAATTTCTTTCTACTTATATGGAACTAAGTAATAAGAACATTATGCTGAATACCTCGATTAACATGGTGCAGAAAGAAGAATGATCTTATGTAAGAAGTTTGTAGAACGGCTAGAGAAAGTCATGTGAGTGTAACACATCAGATTTTTGTAGTGAAGGTTTGTGTTTGTAAAAGCTAGAGAAAATCATGGGAATGGAACATAATCAGAGTTTTTAGGTTTCAGGTGAAATTTAGTAGGGAATTTTTGAGTGGAGTAGCATCTCTATCTACTACGTACAATGTTCAATCTACTACGTACCACATTTTTAGTCTGGGAAATTTCACTTGCCAGGTTTGGCTCTGTCCTTTTTTTTTTTTTTTTTTTCTCAGTTTAAGTCCCTGGAAAGTACACACCTGTCTCCCAGTCCTTTATTATGTTAGAGGATAACTACACTTTATAAAAACCTATCATATAACATCAACAATGGAAGGATAAGAAATTCTACGGCTAGGCGATGCCTACCGTCAAGCGACCGCACCAAGGTCAGTGCATATCTCTGTTGGACCGTACTGTCCAGCACTTAAGTGTTTTCAGTACAATACAGCTGAATTTAGTGACTTAACATCACACATTTCTTAGGTCTCTGTTTAATTTACCAATTTTATCTAGGCTAACCATAAATACTGCCAACGTTTGAGAGTGACTGTACATTCTGCCTTTGCATAATTATATATTCTTGAGGGTATTTGTGTATTTTTACTTTCTCTACGTACTATCTCGATACCGAGATTTCACTGGAAATATATGTTTTAGAGTCCCCTGTATCCAAAAAAAAAACACACATTTTCAGAAAAAGGTCCCTGTGACTGTCAACACGATAACTCAAAAACGAAAAGTTGGTAAAATACCAAAGTTGATATTTAAGCTTGATATCTTCCAGGGATGCGACACCCCAAACTACCCTTTACATGGCACTTGTTTCAAAAATTTTGATTTTCTCAAATGGCTCTAACGATTTTGAATATAATGTCGTATATTAAATATATTTACATGACAAATAACATGTATATTTTGAATTTTCTGGGAATAGAATCTGAAGATTACTTTATTCTGGATTAATTTTACAGAATTTTGCATAACTGCTAAACCGTAAGAAATGAACAAAAACTTACCACTCAACAAATGTAGAGCACCTTAAAACACACAATTTATCTTATATGCATGTTTTTCGTGGAGTTGATCGTGTTTTAGATACTTAATTTGTTTTGTTTTTTTAGCTTTAGAAAACTTACTTTTTTCATAAAGGAATTTAAAAATTCCAGTTTATACAAAGGAAAATCAGTCACATAGCAACCAGCTTTTGACTGTCACTTTAACCTATGGTACTCCCTTATTTCGCTTCTATTTACAAGGTAGCAAGTAATAGGACTATTTCTGCTGATTTTTTCTCAATTAGTATGAAGTAAATAGAAGCATAAGATTTTTAACCATAATTTGTTGCAGAGATATAGAGAAAGTCATGCGAATGGAATACATCAGAGTCTTCAAAATAGGAAGGGACGATTACGAAAATCGCGTAGCTCTGGTAGCTTTGCATAAGGTAGGCAAATCCTCAGGTGATATATTCAGATTTATCTAAAAGTTGCTCATGTAGTTGTGTTCCCAGCTCGTATACAACACATGCACGGGTACAGATAAGGTGACACACGCAGATAGAAACGCTCTTGAAGAATAACATGCAGCCTATCTTAATAGATTAGTGACCGTGCCAATTCCGTGTCCAATTCTGAACACGCTGTTTCATTTTCTGAAGAAGCTTAGTTTTGTGTGTATGTGTGGGCTCGTTGGTATTTAAGTTCAAATCTTTCAAGGATGTCCCACAAAGATTTTAAAAGAAACCCCCCATTACCCTGTACATGTGACATTTTTTTCAAATATTTTGATTTATCAAAATTAGCTTTAACGATTTTTATTAAAATACCATAAGTTTAAGTTATTTTCTACAAACGTAATTTTATCTTGAATTTTCTGGAAATAGTGTCTAGAAACCTCTCCATTCTAGATGACTTTTGTAAGTAAGAGAAAGACACTTTACGTAGACACTTTTTAAATAAATACAAAATGAGTTAACCGCATTATTCTTCGTATAACGGTAGCATCAAGTTCATTGATTTGCACAACAGTATGTTTAGTTAATAAATCCATGCAAGAAAAGTCTGGAAGGATAATGCAGGATAGAACTACTTGGAGAATTGCAACCGGAAGTAAAGGCTACCACTGTAAAGTGGAAATCTTGTAAAAGTAAACAAATCGTAGTAGAACAGAAACAATCCAACATTCCTCTGTCGACTAGGGAAACGTACAAAAAAGCAGTGGGCACTCGACAGCAATTGAACCCGTCCAAGCCTACCACGATGATTTTGATTCACACAGGGTATATAATAGTGCTTTTATTCTAAAACTGAGCCCATTTAAAATAGGTAATACAGTGAAGAAGCAGGATCAGTTTTCTACATAGATACAAAGGGCTCATTTTCCAAGCTAAAGTGAATGTTTGATGAATGCCCGTGTATGCAAAAATTATTTAAATCGTTTAAGTCCACAATTTTCGTTCTAATGTTAACCAATCTAGTCTTTTGTAAGGCATCTCTTTGGAGCTATACATATCTTAAGCCTGTGTTCTTTTGTTGCGATCCTTTAGTTAAATCCCACAGTTGTGCTGTATAAAGAACCACACTCCATAACAGGCTCTTACAAATAATCTTCTTTGTTTTTCAGTTTCCTTCTTACACAACACCGCTTTCTGTGTCTAGTTTTATACCGCCCTTTATTTAATGTAGTTACTTCAGCGCTCTTATCTCCTTGTTCATTAAACGTTGGGAAACAAGTATAATGGACCTGGAAATGTTTTCTTCAAGTTTTCTGCACGATGCTAATCCTCTACCGTATAAAAATAAGGATACAAGATGTCTATGCCATGTCTATGACAGCTCTTTATAATAAAAATGTGATGTGTACCATTCACATGATTTTCTCTATATCCCTGCAACAAATTATTCTTAAAAAGCTTATACTTCTATTTACTTCATGCTAATCAGTAAAACATTAGCAGAAATAGCCATATTACTTGCTTCCTTGTAAGTAGAGGTGAAATAAGGGAGGACCATAGGTTAAAGTGATAGTCAAAAGCTGATTACTAGGTGACTGAAGTTCCTTTGTTTGTATGGACAGGAGTTGACAAATTCCTGTGTTAAGTTTTTCAAAGAAAAAAGGAATATCTAAAAAACGATCAACTCCACGAACAGAATTGACATAACATAAATTGTGTGTTTTAATGTGCTCTACATTTTTTGTGCAGTAACTTTTTGTGTATGTCTTACGGTTTAGCAGTTATGCAAAATTTCGTAAAATTGATCCAAAATAAAGTAATCTTCAGAGCTGTTCCCAGAAAATTCAAAATGTACATTTTATTTGTCAGGTAAATATCTTTAATATACGAAATTTTAATCAAAATCGTTAGAGCCATTTTTGAGAAAAAATTCCACGTAAAGGTTATTTGGGGGTGGGGGGATTTTTCTCAAATTCTTCATGTCGCATTCCTGGAATATACTAAACTTAAATACCAAGTTTGGTATTTTACCTACTTTTCGTTTTTTATTTATCGTGTTCTCAGACACACGGACACACACGGATCTTTTTCTAAAAATGCTTCTTTTAGATAAAGGGGACCCTAAAACATATATTTCCGGTGAAATCTCGGTATCGAATTTTTTGGTGGAGTGCAATACCTTCTCTATACACTATATACATAGTGCGTATAGAGAAAGTAAAAACATACATATATATTGTAATACACTACTTGTTGTTAGTACTGTCCGTAAATAAATACGTATTGAAGCAGTAGAAAAGGTTTTGTTAATTTAAGTTGACAGAAAAATAATAGAACAAGTAATGGTAATAAAATACTTGGGAATAGAATTAACTAGCTGGGTAGACTTAAATAACAAAGTGACATACCAAGCTAACAAATAAGCAAGAATAGCAGGTTGTATGAAAGATGTAATATGGAGAAATAAATATTTAAGTAAGAACACGTAAGATGAGTCTATAAAACAGCAATAGGACCAATATCTACCTATGCTTGCTAGACAGGAGCAAAAAAGACTAAAACAAGACAGATCCTGGAGACAAATGAAATGAATGTCCTAGGAGAGATAGTATGACATTATTATTTATTTATTTATTTATTTGTATTAAGACGCATACAAGGAATATGGCTGTATATCAGTCCAGGCTGTTACCAAATTTTTAGCCAAGTTTTCCTTAAAATCTGGCATATTTATTTTAATCATAAAGATGATGATAATAATAATGATATTATAATAACAAAAATAATAATAATAAAATTGTACATTTCTTAAAACAACCTATAAACTTATGTTTCATCTACTTCTCTTTTTGCTGACCATATCCATTTCTCTTTTACTTTAGCCTAACACCTGCCTACCTTTTTGCTATCCTTATTGAAAGTTTGATCAAGGCTATCTTTCTGTACGTTTTCAGCTATTTACCATTTATACACTGCTTCCTCCAAATCTCTGTCCCTGTGTTCCATATTTTCGTTTTCATTGATTCTGTTGGAGTCCTTTTCTCATACCGTGCAGTCTCCACACACCCGCTCGTACCCAACCAATACGCTTCCTCTATTCTTTATTTAATTGGCCCACATACATTTGTCTTTCCCATGTGCTTTTCATTTGTATGTTATTATTATTATTATTATTATGGTTTATTGAAGCGCTAAGAAATACATACGTTGTATAATACACATCTAGTGCTGTCCACCAGAATTTGGCCCAGGCCACTTTTTCAGTGGACAGTCCAGTTTACTTATACAAAAAAAAAAGAACATATTACTTTTAACTACCGCTACAACTAAATGGTCATAAACCACAGTTCTTCTCTGTTGACAGTCCATTTACATTTAATTTTGACCTTTTACTTTCTCTAAACGCACGATGTACATAGTGTATAGAGAAGATAATTGCACTCCACCAAAAAATTCGATACAGAGATTTCACCGGAAATATATGTTTTAGGCTCCCCTTTATGTAAAAAAAAGCATTTTCGGAAAAAGGTCCGTTTCGAAAATTTTGATTTTCTCAAAAATCGCTCTAACGATTTTTATTAAAATTTCGTATAATAAAGATATTTACCTGAAAAATAAAAGGTATATCTTGAATTTTCTGAGAATAGCCTCTGAAGAGTGGTTTATTCTGGATGAATTTTACTGAATTCTGAATAACTGCTAAACCGTAAGAGATGGACAAAAACTTGCTATACAAAAAATGTAGAGCACGTTAAAGCACACAATTTATGTTATATACATTCTTTTTCTTGAGTTCATCGTTTTGGAGACATTCCTTATTTTTGGTTTCTGCTATGAAAAATTTATACTTTTCTCATACAGCAACTTGTCAACTCCTATCCATATAAACAAAGGAATTTCATTGACATAGCAACCAGCTTTTGACTATCATTTTAACCTATGGTGGTCCCTTATTTCGCTTCTACTTGCAATGAAGCAAGTGATAAGACTATTTGTGCTCATTTTTTCTGACTTGTATAAAGTAAATAGAAGTATAAGCTTTTTAAGAATAATGTGTTGCAGGGATATAGAGAAAGTCATGTGAATAGTACACATCAGATTTTTAGATATATATTTTCTTTTCTCAATTTCTCAGTTTTCTTACAATGAAACATTATATGTTGAACATCTTTCTTTCCCCCCATAATGACATTCACCTAGGGGGTGGCCGTTTTAGCCTCCATATTCCTGCTTTAACGATGCTATCCCCCTCCTTTCTTCCTGGCTTGTATTATCTAGATATATTTCTCTTTCCCGGCTATTTTTATAGGTATATAAAATACAAGTGATCTCTAAGAAAGATAGTAAAGAAAACTAAAAGTGATAACATTAGAAATGAAGAAACTAGGAATCAACTAAATCAACTAAACAACTGGTGATTGATTATATACGAGGTACGTCCAGAAAGAAAGTTCCGTTTGGTAGTAAAATTAAATTGTGTACAGATACAGAATAATTATTTATTGCAGAAAATTCTGCAACTCTTAAACTACTTTTCCACATAACTGCCGAAATTCTGCAGGCATTTGTCATAGCGTGGCACAAGTTTTTGTATACCTTCTTCATAGAAGTTTGCCGTCTGTGTCTTCAAAAAGTTGGTACCCAACGTGAGCAAAGTTTACGAAATTTCAGTTTTTTTGATAACAATTTCATGAATTAGTGATCGTGAGCTTTGGGGAAATTCCATAGAGAGAGCACTAATTGTAAACTTGCGGTTTTCCTGGATCTTGTCATCAATCGCGTGAACCAGTTCTTCTGTAACCAAATATGGACGCCCATTTCGTTCTTCATCGTGCACTTCACTACGTCCTTCATTGAACTGTCGGACCCATCTTCTCACCATTGAATCACTCATCGCATTTTGTCCGTAAACTTCGCAAATTTGCCGACAAATTTCAATTGGTTTCACTTTCCTAGCATTCAGAAAACGAATCGCAGATCTGATTTCACAAGTGGCGGGATTTTCAATTAACACCGACATTGTAAACAAGCACAACAAAGCGTATGTGGCTGACAGCGATCTCAAAATGGCGCACGTTTCTTCTCCTTGATACAGAGCGTCTACCGCGCATGTGCGGAACTGCGATCACAGCGCTGCAGCGGAGATAAATTGAAATGGAACTTACTTTCTGGACGTATCTCGTAGAAGAACTGAATGGAATAAACATGTAGCACAAATGCCATCTGACAAAATAGTAAGGTTCGCCAGAGATAATTTACCAACGGATGGGGGAAGATTCCCTGGTAGACCGAGGAGAGACTCTCAAATTCTGGATTAGACAGGCCGTAGACCTATAAGAAGGAAGAAGAGTTTAAGTTGGCAAAGTACTATTCGCAACTCTATTTAGTATACACTTGGCCAAAAGATGATGATACGAGTTTCTCAGTTTCGAATTGCAAATTGCTCAAAACTGCTCACTTACACAACAGCTTTCCTCACAAAAGATTATTCTTTTATCTACTTCATGCTAATCTAGATAAACATTAGCAGAAATTGCCTTATTATCTATTTCAATGTAAGTAGGAGGGAAATAAGGGAATACACTAGACCAAAGAGATAGTCGAATCTTTTAAAAGCTGGTTGCCATGTGACTCAAGTCAGTTTCTTTGCATGACCAGGAGTTGAAAAACTCCCATATGTGAGAAGTAACTATTCTAAAACTGAAAACCAATATCATGGAATATCTTTGAAATGGTAAAGTAATAAGACAAACTCTGCTTATGTTTATCTAGATTAACATGACGTAGATAAAAGAATAATCTTTTGTAAGGAAAAATCTGATGTGTTTCAT
Organism: Hymenopus coronatus; assembly: GCA_030762935.1. Classification (NCBI taxonomy): domain Eukaryota; kingdom Metazoa; phylum Arthropoda; class Insecta; order Mantodea; family Hymenopodidae; genus Hymenopus; species Hymenopus coronatus. The sequence continues at coordinate 29,222,632 of CM060898.1, read as the reverse complement.
TCACGTGACTTTCTTTACATCTCTGCAACAAATTATTGTTAAAAAGCTTATGCTTCTATTTACTTCATGTTAATCAAGAACAATTAGCAGAAATAGTCTTATTACTTGCTTCCTTGAAAGTAGAAGCGAAATAAGGGAGTACCATAGGTTCAAGTGATAGTCAAAAGCTGGTTGCTATGTGACTGAAGTTCCTTTGGTTGTACGGACAACAGTTGACAAATTCCTGTATGAGAAAAGTATAAGATGTTCAAAGCTGAAAGCAAAAAACAGAAATATCTCAAAAACGATCAGCTCCACGAAATAAAGGTAAATGACATAAATTGTGTGGTTTATTCTGATCTACTTTTTTGTGTTGAGTTTTTCTCTATGTCTTACGGTTTACTAATTATACAAAATTCAATACAAATCATTCAGAATAAAGTGGTCTTTAGAGGCTATTCCCAGAAAAATTAAAATATACATTTTATCTGGCAAGTAAATATTTCAAATATAAGGGATTTTAATAAAAATCGATAGAGCTATTTTTTTTAAGAAAATCAAAATTTTCGTAATTTTTTGCATGTAAAGAGTAGTTGGGGGTGCGGTTATTTTCTTGAAAATCTTCGTATCGCATCCTTGGAAGGTACCAAACTTAAATACCAAGTTTGGTTTTTATGGGTTTTTTCGTTTTTGAAAAACAGACACACACACACATGCACACACGCGCGCGGACATTTTTCTAAAAATGCTTTTTTTTTTATTCAGGTGTCTCAAAACATATATTCCGGTAAAATCTCGGTGTCGAATTTTTGGGTGCATTGGCTGAAGGTCTCTCTCTATACACTATGTACTTAGTAGATACATGTAGAAAAATCACAAATTTGTTTGTTAAACAGTTAAAGAAAGTTAAGTAAATGGAACACATCTGATTTTTATTTTCTCTACACGTACTATGTACATAGTGTATAGAGAAGGTATTGTATTACACCCAAAAATTCGATACCGAGATTTCACTGGAAATACACGTTTTGGACCCCTCTAAATAAAAAAAAAGGCCTTTTTGGAAAAAGGTCCGTGTGTGTGTCTGTGGACAGCATAGCTCTAAAACGAAAAGACCGTTGGATACCAAACTTGGTATTTAAGTTTGGTGTCTTCCAAGGATGCTACACGAAGATTTTCAAAAAAATCCCCCACCCACATCTACCTTTATATGGATCTTTTTTCGAAAATCTTGATTTTCTTAAAAATGGCTTTAACGATTTTGATTAAATTATCTTATATTATAGATATTTGCCTGACAAATAAAATGTATATCTTGAATTTTCTGGGAAGAGCCTCTGAAGACTACTTTATTCTGGATAAATTTTACGGAATTTTGCATAACTGCTAAACCGTAAGACATGGACAAAAACTTACCACACAAAACTGTAGAGCACGTTTTAAAACACACAATGTATGTAATATACATTTTTTTTCGTGGAGTTGAACATTTTTGAGATATTCTTTGTTTTTGATTTCAGCTTTAAAAAACTGACACTTTTCTCACACAGGAATTTGTCAAGCCCTGTCCACCATACAAACAAAGGAACTTCAGTCACATAGCAACCAGCTTTTGACTATCGCTTTAACCTATTATTTCGCTTCTACTTACAAGTACGCAAATGATAAAAGTACTTCTGCTAATTTTTTCTCGTTTAGAATAAAGTAAATAGAAGCATAAGCTTTTTAACAATAATTTGTTACAGAGATGTAGAGAAAGTCATGTGAATGCAACACATATTTTTTATTCGGGAAATCTCAAAACGTGTATTTCCAGCGAAATCTCGGTATTGAATTTTTGGCTATAGCACATAACTACTATATTATAAATTATAGTGAAATAAAATACATGTGAAGTAACACATTTTTGTTCAGGGTGTATTGCATTTTGTACTTCAGTTCTGTTTTCGGGTTATGCCATTATCACAGTGAAAATACAGCACTCCTGTTAAGGTCAGTATTGAGAGGACGAAATATCTGCCTTACCTCTTGAGGAAGCCCTCGTGGTCTACAGGAATCGATATCGAAGAGCTGCCCATTAGTTGGAACAAGAAAGAAAATATCACGTAGTGAGGTTTGGAGTTCCTCTTCCTTTCCTAATATCAAACCACTTTTCAGTAACGAGTACCTGCAACGCAGAAGTTGGTTCTCCAGTACCCGATGCGCGAAAACTCTCATATTTATTGTTATTCTATCGCAACGTTTATGATCTCCTTAAACAGAGAAGGTTTTGACATATAAGTATGTCTATTTTGAGTACTTCCCTACTCTCCACAACGCAAACATACGAAGTCTACTGGAAATATACGTTTTGATGTCTCCTGAATAAAATATTTTACTTTCTCTACACGTACTACGTACATAGTGTATTGAGAAGGTATAGTAATGCACCCAAAAATTCAATACCGACATTTTACCGGAAATACATGTTTTGGTACTCTCTGAATCCGAAAAAACAAATTAGAAAAAGTCCATGTGTCTGTCTGTGTATATGGGCAGCATAACTAGAAAACGAAAAGGTATTTAAGTTCATCATCCAAGATTGCGACACGAAGATTTGGAAGAAAATTCCCCCACCCCCAACTACCTTTCACATGGAAAAATGTTCAAAAAATTTGATTTTCTCAAAAGTGCCTCTGACCATTTTATTTAGAATCCCTTATATTTAAGATATTTACATGCCAAATAAAATGTACATATTGAAGTTTGAGGGAATAGCCTCCCAAGATTTCTTTATTCTGTATGAGTTTTGCTTACTTCATAAATAATTTGAATCTTGTTAAAACACACAATTTATTTCATACATATTTTTCGTGGAGTTCACCATTTTTGAGATATTCCTTGTTATTTGTTTCAGTTTTAAAATACTTCAAACTTTTCGCATACACGGATTTATCAACTTCTGGCAAAGTAAGGAAACTATGGGAACTAGCTTTTAGAAAATTTCATGACGTGTTAGCTTATTGTGTTCCATTATTTTTCTTTTATTTACAACAAAGCATTTCTGCTAATGTGTATCTCGATTAACATGAAATATATATAGGAATAAGCTTTTTAAGAATAACTTGTTATAGAGATGTAGAGAAAGTCATGTGAATGGAACACATACTTTTTTTAAGTAGTAAGATTCTGAATATATCTTATGGTTTATCAGTTACGCAAGTGTCACTCACAATGAAGAGCTATTTCCAGAAAATTAAAGATAAATATTTAAGTTGTTATGCAAATGTATTAAACAGGCGGTATTTTAATCAAAGTTGTTGGAACCAGTTTTAGAAAATCAACATATTCGAAGAATATTCGCTACAAAGATAAGTGTATGGAAAGTTGAGATTTCACACTTTAATTCAGCGCAGTCACACTGACAATTTGAGTATGTTGAACAAAGAAATGCGCTGAATTTTGTTTTATTTGTAGCCGTGAGTGAAGCCACCACTTGTTTCTATTTGCAGCTCTGAATCTTCACCGTTCACGCTCGACAGAACATCTGTGTTTTCTCTTTGCAATCTTTTGTTGGCTGCTGTCGTTTGAAGGAAGCGAGAGACCTGCCCTGAGCAGAGGAACCACGTTCCTGTATCTTTATAGCTGTCATTCTGTGTTTACTGTTGAAAAACAGACAGAAAAGAAACCTTACTTGATGATCGAAAACGTCGTTTCACCAACCTTTATTTACTGGGTCAAACTCATAAACAGCAGCAGAATTTATGATGCCACTTTAGACCAGCACAAGACACGTAATGTTTACATATTTGTGATGAAAAAACATAAACGTTATTTTGGCACTTTCTCTAGTTCTTATTACCCCAAGAATCTCTTCGTAATGGATAGCCCATGTTGAACCTTACTTATATTATTTCATGTACAATAGATATAGCCCTCACAACTCGATCCAATACACCCCTCACAGACCAAACCAATACACAGGTACAATTACGCAGCTGCAATTACTTGCTCTACTCGTATTTCTATAGTAGTATTCCACCCAAAAAGTAAATGTCGAGATTTCACTGGAAATACGTTTTGTACTGCCCCGAATTCAAAAAAGATTATTTTTGGAAAAAGATCCGGTTTTGTGTATGTCTAAGCAAGCCTCAAAAACGAAAAGACCACTAAATGCAAATTTAGTATTTAAGTTTTATAGGTGTGTTCCAAGAATGCTACAAGAAGATTTTGAAGAAATACACCTCAGCCCAAACTACCCTTTACATGTAAAATGTTTGAAAATGTTTTTTTTAAATGAATAAGATTTTATTAAATTAATATATATTAAAGATATTTACATGACAAAATGTATATTTGGCTGAAGTTTGAATAACTGGTAAACCGTAAAATGTGGACAAAAAGTGAAGATTTATTATACTTTTTTTTCTTCACACAAGCCGTATATTGGACAGGAGATGGATAGGTAGACTAAAAAACTCAATATCATTGCCGAAATTTGACCGTAACATTTGGTTAGAATCCTGGGTGGTAAAGTACTTACGACATAAGATACCATTGGGGTTTGTCATCTCAAAATAACCCTGTGGTTTACACGAAACATATGAGTCAGTTGAGAAATTTAATGCCGCACTGGCACATTGCCAGATAGCTCAGTGGTAGAGCACCCAGCTAGAGACCGGAAGATCCGTGATTCAAATACCGGCTATGGAAATGAATTTTTCAGTCTGAATCTTATATACGCTATAGATCTCGTTAAAACACTATTTATCTGGCACATTTTTACCTTCTCTAGCCCCGTATGTACAATTTACATAGGGATGGAGAAGGTATTGCATTCCACCCAAAAATTTGATACCGAGGTTTCACCGGAAATATATGTTTTAGGGTCCCCTGTATCCAAAAAAAGAATTTTCTGAAAAAGGTCCATGTGTGTCTGTGTCCGTGTGTCTGTGAACACGATAACGAAAAGTCGGTAAAATACCAAACTTGGTATTTAAGTTTAGTATTTTCCTGGGATGCGAAACGAAGATTTTGAGAAAAATCCCCCACCCCAAACTACCCTTTACATGGAACTTTTTTCGAAAATTTTTATTTTCTTAAAAATGGCTCTAACGATTTTGATTAAAATCTCGTATATTACAGATATTTACCTGACAAATAAAATGTATATCTTAAATTTTCTGGGAAGACTACTTTATTCTGGAGGAATTATACGGAATTTTGAATAATTGCTAAGCCGCAAGAGATAAAAACTTACCACACAAAAAATGTAGAGCACATTAAAACACACAACTTATGTTATATACATTTTTTCCTGGAGTCATCGTTTTTGAGTCATTCCTTTTTTTTTTTTTTGGTTTCAGCTATAAAAAGCATACTTTTCTCACACAGAACTTTGTTAACTTGTGTCCATACAAACAAAGGAACTTCAGTCACATAGCAACCAGTTTTGACCATCACTTTAACCTATGGTACTGCCTTATTTTGCTTCTACTTACAAGATCAGCAGGAAGTAAATAGAAGAATAAGATTTTTTTAACAATAATTTATTGCAGAGTTGTAGAGAAAGTCATGTGAATGGAATACATCAGATTTGTTTATTTATAGCGTTATTTAATGTCGCCTGGCTACACAGAATTTATAGAGACATCATGTAACAATATGTAATGTTATAAAACTTTGAATACAATATGTACACATTAAATTAATAATTACATTTAACTTGTAACATTAGCTGTTAGATTTTAACAATAATATATTGCTTTCTTAAAACTATAGCATACTTTACAATACAGTAACAAGTTTACAATCTTTTATAAATTTAAACTGGTTGCTTCGTCGAGTGCTGCCTGAAGATCTTGCAGGAATTTGGTGGCTGATCCTGTATTTAGAATAGTAGGCACATTACGTTATGATATGTTTGACTGATAGTCTCTGGGTGCAATGTTCACATCCCTTTTTACTTTCTCTACACGTACTAGTACATAGTGTATAGAGAAAGTATTGCATTGCACCGAAAAATTCGATACCGAGATTCCACTGGAAATACATGTGTTGAGACCCCCTGAATCCAAAAAAAAAAGCATTTTTAGAAAAAGGTCCGTGTGCGTGGATCTGTCTGTGTGACTGTGGACAGCATAGCTCAAAAACGAAAAGTCCGTTAAATACCACACTTGGTAGTTAGATTTGGTATCTTCCAAGGATGCGACAACTATCCTTTACATGGAAGTTTTTTAAAGAATTTTGATTCTCTCAAAAATGGCTCTAACGATTTTTATTAAAATGTCATATATTACAGACATTTACACAACAAATAAAATGTATATATTGAATTCTCTGGGAATAGCCTATGAAGACTACTTTATTCTGGATGAATTTTACGAAATTTTGCATAACTGCTAAACCGTAATGATTGGATAAAAACTTCTACAGAAAATGTAGAGCACATTAAAACACACAATTTATGTTATAGGCACTTTTTTCGTGGAATTTATCGTTTTTTAGGTATTCCTTGTTTTTGGTTTCAACTTTGAAAAACACACCTTTCTCATACGAAATTTGTCAACTCCTGTCCATACAAACAAACAAAGGAACTTCAGTCACGTTGTAACCAGCTTTTGACCATCCCTCTAACATATGGTACTCCCTTAATTCGTTTCTACTTACGAGGATGCAAATAAATAAGAGTATTTCTGCTAATCTTTTTCTCGATTAGCATGAAATTAATAGAAGCATAAGCTTTTTAAAACTAATTTGTTGCAGAGATGTTGAGAAAGTCATGTGAATGGAACATATAAGATTTTCTCACATAGCGATCAACTTTTTTAAAGATTTCGTTATCACTTTAGCCTTGCCTTGTGTATTACCTTGGAAGGAACTAATGCGAACATGAGTTTTTGTAGAAAGAGTTTGTATAAAGTGATGTGACTGAAACACACCAGATTTTTTTTTTTTACCAATTTCTTCCCTCAGCTCTGGCGCTTATGTTCACAGTAAAAGCTTTTTGTTAAGAGGTTAAAATCCTCGCCGAAGTTTAGCACAAAGGAGGCGTGTGCAGATGTGTCACCACTTTGCTTCATGTTGAATAAGACAGCACATACCAGCCTCGTCTTGTCAAGACATCATAACAAGAATGCGGAGAAAATATAATTTTATGGTGAAGAACGAACAGATGGATGGATATGGAAAAGAGGAGTGGGACCTCGGATGATGGCCCAGAGAAAATGACATATGGCATGGAAAGAGGGTTGAGTATGCAGCAGACAAGATATGATAAAAGAAAAACCTGAAAAGGAAGCAAATCCGATTCTAAGATAACTTCCTTGGAGATATGAAACCTCATTTCACCTGAGTGTGCGTTTTTGTAAAGCAAATTGTGTGCATGTGACTTTTAATACGACGGCGGTGTATATATATATATATATTTTCTGATAACCATATGCCAGCCCTTCTTACGTTATTCATGGAAAATACATAATCTGCAGTTGAACACTAAGCCGCATTGTGCTCTCTGGATATACGAACACATAAATGGATTTTACACAGATGTGAGAGGCAGGAAATGAGATGAGAGAATAAGGGGCAAAGGAACAGAGATAATACGGGAAGAGATAGGAGGATGTTCTGATGATGATAATAATAAACCAGGCATGTTCCAACTGTGAACGGCAGCTAATAGAAATGAACTCAGCCCTAGAGATACAAAACTAAGAATATGTACGCACGAGAGTTTCTGGAAATTCTAGTCACACTTCTGTTAATTTTAAAATTCACTTTCTCTATACTCACTATGTACATAGTGTATAGAGAATGTATTGCACTCCACCAAAAAATTCGATACCGAGATTTCACCGGAAATATATGTTTTAGGGTATCCCTTGTATCCAAAAAAAAAAAAAAAAAAAGCATTTTCGGAAAAAGCTCCGAATGTGTGTGTGTGTGGGTGTCTGTGAACACGATAACTCAAAAACGAAAAGTACCTAAAATATCAAACTTGGTATTTAAGTTTAGTATCTTCCAGGGATGCGACCCGAAGATTTCGAGAAAAATACCCCCCCCCCAAACTACCCTTTACTTGAAACTTTTTTCGAAAATTTTGATTTTCTAAAAAATGGCTCTAACGATTTTGATTAAAATCTCATATATTAAAGTTACATACTTGACAAATAATATGTATATCTTAAATTTTCTGGGAATAGGCTCTGAAGAGTGGTTTATTCTGGATGAATTTTACTGAATTTTGAATAACTGCTAAACCGTAAGAGATACACAAAAACTTAAAACACACTATTTGTGTTATATAATTATATAATTTTGATCGTTTTTTATATATTCTTTGTTTTTTGTTTCAGCTTTAGAGAACTTGTACTTTTCTCACACAGGAATTTGTCAACTCCTGTCCATACAAACAAAGCAATTTTAGTCACGTAGCAACCATCTTTAGCTATCACCTTAACCTATGTTACTCTCTTATTTCGCTTCTACTTGCAGGGAAGCAAGTAATAACAGTGTTTCATCAGATTTTTTTTTAAGCTAGTTTAACGCACTTTAACCTGGTTGGTCATATCGCACGATGAATGAAATTGGCGAAATGATGCTCAAAAGATTTCGAGCTTAAAGCTTCTCGACATTCGTTTTCTCAGGATAAGGGAAAATCCCGAAAAAAACCTTATCCGAGTAACTCACCCTAAGAGATTCGAACTCACCACCTGTTGAATGTGAAGCAGAAACGCTACCACCTCACTACCCAGGCGGGCTAGACCTATTTTGGTGCAAAATTGAGAACACTGCACCTTGTGGGCTCTACTATTTTGCGAACTTTGATTCATCGATCACTCAAAACGTTTTCATAGATTTTGTCAATCACTTCGGAGAGAATGCTTAGTTTTTATTTATATCCTATTAAGTTTTATTTCAGCGGACCATTGTCTGAACGTTACTTCGTTAGTGAGAACATGGAGAGCCAGTTTGCAATGTTACCCTTCGGCAGTTCAGCCATATTTTAGGGAGACAAATTAACCTACCAATCCAATGGCTAGAACTATGATCGAAGAACACAAGATTTAATAGGGTGGGGCTAGATGTCACTTAAGAATAATAAGCTACGTTATGTGTTACATTACATGTACTCAGTAAAAAGAAAGACAGAAAAATCTGATGTGTACCATTCACATGACTTTCTCTACATCTATGCAACAAATTATTCTTAAAAAGTTTATACTTCTATTTACTTCATGCTAATCAGCAAAAAACTAGCAGAAATTGCCACATTACTTACTTTCTTGTAAGTAGATGCGAAATAAGGGAGCACCATAGGTTAAAGTGATAATCAAGGGCTGGTTGCTATGTCACTGAAGTTCCTTTGTTTGTATGGACAGGACTTGACAAACTCCTGTATGAGAAAAGTATAAGTTTTTCATAGCAGAAACCAAAAATAAGGAATATCACATAAACGACGAACTCCACGAAAAAAATGTATTTAACTTAAGTTGTGTGTTTTAACGTGCTCTACATTTTTTGTGTAGTAAGTTTAGCAGTTATTCAAAATTTAATAAAATTCATCCAGAATAAACTACTCTTCAGAGGCCATTCACAGAAAATTAAAGATATACATTTTATTTGTCAGGTAAATTTCTTTAATATACGATATTTTAATCAAAATCGTTAGAGCCATTTTTAAGAAAATCAAAATTTTCGAAAAAAGTTCCATGTGAACGGTAGTTGGGGACGGGGGGATTTTTCTCAAAATCTTCGTGTCGCATCCCTGGAAGATACTAAACTTAAATACCAAGTTTGGTATTTTACCTACTTTTCTTTTTTGAGTTACCGTGTTCACACACACACACATACACACACACACAGAGACTTTTCCGAAAATGCTTTTTTTTAGATAAAGCATATATTTCCGGTGAAACCTCGGTATATTTTTGGGTGGAGTGCATGTACATAGTGCGTATAGAGAAATAAAAAAATTATAATATGTCATATAAGCGTAATTGCCAGTTAATTACTGAAGTAAACCCTCTAGGTTTAACTACTACTACCAACATATTACATCTACAAACATAAACGCCTGCACGAAAGCAAATATTTGCATTCCCTGGCATGGCAAAGAGGGACAGACAGGCAGGAGATTTAATAACTTATCTCATACATATATCTTGTCATACTTACGTCATTGTTTTGTTGTGGTGTTATATATTGTGTATATATTGTTTATATATTATGTGTACACATTTATCTTGAGGGTGTTTGTCTATTATTATAGGGTACATTAATGCTATTGAATAAGGTGTACTCTGAATTTGAATACCTTTGTTCCTTCATTTTCGTGTTTGCTCTTTTAATTTTTACTTTCTCTACACGTGCTATGTATATAGTGTGTAGAGAAGGTATTGCACTCTACCAAAATTCGATACTGAAATTTCACCGGAAATACACGTTTTAGGGTCTCCTGTATCCAAAAAAAGTATTTTCAGTAAAAGGTCCGTGTGAGTGTGTGTGTGTGTGTGTGTGTGTGTGTGTCCGTGTGTCTGTGAATATAACTCAAAAACGAAAAGTCTGTAAAATACCAAACTTGGATTTAAGTTTAGTATCTTCCAGGGATGTGACACGAAGATTTTGAGAAAAATCCCCCCATCCCAAACTAAACTTTACTTCGCAAAATTTTTAAAAATTTTGATTTTCTCAAAAATAGCTCTAACGAGTTTTATTAAAATACCTTGTACGAAAGATATTTATATGATAAATAAAATATATATCTTGAATTTTCTGGGAATAGCCTCTAAAGTCCTCTTTATTCTAAATGAATTTTGCTGAATTTTGCGTAACTGGTAAACCGTAAGAGATGGACAAAAAATTACTGCACAAAAAAAGTAGATCACGTTAAATCACAATGTTATTGACGTTATTTTCGTTGAATTGACCATTTCTGATATATTATTTGTTTCAGATTTAAAATACTGAAACTTTTATACGGAAAGCTGTAAACTTCTGGCCCTGCATAGAACCGGAATTCATCTACATGGCAACCGTCTTTTAAAGTGTTTGAATTTCGTTTTAGCATAGGGTATTCCTTTATTTTCCTTCCACTTACAAGGAAACAGTAATTAAGTCAATTTCTGAGAATGTTTATCTCGATTATCATAAAGTATATAAAAATCTGATGTGTACCATTCAGACTTTCTCTATATCCCTGCAACAAATTATTCTTAAAAAGCTTTTACTTCTATTTAGTTTCTGCTAATCAGAAAAAAATAGCAGAAATAGTCTATTACTTGCTTTCTTGTAAGTAGAAGCGAAATAAGGGACTACCATAGGTTAAAGTGATAGTCAAAAGCTGGTTGCTATGTCAATGAAGTTCCTTTGTTTATATGGATAGGAGTTGACAAGTTCCTGTATGAGAAAAGTATACGTTTTTCATAGTAGAAACCAAAAATAAGGAATGTCTCAAAAACGATGAACTCCACGAAAAAGATGTATGTAACATAAATTGTGTGTTTTCATGTGCTCTACATTTTTTGTGTGTTTTTGTCCATCTCTTCCGGTTTAGCAGTTATTCAAAATTTAGTAAAATTCATCCAGAATAAACTACTCTTCAGAGGCTATTCTCAGAGGGTTCCAGATATACATTTTATTTGTCAGTTGTATACCTTTAATATACGAAATTGTAATCAAAATCGTTAAACCCATTTTTGAGAAAATCAAAATTTTTAAAAAAGTTCCATGTAAAGGGTAGTTTGGGGCGTCGCATCCCTGGAAGATACTCTTAAATACCAAGTTTGGTATTTTACCGACTTTTCGTTTTTGAGTTATCGTGTTCACAGACACACGGACACAAACACACACACACGGACCTTTTTTTGAAAATACTTTTTTTTTGGATACAGGGGACCTTAAAACATATATTTCTGGGAAATCTCGGTATCGAATTTTTGGTGGAGTGCAATACCTTCTCTATATACTGTGTACATAGTGCGTATACAGAAAGTAAAAATACGCTTTTTAACAATAATTTGTTACAGCCGTGTAGAGAAAGTTTTGTGAATGGAACACATCAGATATTTTCCCCTTCTACATACAAGGAAGCAATTAATAAGACAATTTCTTATAGTGTTTAACTCGATTACTATGATGTAGATAAAAGAATAATGCATGAATGGTTTGTTTGTGGAAAAGGTAGAGAAAGCCATGTGAACTGAACACGAGATTTTTTTATGAATATTATATTAATGAATGAGTGGAGAAAACCAAGCGAATATAGTACTTCAGTATTTGTTTTATCGTAATATAGGTAAAGTTTGCTAACGAAATGGTTTATCGAGATTAATCTGCAGTTTCAGAGAAGCCTTTCAAATGCTGTAACACAAGAATATAATGTATAACTCTTTCTTCAATTTAATTTAATTTGCTTTCAGAGAACAAAATAGATTTGTGATTGCATTCAACCTCAAAAGTCCTGTTGAATGATATCAATAAATTTTTTTTTAACTTTTCCGCATATGCGTTTATTCCGTTTTCCTCTGTGCTAAATTGAACCGATATGGATTTTGATCAGTCTTTCTCCCCATTCACAATCCAATACAGTCTTTGACAGAAGTTTTAATCCAGCTGTTTTTATCTCTCTACAGCGTTTAACATCATATCTCAGCAAAATGTTTTTAGATTTTGATAAAATACTTAAACTTCTTTGGATGAAATCAGATACTCAGATGATTGTTCTCCACAGTGTAGTGGTTATCGTGCTAGTCCATGATGTCCACGATTGCTGGTCGCCTTGTAATCAATTAGCAATCCCTTCTCTTTGCATGAAATATTTTTGAAATGTGCGACTTTTTACTTTCTCTACACGTACTATGTACATAGTATAGAGAAGGTATTGTATTCCACCCAAAAATTTAATACCGAGATTTCACCGGAAATACACGTTTTGGGTCCCCCTGAATCCAAAAAAAGCATTTTTGGAAAAATGCGTGCGTGTGTGTGTGTCTGTGGACAGCATAGCTCAAAAACGAATTGGTATCATCCAAGGATGCGACACGAAGATTCTGAGATAAATCCCCCCACCCCAACTACCCTTTACATGGAACTTTTTTCGAAAATGTTGATTTTCTCAAAAATGGCTCTAACGATTTTGATTAAAAGATCGTGTATTACACATATTTACCTGACAAATAATGTGTAGGTGTATCTTGAATTTTCAGGGAATTCCATCTGAAGACTACTTTATTCTGTAGAAATTTTGCATAACTGCTAAACCGTAAAATATGGACAAAACCTTACCGCACAAAAAATGTAGAGCACCTTAAAACACACAATTTATGTTATATGTTTTTTTTTCGAGGAGTTGGTCGTTTTTGAGATATTCTTTGTTTTTGATTTCAGCTTTAAAAAACTTATGCTTTTCGCATACAGGAATTTGTCAATTCGTGTCCATACAAACAAAGGAACTTCAGTCACCTAGTAACCAGCTTTTGACTTCACTTTAACCTATGATACTCCCTTATTTCGCTTCTACTTACAAGGAAGTAAGTAATAAGACTATTTCTGCTTATTTTTTCTCGATTAGCTTGAAATGAATAGAAGAATAAGCTAACAATAATTTGTTACACAGAAATAGAGAAAGTCATGTTAATGGAACACATCAGATTTTTAAAAAATGGCTAATAATTTTTATTAAAATGCCTGGGTGTATAACATTTTTATGAGACATGAAGTACATATCTTGAAATTTCGGGGAATGGTTTCAAAGATCTACTTATTCTACAGAAATTTTGCATAACTGTTAGACGTAAGAAATAAAAAAAAATATATACCACAGAAAAAATGTAGATCTTGTCAAAACACATACTTTATAATATATATTTTTGTAGAATTTTATATTAACGATCATTACTTGTTATTTGTTTCAATTTTAAAATACTTGTATTTTTCTCAAACAGTAACCTGTCATTCGTTTCATACCTCTGTTCTTTTACTCTTGGCCATGCGAACAGAAACGGGTTTTAATATCATCGCACAGGATAGATTTTAAACTTTTTAAAAAGTTAAACCGTAAGAGATAGCCAAAACCTACACAAAAATGCAGAGCTCCTTAAAACACGTAATTTATGTCATATCTATACATTTTTTCTTGGAGTTGACAGTTTTCGAGATATTTCTTTTTATTGGTTTCAGTTTTAAATTATACATAAACTTTTCTCATATAGGAACTTGTCAACTCCTGGCCACCCAAAAAAGTTGATTTCAATCCCATAGCAACCGCATTTTAAAAAATGTAACATTCGGTTTAGCCTAGTGTATTCCCTTATTTGCTTTCTACATATAAGGAATTAAGTTTTGCTAATATTTATCTCGATTAACTTGAAGTAGATAGAAGAACAATCTCCAAAAGAATGAATTTTCTGGTCTTATTGGCCCTGTTCCAGTAGATATGATGTCGCCCGTCTCTCCGTCGAATATTTTCAGAGGATGTGAAAGCCTAAGCATTTATGTTACAGAAGAACAAGCTTTTTAACAATAAGTTGTTACTGAGAGATAGAGAAATTCGTAACAATCAAACACACTAGATTTCTGGATAAACTTCCATGTTTTTTTTTCAAATTTCCTAAGCTTTTTACTGTGTTTTGCTATTTGATTATCGATTTTTTCTGTTTTCTTCCAATACATACACATTTCAAAAAACATATAAACACCTATGCCCAAGGCGGGACTCGAACCCACGATCCCTAAGTCACGAAGCACCAAAGCGAGACACTTTAGCGAATGCGGCCTTGAGGACTTGCTTTCTTTTTCGTCTTGTTTTTTGTTTGTTTGTTTTTTGTTTTTTAAGACATACAGTATCGAAATCTTCTCGGGACCACCGCTGTATTCCTTTTTCTTTTTCCTCTTTTATTCCAGTTTCCTAAAATTCCTTTGTATTACCGTTTTCTTTTTGTGTACACATACACATATACACATTTAAAAACACACAAATAACAGTGCCCTAGGCGAGATACTTTAGCGAACGCAGTCATGGAGACCGTCTTTTTTTTTTTTTTCTTCTTTTTTTTTAATACGATACGGGAGTCCTGTTCAGGACTACGGTGCTGATTCCTATTTCTTTTTCCTCTTATTTTCCGATTTCCTAAATTTCTTTTGTTTTACCGTTTTCTTTTTACGTACATATATACACATTTAAAAGCACATAAACAACCCACGATCCCTTGCGCCACGAAGCACCAAAGCGAGATACTTTTGTGAACGCAGCCATGGGGACCGTCGTTTTTTATTATTATTATTTTATTTATTTGTTTTTTTTTTAAATTATGATACGGGTGTCTTGTTCAGGACTACGGTGCTGATTCCTATTCCATTTTCCTCTTATTTTCCGGTTTCCGAAATTACTTTTGTTTTACTGTTTTCTTTTTGCGTACACATGCACAAACATATGCACATTTACAGACACACAAACACCCATGCACAAGGCGGGAGTCAAACCCACGATCCCCTGCGCCACGAAGCACCAAAGCGTAACACTTTAGCGAGCGTGGCCACGCGGATCGGCCCATATTTGGCAATGCAGAAAGCTGAAGTTTCAAAAGAATAGATTACATTGCAGTGGCCACTCTCTAATAGTTTTATTTTTCACTTAGTCTTTTCTTATTATTGCGGTCCATTTCTCCTGGTGACCAAATGGGGTTCAAGGAGTGCAAAACGAGAGAAAAATTGCAATGTCGGCTTCCTCCTCGCAAGCAAGCGACCATGTCGTCATCTCTAACTCGAGTCATTAGTATCCTGTCAAGGCCTGGCTGTGTGTGTAGTAATAGGGATGATTTATCATCGTCTGTGTTGCCACATCTCCCACCCTCAACTTATTTCTTACCCTTTCCCAAAAAAGAGCGTGCAAGCCGTTAGCGCTCTTTGTGCGGAGGGGTTAACTTGCCCCCATGTTAAAGTGGAGAGATGATGCATAAGATATTTATGCTGTGTTTGAAATCTTTAAAACGAAATACTCTTTTAGGAGATAATAACAAAAAGAAATTGATGGCTGGAACCATTTGTCACTGTCGCAGTGTGTGACATGCACTTGAAGACACTTGAGCTCTTATCTCGTCCTTCTTAACAGACATGGATGTCATCAGGGTCGAAGAAGGCTGTAGGCCGTATATTAAACACGTTAATGTCGCGAACAAGATTCTGAGAAGTGGGGGATAGCTATGTGAAGGTGGTGACAGAAAGGCAGATGGTCGAGCAATGATAACAGCGGGACTTTAAGCTACTATATTGAGAAATACTAAATACAGAGTGTATATAAATGCATATCGGGGTTTTAACTCTTTATAATATTTATTACATTCAACTTACAGTTGTGAATGATATGTCAAATGAAAAAGCTACTCAAACAGTTTTACCAAGAAGCTTATAAATGTTCAATGTGACTACCCTTTGTCACACGGCACACATCAAGTCTATAGCCGAGTTCTTCCTAAACGTTGATAAGTGTGTATTCAGTAATTGTAGCAACAGCTGCTTCAATCCGGTTTCTTAATTCAGGGAGGTCAGCTGGTAGCGGAGGCACGTACACACGATCCTTGATGTAGCCCCAAAAGTAAAAATCGCATGGCGTTAGGTCAGGAGAATGTGGAGGCCATGCATAGAACTGAAGACAACACGATCCATAAAATCGTCATGCAACATGTCGTTTGCGAATTTGGCACGTAATCCGGTGTCTGCCTGCTTTAGAGCCTGAATAACTGTAAACGGTAAGGACGTAGCTGTAAGCGTTTTTTCTTACAACTTTTCAAACAATCGACACAGGAACTTGTAATTTACGACTAGCCTTCCGGGTTGATTTCTTTGGGCTACAAGTGAACGACTCTGTCACTCGCTCAACAGTCTCTTCACTTACTCCTGGTCGTCCCGTGCTCTTCCCTTTACAAAGGCAGCCGGTATCTTCAAACTGATTATACCATCTACGAATGTTTTTATTACTAGGAGGATCACAACCGAACTTACTACGGAACGCACGTTGCACAGTAACTACAGGTTCGGTCTTTGCAAATTGCAAAACACAAAACGCTTTCTGTTTACTAGTCGCCATCTTTGCTACTACCACTGTCTAGCGGATTTCGGCAGAAACATTGCACTCACATGCGCACTTGTGCCAACAAACAAAACTGTTTGAGTTGCTTTTTCATTTGACATATCATTTATAACTGTAAGTTGAATGTAATAAATATTATAAAGAGTTAAAATCCAATATTCATTTATATACGCCCTTTTTTTTTGCAATATATTCCATTAATCCTTGCCAGTATCATTCTGATTACGGAGGTAACCATAACACATTGAAGCCCAAGTCCGAGTATAGCTCGGGCCGTCCGAAATGGTCATGCGGACCACGCCCGAGCTAGCTCGGGCAGGTGTTTCTAACTCCTTTAATGCAATTCCACGACTTTAACTCGGTCTTGGGCTATGAGGCAAAGAACATACATCAGTTATCTTTTGGTTGTCTGAGTTGTGCTACCATCTGCCCTTGCTTTAGTCAACTATTAGGAAATTTAGGAGAGATAGTAATATTGAAATTTGTAGGCTTCCCGTAGAGGCAGGTGTTCATGCAACAAAGTATACATAGGAACCACACAGAGAAGCATAAAAACTTGCGTTAACGAACATAAAAGAAATTGTCGCTTGGGCCAAACAGAAAAGTCAGCAATAGCAGAACACGCTATTCTTGAAAAAGGAGAGCACATCATTCAGTTTGATAATACAGAAATACTGGCTTCATCTTCATACTATCATTCTCATTTATACCGAGAAACCATTGAAATATAGAAACATGAAAATAACATGAACCGTAAAGAAGAAGGTTTGAAACTAAACAGAATATGGACAACAGCATTAAACAAAGGTCAAAACCAAGGCGTGCGTGCGTGCGTGCGTGCGTGTCTGGTAGGCTCATGGTGAGCCTAGGTGTTGTTGCTGTGTATCTACCCTGGTAAGGGTTTAACCACAGGAATGAGGTGAAGGTTGAGGTTTTAATTTTGAGCGGTTGAGCCCGGAGCGGCGCCCCAAGACGCACAAGCCCAGCAGAGGTTCCTTGACAGTCAATAACTGGTGCCTTAAAAGATTAGCGGCACCCCGGAAGGCCTTTACAACACGGTGACCGCACTCCTAATATGGATAACCAACGACCTGATAGTGGGTAGTCTTAGCCAATCAGCATCGATAGTTTAAATGTTCTAGAATATCCGGTGTGACGTCTAAATGCGAATGTGTACGTAGCCCAACGAAAGTTGGTGTCGCCGAAAAGTCCACTAGGGGTTCCATTGGAAGAGGCTGCTCACTTCCATCTTGTTACTTAATCAGCTTATAACAAACCTTGTATTCTTCCAAAAATATGTAAAAATTAAATCCCAATTAATTCAAATTCATTTCTAATTAATAAAATATTACTAAATCAGTATAAGTTAAACCCTCGCCAATAACACGCGTGATAATAATAGATGTTTACAGAGCTATAAACCTGCATTCAACATATTTTCACAAAATTGCTAGGGGAGCGAATATAATTTTCTTTATTAGACAATCAGCTCAATGGAATGGCCAAGATTAGGCAATTTCAATCAATCGCAGTCATCTGACTGGCGATATTGTCGAAGCTGATGTTCATTTTTACTTTCTCCATACGTACTATGTACAAAAACATCTTGTGTGACCCATTCATATGACTTTCTCTACACTTCTACAATAAATTATTGTTAAAAAGCTTATTCTTCTAATTACTTAATGCTAATATAGAAAAAAATTAGCAGAAAACTCCTTATTACTTGCTACCTTGCAAGTAGAAGGGAAATAAGGGAGTACCATAACTTAAATCGGTAGTCAAATATTTTAAAAGTTGGTTGCTATGAAGTTAAAGTACCCTCGTTGACACATTCTCGTATGAGAAAAGTATTTGGTTATTGGTTTAAGCTTTAAAATACTTATACTTTTCCCATACAGGAATTTGTCAACTCCTGTCCATACAAACAAAGGAACTTCAGTCACATAGTAACCAGCTTTTGACTAATACTTTAGTCTATAGTACTCCCTTATTTCCCTTCTACGTAAGAAAGCAATTAATAAGACTATTTCTGCTAATTGTTTTCGATTAGCATGAAGCATTTTTAACAATACTTTATTGTAGAGATGTAAGAATCATGTGAAGCTTTTTTTTAACTCTTGTCGCACCTGACGTTCATTTGTTTAATCTCCTATCTTGATTATTGGTAACCAGGTGACAATCCAGCCAGGCAACCTTCACTTTTAATAACTGTTTGTTCCACAATTGTACTTTCAACTAATTCTGCTTCAATGTCTATTTAAAGTTTTATCCAGTTCATAATGTTTTTAATTCAAACAAGCAGTGAAAATAATCATTATTTGTATTTCTTATGCACGAGATGAGTGCAATAGCCTCAAATAAAATAACGTTTGTTTCCATTACATATGGTTGTAAAAGTGAAATAAAATAATTGTTCCATATTTTTATTATTGCTGTCAATATTCGTACATGGGGTGTAGGCACGTTCGGCTATAACATAATTCAGGAGGCAATGAAGAAAGAAAAGCAAACCATTCGGTAAATAAACATGATCGAGTGCGTCATCTATCATTTGAGAACTAATCTAAATATTACAATCATAACCTGATAAAAATCTCCCTTCCTATACAAGTAGTATAAATTATTAATAGTTTATTTCGCTTAATTGTCTTATTTCATGTCTTAAGACATGATTACCGATGAAAACCCTCGTGGTATTAATTATGATATTCAACCCACTGAGAGTTTTAACTCACCTGTGATTTAGGATGGGGAGAATTCAGGTTAAATAATCGGTGATACGGCATGCCTGAATGATGACGGGGCAGATAATAATCACCTCTTTGTTAATTATTTTACTTAGCACATACAGTGTACCTAGTAGGTACAGATAATTGTTTATTCCATCCGAAATTGAAAACACTTTGAGGGCACCTGAACAAAAAAACAAAAAAACAAAAAAAAACAAAAAAACACACACAATACCAGACAAAAAAACTGATTTCAGAAATAGGCCAGTGTGTCTGTGGACAATATAATTCAACAAAAAGTCCGCTAGACACCAAAATTGGTATTTAAGTTTAGTATCTTCCAAGGGGGCGGCGCTGAGGCCGAGTGGTTAGACCGCTCGCCTCTCACCTAGGCAGCCCGGATGCAATCCCGAGCGCCCGCATGTGGAATTTGTGGTATGCGAAGCGGCGTCCTGGCGGGTTTTCTCAGGGTCCTATGGTTTCCCCCGCCATATATTCCACCATTTGCTGCATCAGCACCTTTCCTATCATCCATTTCGCTTGCATTTTATATCGTGCACTTCTTCATACTGATGCCTGGCTACGGCCCAACCATTCGTTCCATTCTGTGGTTTCGTAACGTTGGATCCCCGACTGGCTTCTGATCTCTAGATATCCGCTTGAGATGGAAAAAAGTTCGATAATTTTTAATCAAGTTAATACATATTAAACACACACAAAATATATGCCTTGAATTTTCTAGGAATAGTCTCTGACGACCTCTTTATTCTGGACGACTTTTATATAAACTGTAAGAGTTAAAAAAAAAAAAAAAAATGGTACACAAAATTGTAGATCTCGTTAAAACACACAATTTAAATCATGTTCTGTTTTTTTTTTTAGAGTTAACCATTTCCGAAATATACTTTGTTATTGGCTTCAATGTTGAAGTACCTATACATTTTCTCAAACGAGAAATCGTTAGTTAGGCTTCTTTTGTTTTACATTTGGCCATGCAAAGAGAAGCGAATTTCAATCGCAAAGCAATCAGCTTTTAAAATAGTACAAAGAATCCGTTCTTCGCGATTTCTTAGGCAAATACTATTAGAATATAATCCATATGGAGGGAGAGATGCGAGTACAGGTTGACTAAAAAAAAAAGACGCACAGAACAGTTTTCATTATCCTTGTATCCGGTCCCGTGTGTCTGATGCTTGTACAGGAAGCATTTATTAACCTTGGGATTTGTGACAGTGCCTCCGTGTGTGTGTGTGTGTGTGTGTGTGTGTGTGTGTGTGCGTGTGCGCTCTCATTCATCCTACTATGCGTAAAAACAGGAAGTACGGTGCTCCAGTAATCGTTAGCTTTGCGACGCAACCCTTTTTTTAGAGACTAGATTCGTCCAGAAGCTTCTGTTTCCACCAGTTTGCAGAAAGTTCTGTGATGTATTTTTATTTTCTCTATACGTTCTATTTACATAGTGTATAGATAAGGTATTGCAATGCACCCAAAAATTTGATACAGGGATTTCCCCGCAAATAGGTATTTTGAGACCTCATGAATCCAAAAAAAGCATTTTTAGAAAAATGTCCGTGTGTTTTCTGTCTGTGTGTGTCTGTTGGCAGCATAGTTCAAAAACGAAAAGTTAATTTAAAACCTAACTTGGTATTTAGATTTGGTATCTTCCAAGGATGCGACAGGAAGATTTTCAAGAAAATTCCCCCACCTCCAACTACCCTTTACATGGAACTTTTTTTGAAAACTTTTACTCTCTAAAAATGGCTCTAACGATTTTGATTAAAATATCGTATATTAAAGATATTTACCTGACAAATAAAATGTATATCTTGAGTTTTCTGGGAATAACCTTTGAAGTCTACTTTATTCTAGATGAATTTTACGGAATTTTGCATAACTACTAAACCATAAGAGATGGACAAAAACTTAACACACAAAAAATGTAGAGCACGTTAAAACACACAATTTATGTTATGTACATTTTTTTCGAGGAGTTGATCGTTTTTGAGATGTTCCTTGTTTTTGGTTTCAGCTTTGAAAAATTTATACTTTTCTCATATAGGAATTTGCCAACTCGTGTCCATACAAACAAAGAAACCTCAGTCACATAGCAACCAGCTTTTGGCTATCACTTTAACCTATGGTACTCCCTAATTTCGCTTCTACTTACAAGGATGCAAGAAATAAAGACTATTTCTGCTAATTTTTTTCGACTATCGTGAAATAAATAACAGAATAATCTTATTAATAATAATTTGTTACGAAGGTATAGAGAAAGTCATGTGAATGAAACACATCAGATTTTTAATTATAAAGCGAGGAAGAATTGAAAGTCAGGAGGTTGTGTCATGAACTGTGCTGAGTCGTAAGTGAATTGAATGTTAGCGCTCAGTGGCGTGCAAGCCGCCAACTCTATACCGTCGAAACGCTGAGTATATTGTTTTCATTAAAGACTTAACAGTATTTTAAAATTTACATTCACTTACTGATTCCATTTTCACGTCATTTAATTAAATCTAACAATGTAAATTTTTTTTCAGGTTACTAAGTTATAAGAAATACTGTGAATGATTCAGAGAAAATTTTATGATTACGTAACACCACACTGTTTATTTTACACCAGCCGTGTGTAGGACTGAAGCTGGAGAGCTAGAGTCACACTGAAAGATTCAATGCCATAGCCAGGATCTGTACCACGGATCTCCTGGTTTCCGTCGGGTTGCTCTGACCACTGAGCTACCAAGGCAAGGGCACTGGATTCTCCAACTGACTGTTAAATGACCTAATAATTGGTTAACTATAAAGATTGAGACTTAAGTACTTAAGGAGTTGGAGTTGGTAAGTCGACATTGAGGAATGACATCTCAAAATAGTTTAGGGAAATAATTTAGATAATTTAGCGTCGTGGCAGCATGGTAACTCAGTAGTCATAGTAGACATGGGGCTATTCATGAACGATCGTTCATATGAACGACTACAAGGAAAGAATCGTACGGCATGAATCGTCGTTCAAAAAGAATCGTAAGAATCTTGCTAGTCTCAACATGAATCCAAAAGAATCGAATGAGTCGTAAAGAATAGCATGAATCTGGTCAACCATAGCAGATATCGTCGCTCAAAAGAATCCCAGATTTCATGAATCGCGAATCAAGTATTGGAGTTTGTTTCTCTTTTGCTTCCGCCTTTTGAAGTACCAAATCGAGCTTGGACAAAAACTGCCGAATGCGCACGATGATGTGTTCAGGGATTTATAACCATTTATTTTATTGTGAGAAAATAAATTATGCTAAATATAAGAATATATAAATATATGAAATAAATATATGTATATATAAAATAAAATAAATTATATATATATATTTATATATAATATATAATATACATAAGAGAACGATCATTTCCGATTTCTAATTGTAGAGCTGTTTGCCACTACATATAGGAAACAAAATTTTACGACAAATAAAGCAATTATGCTCCAACATAAAAAGTATAGGAACATACTACTCTAATACATTAAAGTTACCTGGAATATTCCTGAATAAAATAATGATTATTCTGGGTACTAGCATTGCTTTATAATGACGTATTTATAAAAAATGACGTGATTTAGTTGCGCGAAACGGTGAGGAATAATAATTACTCTGCGTATTAACATTATACAAATGTCGCCATGCAGTCGAAGTTTAGGTGACAATTTTAGACTTAAATGAGGAAATTTTACCAAATATGTTTGAAATAGAAGGAAAAGAGTAAGAAGTTTTTATATAAATTGCTGTTTTTATGCTAAAGGAGCTAACAGAACTATCGTCCCTTGTATAACATAAGTCGAATACAGACGATTAATAAATCATGAACGTATCGTATGAACGGATTCATATTGCGTGAACGAATCATATGAATCAATTACTGAAAATGAATCGCTCGACCCAACTCTAGGTCATAGCAACTCGACGGAAATCAGGAGATCCGTGGTTGAAATGTTGGCTGTGGGATTGAATTTTTCAATCTGACTCTACTCTCCAACTGCGTAAAACATCATTAGCGTTTTCTTCGGAGTCTAACGTTTTCTTCATGATTGATCACAACTAAACCTAAGTGTTTCGGAATTCCCAGGCTCCCCCAAACCTTTCAGGTACATCCAGTTTCATTTTACATTCAGATGCTTTTAATTGTTCTGACTTTGTTATTCAGCATGCAAATTGTTGTATTACCTCTATTGGGTAAATTTCTCATCTAATTTTCTATACAAACGTACTTGTGTGGCCCTCTATTATTTGAATAATGAACGATAGTTTCTGTGCACCAGTCCAGTGTATGCTTTCCCTGCCTGAATGAAGCACCCGAACACAAGATGAGAATAGCATTTGCATTCCGTTTACTACCACACAGACAACATTATTGGATCTGTGTGTAGTGATTAAATGCAGGAATGTGGTGTCCACAAACTGGGGCTGAAATACTAATTGTTAAACGTATCTGCTTTCAGCAAATGAAATCCGAACGTAGCGGAACTGTCATTACAAGGATTGAGATAATGATCGTGTTGTATTGGTGATGTTTAATGTACAGATCAAATTTCCTTATATGAGAGTCCCACACACACATAAAATGTTGATGTACTTAACTGCATTGCAGGTGTATTCTATTGCAGCCAGGATATGGTGTTTATAATTCAACTTTAGTTGCTTATGGAGATATAGAAGTCTTTTTTTTTTTTTTTTTAACGATTTTGCTCAAAAATATAAAATGTAAATCTCTATAGTAATTAATATATCTACATAGTAAGTAGAGAAGGTATTGTATTCCACTCAAAAATTCGATTCTGAGATTTCATCAAGTACATGATTTGAGGTTTCCTGAATAATAACAATAATAATAATAAAGCTTTTTAGAAGGTTATTTGTGTATGTGACTCCATGGCACAGCTCTTAGAGAGACTTGGCCTACCGCCCGGCCGCTGCGAACCCCGCAGTATTGGGGGGTGAGACGTGGTAAGCGCTTCGAACCCTCCCGACCAGTTAATGCGGTCTTCACGACCTGGAGCCACTACTTCTCCATCAAGTAGTTCAATTGTTCCCCCAGGGACCTCACGAGGCTGAGTGCACCCCGGTGTATGTTTGTGAATATGTATTTATGTATTTATCCTGGTTGGAGTTAAAACCATAAGGCCTTCTCTTCCACTCTACCAGGCAATACATTAAATTCAATACAGCAATGACATAATGGATAAAGAACAATATACAATTCTATAAAACTTAATAAAAACAGATATAAAATGGTGCAATAAATATACAGAAATTAAAATAAAAAGAAATTGTAAGCAAAATTATTTTAAGTGAAATATTCATGTAGGTGGAAATGCATATTACATGCCGCCCATAAAAAACTGGTAACAATAAATTAAAGTGATGTATTCATCATATTAATGCAGTAGCATATTAGGTTTGATTACGAATGTATGCCCTAATTTTCTACTTGAACAGAATATCGCTCCGGCAATCCCTTACGTCTTCAGGTAGGGAATTCAAAGACGAGCTAATCTATTGTAAATGGTGATGTATAGATGAAGGTATGATGAGCAGGTATAGCGAGAAGGAAAGAGTGTCGTTAGCGAGTTTCTCGATTATGACAGTCGGAAGAATATTTGAATCGAACATTTAGATAGGTAGTTTGGAATGCGAGAATGAAAGAGTTGATAAAGAAATGATAAACAATGCAATTTTCTTCTATCCATAAGCTGTAGCGATTTACGTGTTTTGAGCGTTGGTGTAACAGGATCAAATAGACAGAGGCTGCATACAATTGAATACGACAACTAAAAAAAAAAAGAATCGGTTTAATACCAAACTTGCTGTTCAAGTTTAGTATCGTTTAAATATACGTCAGGAAGATTTTCGGGAAAACCCCCCACCCAAAACTACTCTTTACATGAATGGTTTTTAGAAATTTTCGATTTTCTGAGAAATGACTATACATTTTGATTAAAATACTCTATATTAATTATGTTTACATGGTAAATGAAATTTTTATTCTAAATTTGTTGAGAAAAGCACAATAACACAAGAAATGTGGATCTCACATATATTTGAGGCAGTACTAATGAATAAAATCTTATGTGTTCCATTCACATGACTTTCTCTACATCACTACAACAAATTATTGTTAAAAAGCTTATACTTCTATTTACTTCATGCTAATCTTTTTTTTTTTTTTTTTTTTGGTAGTGTTTAACGCCCGCTTTAACTACTTATGGCACCGCAGGCGGTGACACTGGTGATACTTGAATGATGATGGAGCACCGGTGGAATGCGATGGCAGGGGAAACCGGAGTACCCGGAGAAAACCCGCCCCAGCGCCGCTTTGTCCACCACAAATCTCACATGCGGTCGCTTGGGATCGAACCCCGGCCGTCTAGGTGAGAGGTAAGTGGTCTAACCACTCGGCCACGGCGCGGCCTTCATGCTAATCGAGAAAAAATTAGCAGAAATAGTGTTATTACTTGCTTCCATGTAAGTAGAAAGGGAATAGAGTACCATAAGCTAAAGCGATAGTTGGTTGCTATGTGATTAGTTCCTTCTTTTTATATTGGTAGTAGTTGACAAATTCCCGTATGAGAAAAGTATTAGTATTTCATATCTGAAAACAATAAAAATAAATTTCCTAAAAGCGATTCAACTCCACGAAGAATGTGAATAAGAGATATATAAGAGATTTTAATCAAAATCGTTAGAGCCATTTTTGAGAAAATCAAAATTTTAGAAAAATTTTCCATGAAAAGGGTAGCGGGGGGGGGGTGGAGAAATTGTCTTGAAAATCTTCGTGTCGCATCCTTGGAAGATACTGAACGTAAATATCAAGTTTGGTACTTAACAAACTTTTCGTTTTGAGCTAACACATACACACAGACAGACACATGGATATTTTTCTAAAAATGTTTTTTTTTTTTTTTTTTTTGATTCAGGAGGTCTCAAAACATATTTCCAATGAAATCTCGGTATCGAATTTTGGGTGCAATACCTTCTCTATACACAATGTACATAGTGCGTGTAGAGAAAGTAACAAGAAGATGTAAATATTTAATAAGGAAGATAATGTAAATAAGAGAGATGAAATAGCTGAAATTGTTCATGGGTTATAAAAGAGAAATGTTTTGCTGGGTATTTATGGACAATAGCCAGGGAATTGGGGTGAAATGTATAATGGAATGTCCTTGAGACAACGTAAGCTTGAGGAGGTGGTGAGATTGTGAAAGTTCGCAGCCTAAGTAAATTAGTATGATAGTTTCTATTGGCTAATGAGTCGCTACTGGAAGCGGGAAAAACAAGCCAATTAGTGTACAGTTTTAATGCTAAGGCAGAAAAAGGGTGTTTGATATATATTCTACAGAAATGCAAGTTTTCATTCAGTTCGGCCTCATTTACTGTACAACACAGTTCGTCTTTTGGTAGAATTGCAGTCAATTGTTCTCCACAGTACTATATATTATTCATGTAATAAATGTGATACGCGACATCTAAGTTTCACTGGTAAGTGAACGCGTATAATGCAGTTTCAGCTAGAATCTCAGAATTATAAAGTGTGTTTAAGTTATGAATATTCTTGGTAACAGTTTAAATAAAATACTCAAACTGAATTACAGGTATTTTATCTCTAAAATCGTTTCTTTTACCGTCCATGCCCTTGTTAAGAGATGTTTTATCAACCAAAGAACCCAACTAGCTGGAGGAAATATGAATAATATATTTAAAACATATTAATAATAAAAAAAGTCTTATAGGTTCCATTCACGTTACTTTCTCTACATTACTGTAACAAATTAAATAGCATAGTCTATTTACTTTGATGATCTAGATAAAAATTAGCAGAAATTCTCTTAATTACTTGCTCCCTTGTAAGTAGAAGGTAAATAAGAGATTACACTAGGCTAAAGCGATAGTAATATATTTTAAACGCTCTTTGTCATGTGATTGAAATCCGTGTATATGCAGGGCCAAGGGTTTACAGTTTTCCGTGTGAGAAAAGTTTTAAGTATTTTAAATCTGAAATAAATAACAAGGAATATCTCAGAAATGGTTAATTCCACGGAAAAAACATATGACATAAATTTTGTTTTAACTTGATCTTTTGTGAAGTAAATTTTAGTCTATCAGTTACGGTTTACCAGTTACGCAAAATTCAGCAAAATTCATCCAGAATAAAGGAATTTTTAGAGGCTATTCCCAGAAAATTCAAGATGTACATTTTATATCTCATTCAAAATACTTTAATATACGGTATTTTAATCAAACTCGCTAGAGTCATTTTTGAGAAAATTAACATTTTCGATTTTTTTTCCCCATGTAAAGGGTAGGACTTTTCGTTTTTGAATTATCGTGTTCACACACACGGCATTTTTCTGAAAATGCTTTTTAGATACAGGGACCCTAAAACGTGTATTTCCAGTTAAAGTATTCGGTATGGAATTTTTGAGTGGAATATAATACCTTTTTTTTGTTTTTTTTGGTAGTGTTTAACACCCGATTTAGCCACTTATGGCACCGCAGGTGGTGACACTGATTCATGAATGAAGATGGAGCACCGGTGGAATTCGATGGCGGGGGAAACTGGAGAACCCGCAGAAAGCCAGCCCCAGCGCCACTTTGTCCACCACAAATCTCACATGCGGTCGCTTGGGATCGAACCCGGACCGTCTAGGTGAGAGGCGAATGGTCTAACCACTCGGCCACGGCGCGGCCATACATTGTACATAGTACGAGTAGAGAAAGTAATAATCAGAGATAACGAGGATAAGGTGGGACCGTCGCATATACATTTTTTGTAGCGCTAACCATATCAAAGTATTCCTTGTTATACAGGAATCTGTTAATAGTTAATATAACTTTGAAATTGTGTCCGAGAATTCAAAAAGGAATTTGCGCGTCTGCTATGTGATTGTCATTGAAATTCCCTTTTTTGCATTACCAGGTGTAAAGCAAAAGAAAACACGAACAACTTCCTGTTTGACAAAAGTATAAATATGTTAAACATGAAACCAATAATAAGGAATATTACAGATAACTCCACAACAAACATGTAAAGGGCATAGGTTATATGCTTTGACGAATTCCACATATTTATGCAGTAAGCTTTTGTTAAGATCTTACAGTTTACCAAATAGAAATTTTATTTGTCTTATGCTTATCTGAAATATACGCATTTTAATCAAACCGTTAATCATTTTGAGAACATCAAAATTTTCAAAACCTTTTTTATGTATGGGAAGATTTTGGTTGGGGGAAATTTCTGTACTTTGGAAGGTACTAAACTTAAATACTAAGTTTGGTATTTAACTATATTTTCGTTTTTCTGCTATACTGTCCACAGGCACACAAATGGATCTTTTTCAAAAATACTTTTTCATACTGAGAGGACCTCAAAACATATATTACCGTTGAAATCTCGACATCGAATTTTTAATGGAATACAACACCTTGTCTATCCGTCATGTACATTATAAATTGGGCTAGAGAAAGTGTAAACAAAAGAAAAAAACATGTGTTCCATTCACACGACTTTCTCTATTTCTGTGTAACAAATTATCGTTAATAGGCTTATTCTTCTATTTACTTCATGCTAAACGAGAAAAAATTAGCAGAAATAGTCTTATTACTTGCTTCCTTGTAAGTAGAAGCGAAATAAGGGAGTACTATAGGTTAAAGTGATAGTCAAAAGCTGGTTGCTATGTGACGGAAGTTCCTTTGTTTGTATGGACAGGAGTTGACAAATTCCTGTATGAGTAAGTTTTTCAAAGGAAAAAGGAATATCTCAAAAACGATCAACTCTACGAAAAGTATTTATATACCATAAATTGTGTGTTTTAATATGCTCTACATTTTTTTGTGTAGTAAGTTTTTGTCCATCTCTTACGGTTTAGCAGTTATTAAAAATTTAGTAAAATTCATTCAGAATAAAGTAGTCTTCAGAGGCTACTCCCAGAAAATCCAAGATATACATATTATTTGTCAGGTAAATATCTTTAATATACAATATTTTAATCAAAATCGTTAGACCCATTTGAGAGGAAATCAAAATTATCGAAAAAAGTTCCATGTAAAGGGTAGTTGAGGTGGGGGGAATTTTCTTGAAAATCTTCGTGTCGCGTCCATGGAAGACGCCAAACTTAAATACCAAGTTTGGTATTTAACGGTCTTTTCGTTTTTGAGCTACACTGTCCCCAGACGGATCTGTTTCCAGAAATGCCGGCTAGTATGTGTAGAGGAAGTAACAGTTAAGCTAAGGTGATCGACGAGGATCGAATCCTCCCGAATCTGCTAAACAATCCGGCTTGGTGCACATATTTTATGTATTTTACAAGGCTTCCTATGTGCATTTATTACGTCTTATTTTTGAATGCCTATGTTCTTTCAAGATTTTCCTGGGCTGAAGGAGCGTGCATTCAACATATGTTTGGGTATCCGTCTCGCGAAATGCACGTAACATGATTATATATTTAAATGAAGCAAAGTATCTCGTGAAACTTGGAAGATAACTCTTAAGGGCTTTTGAACAAGTTGGAGTTGAAACCTCGTTAGTATTTCTGAGCATTGCCTCTTCAGTTTATACATAAACTCTTTCCAACCAAGCTTGTAATTCTTATTAAGAAGCATGTAGATATGGTTTGCTTCGTTTACTCTTACATGAAGCAGAATATTCTGTTAATACAAATATAACTCATTTATATCTCGGAATGTCAGTGATCTAAATGAACCATTTCATCCAAATACAGATGTGCTTTATATCGTTAGGGAACACAAGATTCCTCCCGCTGAAAAAGTCGTTAAATGGAACAGTTGTGGGTAAAACAACCCAGTTTTGTTCGTTTCTATTACAAATTTAATGACATTTGTATTCATTAGTCATAATAGGGCATTCTTTATTCAGAAGGATTATAACATGCATTTAATTTACAGTTGATTCGAGAAACTTCTTCATTAGTTTCATATTTTCATGGAAAAAAATATTTTTAGATATTCTTGAGTATTTATGTTGCCCCTTTATAAACACACACATATATATACAGTACTTCCGTTTTATGTCAAGGCCGCGTATCCTGCTCCGCACACAGTCTACTACTCTACGGAGTTTTCCACTCCAATACTCCCGCTTGACTTACTCATGAGTTAGTAACATTTATACTGCAATAATTGCTATCGAGTTCCGGTAGCTAGATAGGAAAGGTAGCGACAGAAATATTTTTGAATAGCTATGTATACGTGGTCACTAGTTATTTATTCTGGATTACAGCATAAATATTTATATTTATTTTTTTAAAAATGGTTATTTTGTAGGTTTATTTATATTCAAATATAAAAACTTTGAAGAATGTGAAAGAAAATATTTAAACAAGAAAAAAATGAAAAGCTATTATGGAAATCATAATTTAAAAAGACGGAGAACTAAGTTTAAATTATTAAGGAGTAAACCAATAATTAATGATAGTGAAATATGTAACCATAAATACTAATAAATAATGTTCAGTTTGTTATGATTGTTTTTAAATTTTAATGTATTAAAATGTGTAAATTAAAGCAAATAAAAAGATAAATTAATAATTTAAACATTTTAAGTTAATGAATAATATAATAAACCATGTGTATATGAAATTGTGTTTTAAATTATATATAGGGATAGTGTCGGTATATACCTTCAAGGCCTATTCCCAAAAAATTCAAGATATTTTATTTGTCCGGTAAATATCTTTAATATGACATTTTAATCAAAATCGTTGGTCATTTTTGAGGAAATCAAAATTTTGGAAAAAAGTTTCATGCAAGAGGTAGTTTGTGATGGGGGATTATTTTTTCAAAATCTTCGTGTCGTATCCTATACTTAAACACCAAGTTTGATATATAACCGACTTTCCGTTTTTGAGTTATCGTGTTCACAGACTAGGACACACACACACACACACATGATCGTTTTTTCTGAAAATGCCTATATATATAGGGGACCCTAAACCATGTTCTTCCGGTGAAATCTCGGTATCGAATTTTTGGGTGGAGTGCAATGCCTTCTCTATACAGAAAGTACCTATGAATTATGGAAATATTAAAATAAACTAAAGAGTACTGTTGAAGTTTAAATATTTGTTTAGTTTTCTAAGTTAAACTTCACATTATTTTAATTGCTTTATTTTAACCTTATTTATTTGCTAGCAATTGTAGTTAATCTGTAGAATGATCGTTTAAAATTGTAGATAAGGAGTTTGAAAATAATTGTAAGATTTAGAATATTAGCATTTGTAGGTAGCCTTAGATGTTATTTTTATTTTTGTGCGTGGTAGAACATGTAAAAATAGAGAAAATAAGAAATAACGAACAGTGCTCCTTGTAAACTTTAAGTTAGGCTTGGGAGGATATTTTTTACTTTCTCTACACGTACTATGTGCATAGTGTATAGAGAAGGCATTGTATTGCACTCAAAAATTAATACCAATATTTCACCGGAAATATATTTTTCGAGACTCCCTGAAACAAAACAAAAAAAAAAAGGCATTTTTAGTTTCTGAAAAATGGCTGTAACGATTTTTATTAAAATATTGTATATTAAGGATTTATACATCACAAACATACATTTTGAACTTTCTGGGAATAACCTCTGAAGACATCTTTATTCTGGATGAATATTGCGAATCTCGCATTACTGGTAAATCGTAAGGGATAGACAAAAGCTTACTTGATAAAAAATGTAGAGCTCATTAAAACACACAATTTATATTATATACTTTTTCGTGTAATGGATCAGTTTTTAGGTATTCGCAGCTATTAGTTTGTTTTAAAGTACTTATACTTTTCTTAATCTGGAATTTGTCAAATCCTGGCCATCCGAACAAAGGAATTTTAATCACCCAGCAACCAGCTTTAAAAGATTTGAGTATCACTTTAGCCTTTGGTACTCATTTATCTTCTACTTACAAAGAACAGGTAATAAGATAATGTCTGCTAATTTTGTATCGATTAACATTAAGTAATTAGAAGAATAGGTTTTAATAATAATTTGTTGCAGAGAAATTCATGATTTTTTTTAAAATATCCTTGTGAAATGTTTAATACTTGTAAAACGTTCAAGAAGAGCATTGTGCTCCATATTGCAGCAGATAAAGACCCGGACCACCATGAGCGCTAGTGTCACTTCTCTATCTTGCAAGCTCTGAGAGATATGAGATTTCCGGAACATGCTATCTGATGGGAGACGCAGCTGCTCCTCGACGTCATAAAATCACTCACGCACGTCTGATTCGAGAACTCCCCATCGTTCCTTTTGTGGCGGTTATTCCCTCGAATAAAATTAACTCTTTCTCCGGGAACATCATCTTCCTGCAGTATTCACATCATGACGCCTAGATAGATGAGAGTTAAACGTCTAACGACTTTCTTTTATTATTCTGTGTTACGTGTTAGTGTAGCGACATCGGTGTAACCACAGTATAGCCTTGCCAATATCTTCCGTCCACATAGTACTATTGGAAAGGGAGTATTTTATCTTGCCGATAAATACAGGATAGACTTTTTGTTTGTAACGATAAATCACATATATGTGTTATTTTATTACTTTCCCTACATTACTATTTATGTAGTGTATAGAGAAGGTATTGCATTGCACCCAAAAATTCGATACCGAGATTTCAACGGAAATACAGTTTTAAGACTCCCTGAAGCCAAAAAAAGACAGTTTTAGATAAGTGTCCTTGTGTTAATTTGGACAACATAGTTCTAAAACGAACTAGGTATTTAAGTTCAGTATCTTCCAAGGATGCGATGCAAAGTTTTAGAAGAAAATTCATCCACCTCAACTACACCTTACATTTAATTTTGTGAAAAATGGCTTGAAGAATTTTGATTAGCATACAGTATATTAAATATACTTATATTACAAATAAAATGTATATCTTGAACTCTCTGGGAATAGCCACAAGACTTCTTTATTATGGATGAATTTTTCAATATTTTGCATGAAGGTTAAATCGTAAGAAATAGACAAAAGTTACAACTCAAAAAATGTAGATCTCGTTAAAACACATAACTTATGACATATTCCTTGACCTACTTCTGATAAATTCCTTGCCATTTGTTTCAATTTTGAACTACTTAAAGCTTTTCTCAGTCGGGAAGTGATGTTTCGTTCATCTTTCTTGTTTTACTGCAGGGCGATCACAGTACTACTGGAAGTGGGATATTTTATCTTGCAGATAAATAAGAGGCTACAGCTTTTGTTTTTGACGATAAATCAGATATACCTGCTATTTTATTACCTTCTCTACAAATCTACTTACATAGAGAAGGTATTGTATTGCACCCAAAAATTCGATACCGAGATTTCAACGGAAATACATGTTTTAGGATCCCCTGAAACCAAAAAATGGCATTTTTATAAAAACGGCCATGTGTGTGTCTGTCTGTAGAGCGCATAGCTCAAAAACAAAAACTCCATTAAATACCAAGCTTTGTATTTAAGTTCAGTATCTTCCAAGGATGTTTCACAAAGATATTCAAGAAAATCCACTCACCCCAACTGCATGGAAAATTTTTAAAACGTTGATTTTCTCTAAAATGGCTTTAACAGTTTTGATTAAAATGCTGTGTTTAATATGTTTATATTTTAAATAAAATGTATATCTTGAATGTTCTGAAAATAGCCACTGAAGAACCTACATTAACACTTCACGTTAAAATGGGCTTGGCATTTTCATCAATTAAATACAATATTTGATAATCTAGAGCAATAATTGTACAGAGTGCATCACATATTTCCTTTTAAAGTTAGCCGCGCCATGGCTAACTAGCCTCCCACCAGCGCGACCCATTTATGGTGGACAAAGCGGCGCAGGCACGTGTTTTCTGGTGGTTCTCCGGTTCCCCTCGCCATTGCATTCCACCAGCGCTTCATCTTCATTTGATGTATCATCGGTGGCATCGCTTGTGGTGCCTGCGGGATTTTACTAACCTTATAAGGTTGTGTTAACTTTTTATCTGCTTCTTGGCTAACGACTGTGAGCTGAATGGTTAGATTTTTGGAACCAGTGTGGGGATTTTCTCCCGCTGGAAGATCTGTCTGAGATGAAATCATCCTTGTGAGGTCACTAAAGGCCGAAATGAGGAGCTATGTGAGGGAAAACAGCGGCTTCGGGTTGTGAAGACCGTATTAACCGGCCTGAAGGGTCTCGTGGCGATTACCATCCCACCCTCCACTACTGCACCCCACTCGTGACGCTTGCTGAGCTGAGATGGAGGATGCAGCGGTCGGGCGGTAGGCTTGGCGATGTGCGCCATGGAGTTTTAGTTGTCTTTATATACCCGTCGTACAGAAAGACTTTCTTAGAGGTTGTACCTTTCTATTTTATACATTTTAAAGATTGTTTAGTGTTCAAATTTTCTTTTCTTTTTTTTTTTTTTTTTTTCATTGTCAAAAAGAGGCATAAATGATACCCAGCCAGCTCGAAAGTTAATTGTCTATAGGTGGAAACCACACAGCGTGAAAAACCACCATTGTGATCTAATATAATGAGCCACATTTAATGCACATTAGTGTACATACTTGATAGAGCCAGACAAAAGCAAATCATTTTACCATAATGTTGACTTGAAACCATAAATTACGTAGCGTTTTACTTGCATTGCTATCAAATCTTCCTGTTTAAAATCCTCCAGTATACCGCATACAAGGGAAGTCCGTACGTTGATTTAAGCAGTGACAGATCTCGTTATATTTAGCTTTTTCTATGATAATTTTCTGCCTAGATATTCTAGGATTTTCGAGAATATGAAACACACACGCTGGCAAGGTTACAGTGGCAAAAAACAGGTAGCGGGGTGCGTAGCTTGCACTCTCCGTATCAAAACCAGAAGTAGGTCAACGATGACGCAATTTTCACTTTTGTCTGTCGTGTTTGTTTGGATTAAGCGTCGTGTGGTAAAGAAAACCGTTAGCCCCCCACCTACCAATACAGGTATCCTGATTTTTCGTTTGTGAGTCAGTTCTCAAAGTGACCTAATTGGCCCAGGCTCCGGTAACATTACGTCTTCAAAACTGTGTTCAGAAAATTATTAATTATTTCATAAACTGACTATCAAAGCTAGTTCAGAAGTGTTACTCTACGCATTTTAAAACTATCAATTTCATGCAATAAACTATCTAATTTAGAAAACCAAATATCATTTCCAAAGTGGTATATCAAAGGACAAAATACTATTATATTATTTGTTCCTAGTATCTCTATGACGCATATATTAGAAACGATATGATAAGTTCCTTTCCATAATGTACACCACTCCTTTTACAGTTATACATGGCGAATCTTCATGCTCCGCTCTTTAGCAAATACATAAAAACAAAATCTTTTAGAGAAATTAAATGTATAAAACGCATCTGTATGCAAATGGAGGTGCATGCATTCATTCTGACATTCACAGGGGTGTTTGTTTCTCAAAAAAAATATCCTTTATAAAAAAATCTGATGAGTTCCGTTCACATGACTTTCTCTACAGGAGTTGACAAATTTCTGTATGAGAAAAGTAAGTTTTTCAAAGTTGAAACTAAAAACAAGGAATATCTTAAAAATGATCAACTCCACGAAAAAAATGTATATAACATAAATTGTGTGTTTTAATGTGCTCTACATTTGTTGTATGGTAAGTTTTTGTCTATTTCTTACGGTTTAACAGTTATGCAAAATTCCGTAAAATTCATCCTGAATAAAGTAGTCTTCAGAGGCTATTCTCAAAAAATTCAAGATATACATTTTATTTGTCAGGTAAATGTCTTTAATATAGGATATTTTAATCTAAATCGGTAGAGCCATTTTTGAGATTATCGAACATTTCGAAAAAAGTTCCATGTAAAGGGTAGTTTGGGGTGGGGGATTTTTCTCAAAACCTTCGTGTCGCATCCCTGGAAGATAATAAACTTAAATACCAAGTTGGGTATTTTACCGAATTTTCGTTTTTGACTTATCGTGTTCACAGAGACACGCACACGGACATTTTTATGAAAATACTTTTTTTTGGATACAGGGAATCCTAAAATATATATTTCCGGTGAAATCTCGGTATCGAATTTTTGGTGGAGTGCAATACATTCTCTATACACTATGTACATAGTGCCTATAGAGAAAGTAAAAAAGTATCCTTTCTAAGAAAATCTGATGTTTCATTCACAAGACTTTCTCTATATTTCTGCTACAAATTATGTTAAAAATCTTATGCTTCTATTTACTTCATGTAAATCGACAAAAAATTAGCAGAAACAGTCTTATTACTTACTTCCTTGTAAGTAGAAGAGAAATAACGGAGTGCCATAGGTTAAAGTGATAGTCAAATCCTGGCTGCTATGTGACTGAAGTTCCTTTATTTGTATGGACTGGAGTTGACAAATTCCTGTATGAGAAAAGTAAGTTTTTCAAAGCTAAAACTAAAACAAGGAATAGCTTAAAAACGATCAACTCCACGAACAAATGTATGTAACATAAATTGTGTGTTTTAATGTGCTCTACATTTGTTGTATGGTAAGTTTTTGTTTATCTCTTTCGGTTTAACAGTTATGCAAAATTCCGTAAAATTCATCCAGAATAAAGTATTCTTCAGAACTTATTCCCAGAAAATTCAACATATACATTATATTTGTGAATAATATAATATAATATACGAAATTTTAATACAAATCGTTAGCCATTTTTTAGAAAATCAAAATTTTCGAAAAAAACTTCCACGTAAAGGGTAGTTTGGGGTTGGGAAATTTTTCTCAAAATCTTCATGTCGCATCCCTGGAAGATACTAAATTTAAATACCAAGTTTGTTATTTTACCGACTTTTCGATTTTGAGTTATCGTGTTCACACGGACACACACACACACACACTCACACACACGGACCATTTTCTGAAAATACTTTTTTTGGATACAGGGGATCCTGAAACATATATTTCCGGTGAAATCTCGGCATCGATTTTTTGGTGGAGTGCAATACTTTCTCTATACGCTATGTACATTGCAGTGTAAAGAAAGTAAAACATGAAAAAAGTTTCTAGGCCTTTTATCCACGTTTTAATCACTGTATTACCTTTTTCTTTACAAAGACTTTTACCTGGTGTTTCCAGTATATTATAATCCATCACCAAGCAACAAACAAAAACATGTACCATTCTAGTAGTTTCTTTCAACAATAAGGTCAAAACATCCTTTTCTTTAACACAAAGCGAATTTCACTTTCTTTCTCCATGTAGTACATAGTATATAGATAGAGAAGGTATTGCATATTCGATTCTGAGATGTTTTTGGATCTCCAATATCTAAAACCAGCATTTTTAAAAAAAGCTCGGTGTTTTTTGTGTGCATTTTTTGCGTGTTTGTATTGGTGTGTTTTTGAACAACATAAGTTTAGCGTTTTCCAGAGATGAGAATTTCAGAAAAATCCTCCAATCCTTGTCTACCCTTTACATGAAAATAATTTTTCGAAATTTTTGATTTTCTCAAATGGCTCTGAAGGATTTTGATTCAAATGCCCTTATTAAAAATATGAGTATGACAAAAAAAAATAATTATATCTTCAATTTTCTGGTGATAGCCTCTGAGCTCTCCCTGTTTCGAAGGACTTTTGCATAAACGGTCAAGCATATGACCTGGACAAAATCTTAATTCACACAAAATATTGATCTTCTTAAACGAAATTATAACTTTCAAAAGATTATTTTTTTACACCATTGTTAATCGAGATAACATTATGAGAATGTTCTTACTACTTAGTTCCTTATAAGCAGAAGGAAACTGAGAAATACACTAGGCTAAAGCGATAGCCAAATGTTTTAAAAGCTGTCGTTATGCTATTGTTATTATAATTCGATTCTTTGCTTGTCTGGGAGTAGAGCAAAAGAAACTCGGATACTTCCTCTCTGGGAAAATTATAAGTAGGTACTTCGAAACTGAAACCAATAACAATGAATATTTCGGAAAATGTTACCTCCACTACAAAAATGTTAGACATAAATTGCCTGTTTTGAAGGAATCTACAATTTTTGTGTAGTTAGTTTTTGTCTATCTGTAACAGTTTAGCAGTTAAGCAAAATTCAGCAAATTTCATCCAGAATGAAGAAGTTTTCAGAGACCATTCCCAGAAATTTCAAGATATACATTTTATATTCGATTTAATTTTCTTTAATATATGGCATTTTAATCAAACTAGTTATCCATGTTTGAAAAAAAAAAAACAATTAATTTGGGTTGGAGCATTTTCTTGAAAATCTCCGTGTCGTATCCTGAAAAATTCCGAACATAAATACCACACATATACACACAGACATATACACACAAATACACACAGACATACATACACAGACATTCACACACAGACACAGACGGATATTTTTCTTAAAAATGCTTTTTTACGCAAGGACCTAAAAAAATATATTTCTGGGTGAATATACCAGGGAATTTTTGTTGAAATACAATACTTTTACCAGCTCTTATGTACACCCAAAGACAATAAAAATACGCTTGTAGCCGTAATGTTAACGGAAGTTTGACGGGACTAGGGTCTTCCACGGTTTTCATTGGTGTCATTATGATACCACGCGAGTAAAAAAGACAAAACCGATTGGGCAATCCACTCCTTCATTCCTCAACCCGCTCGAAGATACCCCAGAGCCGGTTGCCTTGTATAAGCAGTGTGTTAATTTAATCGACCACGTGCGCGTGTTATCTAGATGGTCAGAACATCAATATTTACGCTGAGAAAGATTAACTTAATTTTGTATCACCCGATGGAAGAAGTTGAGTATTGTCCAACCAGAGTGTTTGGGAATCACCATTTCGCAACTCAGAATTTCATTTGTCGCCAGCTACATGCCCTTCGGTAACGTGGCCTATCTAATATTCTTCTAAGAGCATAGCAAACAGGTGGAAGACAGGGGCGGAGTCAGTGAAAAGACTCTTTCTTACAAATAAGTATTTCTAGTTGTATTTTTAGTGTCTTTGAGCGTACATATATGCTGAATAGAGTAAAAATACCATTAGCCATGACACTTTGAAGGTGTGCAGGGTAAATGAAGTTATCACATAATAAAGCAGGTATCACTTTAAGGGGCAAGTTTATTTCCACTGCCTGTCATGTCAAGAAGCTTCTCAGTAAAAAATCTGATGTGTTACACTCACATGATTTTCTATAACTATTCTACAAACAAATTTTTTACAAGAGATTATTATTCTTTCTATACCATGTTAATTCAAATAACATTAGCAGAATGTTCTTACTACTTAGTTCCTTAGAAGTAGATGGGAACTAAGGGATTACACTAGGCTAAAGCGGTAGTCCAATGTTTTAAAAGCTGTTTTATGCTATTGTTTTTGTAATTGGCTTCTTTGCTTGGCCAGGAGTAGAGCAAAAGAAAATCGCATACTTCCTGTCTGAGAAAATTATAAGTATATACTTCAAAACTGAAACCAATGTCTCAGAAAATGTTCCCTCCACAACAAAAATGTTATAAAATTGTGTGTTTCTATGAGAGCTACATTTTTTGTGCAGTAAGTTTTTGTCTGTCTCTTACAGTTTAGCATTTAAGCAAAATTCGGCAAATTTCATCCAGAATGAAGAAATCTTCAGAGAATATTCAAGATATTCGTTTTATTTACGATTAAAGTGCTTTTAATACATGGAATTTTAATCTAAATTAGTACAGCCACTTTTTTAAAAAAACAGTTTTCATGTATGCTGAAATTGGATCGGAGCATTTTCTTGAAAATCTTCGTGCTTTCGCAGACAAAGGCACACACACAGCTTTTTCTTAGGCTTGGTTTGACACAGGGACCACAAAACATATATTTCTGGTGAGATCTCGACATGGAGTTTTCTTCTCTATATACTATGTACACATTGCAGCGCTGAGAAAAGGTTAATCCAATTTTGTATCACACATTGAGCGGGAATGAGTATTTGTGGATCACCAGATCATAACTCAGAATTTCACTCGTTGTAAGTTACGTTTCATGTGCAGCTGCTTCTCTTCGGTAGCGTGCCTGAACAATACATATTTAAGAACATAGCAAACAGGTGGAAGTCAAGGACGGAGTCACTGAAAATACTCCTCTTACAATAAGTACTTCTAGGCGTGTTTTTAATGTCTTTAAGTGTACATAGAGTAAAAATCTGATGTATTCCATTCAAATGACTTTCTCTACTTCTGTGTAACATTTTATTGTTAAAAATCTTATTCTTATATTTACTTCATGGTAATAGAGAAAAAATTAGCAGAAATAGACTTATTACTTGCTTCTTTGTAAGTAGAAGCGAAATATGGGAGTATTTTAGGTTAAAAAGTTGGTTGCTAGGTTACTGAAGTTCCTTTGTTTGTGTGGACACGAGCTGACAAATTCCTGTATGAGAAAAGTAAAAATTTTTAAAGCTGTAACCAAAACCAAGGAATACCTCAAAAACGATCAATTCCTCGAAAAGAATATGTGTAACGTAAATTGTGTGTTTTAATGCGCTCTACATTTTTCGTGTGGTAAGTTTTTGTTCATTTCTTACGGTTTAGCAGTTATGCAAAATTTCGTAAAATCCATCCAGAATAAAGTAGTGTTCAGAGGCTATTCCTAAAGAATTCAAGATATACGTTTTATTTGTCGTGTAAATATCTTTAATATGTGCTATTTTAATCAAAATCGTTAAGACCATTTTTGAAAAAATCAAATTTTTTGAAAAAGTTCCATGTAAAGGGTAGTTGGGGGAGGGGGATTTTCTTGAAAATCTTTGTGTCGCATCTTTGGAAGATACCAAACTTAAATACCATTCACTATTACACTTTGAAGGTGTGTGGGTTAATGAAGTTATAATAAAGGAGATATCACTTTAGGGAGCAAGTTTATTTCCACTGCTTGACAAGTCGAGAAGCCTCTCAGAAAAACAAAAAGGAGAGAGGATTCTCACGGTCTGGGAGGACATTTGCGTGATAGAAAGTGCAGTAATGGTGGAGTTATTACTCGCGGCGCCGCGTCGCTAAAACATTGCGGCGTCACTAATTAAAAAGCAAACAGACTTAATGGAGTGGGTGAGTCTGGTCTTCAGGAAGATTACTGCGGACAATGAGAGAAATAAACTGCGCTGTGGAGGAAAGCGTTTTCATTGCTCACTTACCACAATATCTTCCTTTTATTGCCAGCGAAAACAAAATGCAGAGTAGCATCTGTGCTTCTTTCCCGACCTATCTACTTTATCATAGCAAATACTTTGGGCAAATGTTTGTGCTGTTCTTTTATCTTGCCGCTTAATGTCGGATAAACACAAAACATACTGCTCTCTACTAACATCTTTAGCCCCACACACGACCGCTGGAAAGCAACGACTTTAATAAAAAATCTGATGTGTTCCATTCACATGACTTTCTCTACATCTCTGCAACAATTATTGTTAAAAAGCTTATTCTTCTGTCCAATTCATGCTAATCGAGAACAAATTAGTAGAAATAGTCCTATTACGTGCTTCCTTGTAAGTAGAAGCAAAATAAGAGAGTACCATAGGTTAAAGTGCTAGTCAAAAGCTGGTTCCTATGTGCCTGAAGTTCCTTTGTTTGTTTTTTTTTAAAAGCTGAAACCGAAAATAAGAAACATCTCAAAAACGATCAGTTCCACGAGAAACATTTATATAACATAAATTGTGTGTATTAACGTGCTCTACATTTGTTGTGTAGTAAGTTTTGTCCATCTCTTACGGTTTAAGAGTTATGCAAAATTTCGTAAAATTCATCCGGAATAAAGTACTCTTCAGAGACTATTCCCAGAAAATTCAAGATACACATTTTATTTGTCAGGTAAATATCTTCAATATATGATATTTTAATCAAAATCGTTAGCCATTTTAAAAAAAATCAAACTGTATGATAAAAGTTCTATGTCAATGGTAGTTTGGTATGGGGGGGGGGATTTTTCTCAAAATCTTCGTGTCGCATCCCTGGAAGATTAAAGCTTAAATGCCAAGTTTGGTATTTTACCGACTTTTCGTTTTTGAACTATCGTGTTCACAGCACACGGGTACACACACATACACACGCCCCTTTTGGTGAAAATGCTTTTTTTTGGATACAGGGGACCCTAAAACATATATTTCCGGTGAAATCTTGGTATCGAATTTTAGGTGGAGTGCAATACCTTCTCTATATACTATGTAAATAGTTCGTGTAGAGAAAGTAAAAAAAAAAAAAAAGAAAGGAGACTAATGCAATATTAAACAATGGGGAGCTTCTAAAATGGATTCTACGAGGACACCAAAACGTGCCAACACTTCGCTTTTCCTATAATGGTTTTCTTTATTTAATATTGCCAGAGGCTTCTTATCTCGATGGTCTTTAAATGTTCTTAAAGGACACAAAGACTGAAATTTTGACTACTGTCGGTAAAAAGTATCTAAAATTGCTTTATGTTTTCTTTACATATTATATGGTACGTAGGTAAATAGCAATATTTTCCAGAAATACACATTTTTAAAATATTCTGATGTGTTACAATCACTTGGATTTCTAACATCTCGGTAACAAATTATTGTTCATAAGCTTATTCTTCTATCTGTTTAATGCTAAAACATTGACAGAAACGGTCTTATTACTTAGTTCCTTTATAAGTAGAAGGGAAATAAGGAAATACTCCAGGCTACACGACAGTCAAATGTTTAAAATGTTGCTATGGGATTAGAATCCAAATCATAGTGTGGCCAATCGTTAACAAGTTCAAGTGTGAGA
The DNA here is from genome assembly GCA_030762935.1 of Hymenopus coronatus. Classification (NCBI taxonomy): domain Eukaryota; kingdom Metazoa; phylum Arthropoda; class Insecta; order Mantodea; family Hymenopodidae; genus Hymenopus; species Hymenopus coronatus. The sequence continues at coordinate 29,179,105 of CM060898.1, read as the reverse complement.
AAGTTTAACTATTTTAAAACTGAAATTAATACCAAGAAATAAATAAAAAATGACAAAATCTACGAAGAAAATATATATAACAAATTGAATGTTTTAACGTGCTCTACATTTTTTGTGTGATAAGTTTTTGTCCATCTCTTACGGTTTAGCAGTTTGCAAAATTCCGGAAAATTCTTTCAGAATAAACATGTCTTCAGAGGATATTTCCAGAAAATTTAAGATATACACTTTATTTGTCATGTCAATATCTTGAATATAAGAGATTTTCAATATAAATCGTTAGAGCCATTTTTGAGAAAATAAAAATTAGCGAAATTTTTTCCATGTAAAGGGTAGTTTGGGATGGGGGGATTTTCTTGAAAATCTTCGTGTCGCATCCTTGGAAGGTCCAAACCTAAATACCAAGTTTCGTATTCAACGGTCTTTTCTTTGCGCTATGCTACCTACACATTTTTTCTAGTAATGCTTTTTTGGATTCAGGATGTCTCAAAACACGTATTTCCGGTGAAATCTCGGTATCGAATTTTTGGGTGCAGTACAATACCTTCTCTATACACTACGTACATAATACGTGCAGAGAAAGTAGAACATTTTTAGAAAGAACGACCGTGTGAAAATGTTTGTCCGCCCGTGTGTCCATAAGCATGATAACTAAAAAACGAAAATTCGGTAAAATACCAAGCTTCATATTTATGTTCAGTACCTTTCAATTATGCAACACGCGGCGCAGGGGCGGGTTTTCTGCGGGTTCTCCGGTTTCCCCCGTCATCTCATTCCACCGGGGCTCCATCTTCATGTAGCATCAGTGTCATCGCCTGCGGTGCCAGAGCAGTAAAAGTGGACGTTAAACACTACCAAAAAAAATTATGCAACATGAAGGTTTTCAAGAAAATCCTCCCACCCCCATCAAATATTAATATAGAAAAGGCATCAAAAGTGTTGGATTTCTTAAAAATGCTCTAACAATTTGTATTAAAAGCTCTTATATTTAAGACATTTTCATGACAATCGAAATGCGTATCTTGAATTTTCTGGGAATAGCCTCTAGAGACGTGTATATTCTAGTTAAATTTTACAAAATATTTCATAAACCGTAAATGATAGTGAAGATCTCGTTAAAACAAATAATGTATGCCATATAGTTTTTTCTTTTTGAGTTGAGCCCTTTAGAGATATTCATTGTTATTGGTTTTAATCATAAACTAGTTAACTTTTCTCAAACGAGACCATGCAAAGCGAATCGAACCTCCATTTTTTCACATAGTAACCAGTTTTTAAAATACTTGACTATCGCTTTAGCCTAGTGTATACCATTATTTCCCTACTACTCACAAGTAAGGAAGTAATAAGACCATTTCTGCTAAAGTTTATATCAATTAGCATGTGGTAGATAAAATAATATTTGTAAGAGCAATGTGTTTGTGATACAACTAGAGATAGTGAATTTTTTATAAATTGATCTAAGAAAGGTGCACGAAATTTGTAAAGCTTTGGTACCGGTAAAGATTTTCCCCTAAACTGTAAAATCACTGTCGCTTTGTTTCCTATACAATGCCAATGTTGTGCTCTAGTGTTGGTAACACTGGTGGAACTCGTTACGATAAGATCAGCAGCTCAGTCAATGTGTAGCAGGAACAAAACGAACATGCAGAGGCTACTGTCGTTTGTCTTCGGAACAAGAGTGCATTGCAGCCAACGTAAAGCAGATGAAACAAGCGCTATATATTGCTTCCTCCAACGTCTGTCTGTACTTACAGGAAACAGAACAGAGGGTCTGATCGATGAGATTTGCCAGACAAATTGATGATTCCTCTGCGAGATAAGCCTTGCACCGGTTTGATATATTTCACACAGCAAGTGAGTTACACTTAAGTATTCGGTTCCTTCTGGAGCAATTTCCTCACTAGTGAATAATCTACACTGCTGGTTTTATTTCAGGTTTATTTGTTTGAGAAGAAACAGATTCACATACATTCTAGCCCAGGAAATACTCTTCACAGACGAAATACGAGAGTCGGCTGATAAGTCCTGGGCCTCGCACAGATATGGCTCCACTAGGCAAGTTAGACTGTAGCATTGTATAATATAACTCTAGACTAGCTTGTATCCATAGTCACACGTCAATAGCTTGTTTAGTTTTCGAATGACAGCATTTTAAACAAAACAACTTTTATATTTTTCACAAAAATGGAGGATTTGGAAAAACGAGCAGTGATTAAATACTTCCATTTGAAAGGCTTAACACCTAAAGAAATCAACGAGGAAATGGACAGTACACTGAAAGACTTCATATTCAATGATTAAAAGGTGGGTTACACAGTTTAAAATGAGACGTACGAAGACTAATGATGAGCCCTGTAGAAGTGACAACTCCAGAGGTCATTGAACAAATTCATCGTTGTTTACTGGAAGACCGCAGACTAAAGTTGTTTGAGATAGCAGAGGCTGTAAACGTATCAAAATAACGTGCAGCTAATATTTTGAGTAATGTTTTGGGCTTTCACAAGGTCTGTGCAAGATGGGTACCGTGTTTGTTGACACCTGATCAAAAGTTGCAAAGATAATTGTTACTATTGAAAATGTGAAGCTCTACCGCCTAAATTCCAGTGACTTTTTGAGATAGCTTATCACCATGGATGAAACTTTCATACATCACTACACTCCAGAAAGAAAATCACAGTCAAAACAGTGGATTGCGCCAGGTGAACCAACTCCAAAAAAGGCAAAGTCAATTTTGTCAGCTAACAAGGTTATGGGGAGTATTTTCTGGGATACACAGGGAGTTATTTTTATTGATTATTTGGAAAATGGTAAAATTATCTCTGGTGACTACTACGCGAGCTTACTGCAACGTTTGAGTGAGGAGGAGGAAAGAACCTCCTTTGGCTAAAAAAAAAAAAAAAAAAATGAATCTTGTTTCATCACGACAATGCTCCAGCCCATCGTTCAGTCATTGCAATGAGAAACATCTGATGTGTTCATTCACATGACTTTCTCTACACCTCTGCAACAAGCTATTGCTAAAAAGCTTATGCTTTTATTTATTTCACGCTAATCGACAAAAAGTTAGCAGAAATACTCTTATTACTTGCTTCCTTGTAAATAGAAGCGAAATAAGGGAGTACCATAGGTTAAAGTGATAATCAAAAGCTGGTTGCTACGTAACTGAAGTTCCTTTGTTCGTATGGACACGAGTTGACAAATTCCTGTATGAGAAAAGTAAGTTCTTTTAGGTGAAACCACAATCAAGGACAAACTCAAAAGCAACCACCTCCACGAAAAAAATGTATATAACATGTGTGTGTTTTAGTGTGCTCTATATTTTTTGTAAGGTAAGTTTTTCTCCATCTTTTACGGTTTAGCAGTTATGCAAAATTCCGTAAAATTTATCCAGTATAAAGTAGTCTTCAAAGGCTATTACTAGAAAATTCAAGATATTCATATTATTTGTCTGGTAAATATCTTTGATATACGACATTTCAATCAAAATCGTTAGAGCCATTTTTGAGAAAATCAAATTTTTTGAAAAAAGTTCCATGTAAAGGGTAGTTTGGGATGGGGGGATTTTCCTCAAAATCTTCGTGCCACATCCCTGAGATACTAAACTTAAATACCAAGTTTAGTATTTTACCAACTTTTCGTTTTTGAGCTATCGTGTTCACAAAATGCTTTTTTTTTTTTTTTTTGATACAGGGGGCCCTAAAACATATATTTTGGGTGAAATCTCGGTATCGATTTTTTTGTTGGAGTGCAATACCTTCTCTATGCACTATGTACATAGTACGTGTAGAGAAAGTAGAAGTGTGCGAATTAAATTTGGAATTGCTTGAACATCTACTCTTTTCACCAGATCTAGTATCCAGTGACTACCGCCTGTTCCCAAAGCTCCAAAAATGTCTTGGAGGACGATGATTTCACAACAACGAGGAGGTCATTAATGCGGTAAACAACTATTTTGAGGACCTTGATAAATCACAATACAGAGATGATTTAATTAAATTAGAACACGATATGTTAAATGTGTTAGCCTTTCTGGAGGCTATCATGAGAAGTAAAGCAATTTTTTTAAATGCTGTTTTCGTCGAGAGGTCCAGCACTTATCAGCTGGTCCTAGTTCTGCACGTTCAATCTCCTTGAAACATAGGCTTATACAATACACATCGAAGAGAGAAACAAGAAAGCTAATGAGATCCTGAACGAGATTATAGAAACAGAAGCAATGAGAACGAAAACTGTAAAGAACCAAACTTCCAACTCGGCCACCTTCACACGTGTTTGGCGGTGCACGGGTTCCTCTGCACGTAAGCCACCTATCATAATCCCAAGAAGTCTCGCTTTGGGGCTTCGTGGGCAGGGGATCGAGGGTTCGAGTCCCGCCTTGGGCATGGATGTTGTTATATGTTTGTGCAATGTGTATATGTTTGTAAAAGAAACAGTAAAACCAGTAATCCAGAAATCAGTAAAAGCTACGGGGGGAAATGTAAATATGGATACAGTACCGGAGTCCTGATCAGACTCCGTTACTGTTTTTAGAAAAAGAAAAAAAAAAAAAAAAAAGAATGCCTGCATCTGCAAGTTGTGTAGGGAACCATGACACAAATATCTCTTAGTTAAAAACAAAAGCAGATCTCTCTTCCTAATTAAATTCTCTAAGGACTGGTGAAACCTTAACATGAACTTATTATTATTATTATTATTATTATTATTATTATTATTATTATTATTATTATTATTATTATTATTCCACTATTGTACACAATGTGTTTTATTAAATAAATATATGTTTCTTAAAAACTGCTACAATTACATCACTTTTTCTGATTATTCCATTAACCAACTTTCGTTACAGTCGCTTATTCTTCTATCTACCTCATGCTAATTGAGATAAACAATAGCAGAAATCGTCTTACTACTTAGTTCCTTATAAGTAGGAGAGAAATAAGGAAATGCACTAGGCTAAAGTGATAGTCAAATGTTTTAAAAGCTGTCGCTATGCAACTGTATTTGAAATTTGATCCCCTTCTAAAGCCGGAGGAAAGGAAAAGAAAAAATCTGATGTGTTCCATTCACATGACTTTCTCTACATCTCTGCAACAAATTATTCTTAAAAAACTTATTGGTCTATTTACTTAATACTAATCGAAAAAATTGGTAGAAATAGTCTTATTACTTGCTTCCTTGTAAATAGAAGCGAATTAAGGGATAGGTTAAAGTGATAGTCAAAAGTTGGTTATTATGTGACTGAAGTTCCTTTGTTTGTATGGGCAAGAGTTGACTAAGTCCTATGGGAGAAAAGTAAAAGTTTTTAAAGCTGAAACCAAAAACAAGGAATATCTCATAAACGACCAACTCCATGAAAAAAATGCATTTAGCATAAATCGTATGTTTTGAAGTGCTCTACCTTTTTTGTGGTAAGTTTTTTTCCATCTCATACGGTTTAGCAGTTATGCAATATTCCGTAAAATTCGTCCAGAATAAAGTAGTTTTCAGAGGCTATTCCCAGAAAATTCAAGATATACATTTTGTCAGGTAAATATCCTTAATATATGATATTTTAATCAAAATTATTAGAACCATTTTTGAGAAAATCAAAATTTTCGAAAAAGGTTCCATGTAAAGCGTATTTTGGGGTGGGGAGATTTTTCTCAAAATCTTCGCCTCGCATCCCTGGAAGATACTTAACTTAAATCCAAGTTTGGTATTTTACCGACTTTTCATTTTTGAGTTATCGTGTTCAGAAAGACACGGACACACACGAACGCAAACAAACATGGACATTTTTGTGAAAATGCTTTTTTTGGATACACGGTACTCTAAAACATATATTTCCGGTGAAACTTCGGTATCGAATTTTTGGTTGGAGTGCAATACCTTCTCTATACACTAAGTACATAGTAAGTGTAGAGAAAGCAAAACTCTTGTGTATTCCACTCACATGACTTTCTCTACATCTCTAAAACAAATTATTGTTAAAAAAAACTTATGGTTCTATTTACTTCATGTTAATCGAAAAAACATTAGCAGTCTTATTACTTGCTTCCTTGTAAGTAGAAGCGAAACACAGGGAGTACCATAGGTTAAAGTGTTAGGTGGCCCTCCGTAGTGTAAAGGTTACCATGCAAACTTCATATACCCAAGGTCCCTGGTTCAAACCCGGCGAAGGACGATGGATTTTTTCGGGCGTAAAAATCCTTAGCATGGCTTCCTTCGGAAGGGAAGTAAAGCCGTTAGTCCCGTGTCGTAGATTTACGGCACGTAGAAGAACCTCAAACCTGAAAGAGAGGCCTCTGAGCAAAATTAAGCGGTCTTTCACGCCCAATTTAGAAAGGGACGCAGAGAACCGCAGTAGTTATAGAGCGTCAATAAATAACACGCCATTTCCATCTTTTTAGAGTGGTAGTCAAAAACTGGTTGCTATGTGACGGAAGTTCCTTTATTTGTATGGACAGGAGCTGACAAATTCGTGTATGAGAAAAGTATATGTTTCTTTAAAGCTGCAACCAATAACATGGAATATCTAGAAGACTATATACTTCGCGAGAAAATTTATGACATTAATTATGTGTTTTATCATGATTTAGATTTTTTGTGCAATAAGTTTTCTTTTACGGTTTATCAGTTATGCAAATTTCAATAAAAACCATCCGGAATAAAGAGATCTTTAGAAGCTATTCCCCGAAAATTCAAGATATACATTTTATTTGACATGTAAATATTTTAAATATAAGAGTTTCTAATCAAAATCGTTACAGCCATTTTTGAGAAATTCAACATTTTCAAAATTTTCTTCATGTAGAGGGTAGTTTGAAATGGGGTATTTTCTTGAAAATCTTCGTTTCACATCCTTGGAAGGTACCAAACTTAAATACCAAGTTTGGTATTTAACGGTCCTTTTGGTTTTGAGCTATGCTGTCCACAGCGAGACACACGTACCTTTTTTTGATTCATGGGGATTCATAATATGCATTTCCGGTGAAGTCTGTGCATCAAATTTTTGGGAGCATTACAATACCTTCTCTATACACTATGTATATGGTACGTGTAGAGAAAGTAAAGATGGTCATATACACTAGGCTAAAGTGATAGTCAAATATTATAAAAGGAGTCGCTATGCAACTGAATTTGAAATTTGATTCTCTTTTAAGACAGGAGGAAAGAAAAATAAAAACTGGCGCAGTGATTTCATGGTCAAGTATACAGCAAGTAGACTTCTGAACCGATGGTCCCGGGTTCGATTCTCAGCTTAGTCTGCGAAATTTTCTTTAAGTAGAATAATTTCCTATTCTACACAGAATCTAGAAATATCAACATGAGAGTGAATGTGCATGTGTTTAATGGTATAAAGGTGATTAACCTGCTGTTCTAAACTTAGAGTAATATGAGTCAATGCCCCTGATGTGACCTTTGAAGTTAAAGGGGACTATACAAATCAAATAATAAAAAAGAAGAAGAAAAGAAAAAGATCACGAATTATGTTTGAGAAAAAAATCTTTAAAGGAATGTTTAAAAAAACATTAAGTCTACAAAAATGAATAAAACATTAATTACGTGTTTCAATGGTATTTATATTTTTATGGAGTAAGATTTTTTTACTGTTTAGTCGTTAAAATAATTAAATATAATAAATAATTAATTCAGAACAAACAGGAATTGAAAGGATATTCAAAGATAATCTTTTTTTTTTTTTAAATACAGTTTCGGAGGCTTGTCAAGACTCCGGCGCTGTATTCCTTTTTTCTCCATTTTTTCCAGTTTCCTATATTTCCGTAGTAGACGTTATTATTCTTAACGTTTTCGTTTTACATATACAAACACAGAAACACGCATCCCCAAGGCGGGACTCGAACCCACGATCCTATGCACCACGAAGCGCCAAAGCGAGACACTTTAGCGAGCGCGGCCATCGTGATCGGCATTAATTCCAAACATAACTATTTGTCATGTAAAGAGCTTTAATATACGGTACCTACGTTAGTCAATACAGCAAGTGTTTATAAAATAAAAATATTTCGAATTTTTTTCCGTGTAAAGGGTAGTTCAAACTAGAGGATTTTATGTAAAACTTCCTACTGCATCTTTGGAATATGCCGAATTTAAATATCAAGTTTGGTATTAACCGATTTTTCTTTTTTGAGTTATCCTATTTTCTAGGCCATATAAATGCACACACACGCACGCGCTCGGAACTTTTTCTAAAAATGCTCTTTTACTTCCTCTAGCACGTATTTGCAACGTTAATACACTTAAAGTAAACAATTTTTTTTAAACAAAGTATATGTGTGCTGGCAGCATAGCTAAGAAGCGATAAGTCAGTCAAATACCAAACTTGGTATTTAAGCAGTATCTATCAGGACTGTGACACAAAGATTTTCAAGAAAATTTCCCACCTTCAACTACGCTTTATCTGTAACATCTGTCGAAAATATTGATATTTTCAAAAATGGCTCTAAGAATTTTTATTAGAATATATAAGGTGTTTTCATGGCACACGAAATTTAGGTATATCCTGAATTTTTGGGGAATAGCCTCTGAAAACCTCTTCATTGTGGATGCTTTATGTGTAACTCACTTAAAGGTAATATGTAAAACACACTATTTATGTCCTACACAGTTTTTCGTGGAGTTGGCCATTTCTAAGTTATTCCTTGTTATTGGTCTGAGTTTTAAAATACTTAAACATTTCTCATGCAGCGCCTGGCCACGCAAGGGGGCGATGCTTTTTAAAAGATTAACTATTGCTTTAACCTAGTGTAATGCCTTATTATAAAGAAGTGATTAATACGACCATTTCTGGTAGCTTTTATCTTGATTAGCTTGGATTAGAGAAAAGGATAATCTTTTATAAGAACAATCTCTTACAGAATAGTTGGAGAAAATCATGTGAATGGAACACATCGTATGGGACCCTTAAAACATGCATTTACAGTAAAATCCAGGTATTGAATTTTTGGGTGGAATGCAATACATCTTACTTATGCAGTAGAATGAATTAGATAAAGTAATTATTATGTCTCACGTTTATCTCGTGGTTGAAAATATTTTTATGTAATATACAAAAGAAACAAAATTTCTCCCATGGAATTTAGTTTTAATTCATTTACGTCATTGGATGTGAATTCATAAAAGCAAGCCATTCGCGAACAATAAATAGGCTATCAACTCGGTCCATTCAGCAAATGAAACAGAATCCGTTGTTTTTTGTTTAAAATGTGTTGAAACTGTAAGCTCTTTAATAATGAAAACGTCCGAGCCCCAGGAGTAAATTGCAAAACATAATAAACCTTTGCTAAATGAAAATTGTGAAAAATGTATTCAGTGTTCTCAAATATCATAATGTACGAAAAAACTGTAAAGTGAACTGTATTATAATACAAAAAATCTGATGTGTTACACTCACATGGCTTTCTCTAGCTGTTCTGCAAACTTCATACATAAGATTCTTCTTCTTTCTGCACCTTGCTAATCATGGTGCTACTTAGCAAAATGTTCTTATTATTTAGTTCCGTATAAGTAGGAAGAAAATAAGAGAATACACTAGGCTAAACCGATAGTCAAATGTTTTAAAAGTTGTCGTTATGCGATTGTCATCACAAATCGCTTCTTTTCTTGGCCAGGAGTAGAACAAAAGAAAAACGGACACTCCCGTTTAGGAAAAGTATAAGTACTTCACAACTGAAACGAACAACAATGAATACCTCGAAAACGGTAAGCTCCACGAGAAAAATGTATATGACATAACTTGTGTATTTTAACAAGCCCTAAATTTTTTGTATAGTAAGTTTTTGTCTATCCCTTACGGTTTATTAGTTATGGCAAATTAAGCAAAATTCATCCAGAATAAACAGGTCTTCAGAAGCTATTCCCAAAAAATTCAAGATAAACATGTTATTTATTAGGTAAATATCTTTAATATATGATATTTTAATCAAAATCGTTAAAGCCATTTTTAAGAAAATCAAAATTTTCGAAAAAAATTCCATGTAAAGGGTAGTTTGGGGTGGGGGGATTTTTCTCAAAATCTTCGTGTCGCATCCCTGGAAGATTCTAAACATAAATACCAAGTTTAGTATTTTACCGACTTTTCGTTTTTGAGTTATCGTGTTCAGAGACACACTGACACGCGGACACACGGACACACGGGTACACACACAGGACCTTTTCCTGAAAATACATTTTTTAGATAAAGGAGATCCTAAAACATATATTTCCGGTGAAATCTCGGGATCGAATTTTTTGGTGGAGTGCAATACCTTCTCTATACACTATGTACATATTTCGTATAGGGAAAATAAGGTGAAAAATCTGATGTGTACCATTCACATGACTTTCTCTATATCCCTGCAACAAATTGTTCTTAAAAAGCTTATACTTCTATTTACTTTATGCTAATCAGAAAAAAAATTAGCAGAAATAGTCTTATTACACGGTTCCTTGTAAGTAGAAGCGAAATAAGGGACAACCATAGGTTAAAGTGATAGTCAAATGCTGGTTGCTATGTCAATGAAGTCCCCTTGTTTATATGGATAGGAGTTGAAAAGTTCCTGTATGAGAAAAGTATACGTTTTTCATAACAGAAACCAAAAATAAGAATGTCTCAAAAACGACGAACTCCACGAAAAAATTTTACGTAACATAAATTGTGTGTTTTAATGTGCTCTATATTTTTTGTGTATTAAGCTTTTGTCCATATCTTACGCTCTAGCAGTTATTCAAAATTCATTAAAATTCATCCAAAATAATCTACTCTTCAGAGGCTATTCCCAGAAAATTCAAGATATGCATTTTATTTGTCAGGTAAATATCTTTAATATATGAAATTTTAATCAAAATCGTTAGAGCCATTTTTGAGAAAATCAAAATTTTCGAAAAAAGTTCCATGTAAAGGGTAGTTTGGGGTGGGGGCATTTTTGTCAAAACCTTCGTGTCGCTTCCCTGGAACAAACAAAACTTAAATACCAAGTTTGGTATTTTACAGACTTTTCGTTTTTGAGTTATCGTGTTCACAGTTCACACGGACACACTGACACACGGACACACACACACGGACCTTTTTGTGAAAATGCTTTTTTGGATATTGGGGACCCTAAAACATATATTTCTGGTGAACTCCCGGTATCGAATTTTTGGGTGGAGTGCAATACCTTCTCTATACACTATGTACATCGTGCGTATAGAGAAGGTAAAAATGATAGGCAAATCTTTTTAAAAGCTGGTTGCCATGTGGCTGAAATCCATTTCTTTGCATTACCAGGAGCTGATAACTATGTTAAAAGTTTTAAGTATTTTAAAACTGTACCCAATAACAAGGAACATCTCAAAAATAGTGAACTCATTAAACAATGCATACCACATAAATTGTGTGTTGTAAGTGTTTTCTATCTCTTACTGTTTACTAGTTAAACAAAATCCAGCAAAATTCATAGACTATTTCCAGAAAATATAAAATATACATTTTATTTGTCTTGAAAATAGCTTTAATATACGGTATTTTAATCAAAATCGTTTGTCGTTTTTGAGAAAATTGCAATTTTCAATATTTTTACTTTGTGCGGTAGGCCAAGGTTCCCCGTGAGCTGTCGTGCCATGGAGTTAAAGGGCAGCTTAGGTTGGGGGATTTTCCTCAAAATCTGCGTGTCACATCCTTAGATGATATTAAACTTATATAGCAAGTTTGGTTTTTTACCGTCATTTCGTTTTTGACACAGGGACACACACACACGCATACACACATTACCTTTTTCTAAAAATGTGTCTTTTTTTTGCATACATGGGGACCAGAAACGTCTATTTCTGGTGAAATCTCGGTATCGAATTTTTGGATGGAATGCAATAGCTTCTCTATACACTATATACATAATACGTCTAGAAAAAGTAAAAAGTCATACTCCCTTGTGATACTTTTGGAGATATTTAGAAGATTGCCACATATATTTGTATAGGGAAACCACATTTCAATTCATTAAATTTGGTTGCTGAACTAGAAAAATGTTTGTTTACAAAGTTAATGTCAATAATTTATATCTCACCCGGAGGTCCCGGGTTCGATTCCCAGCTTGGGCGGGGACCTTTCATTTAACCAGAATTATTCCCTATCCCCCACAGAGTCTGGAAGAATGTATGTGAAAGTGAATGTGTGCGTGTGTTTTAAACCTATGGACAAGGAGTTGTTTCTAATTCGAAGCCCCCGATATGACCTTAGATGTTAAAGGGGGCTATATAAATGAAAAAAAAAAAAAAAAAAAAAGGTATAGGGTGTTTAGGGTCTTCAAACTTCAAAACCCTATAAGTAGTATAATATTTGAGATAGGTTAAAACAAAAGAAGTCAAGTACAGGGCCAGCAATAGCGGTATGGTTTAATTTTACTTTCGCTAACACGTACATATGTACATACAATGTACAGCATAGCTAGAGTAGTTATTGTATTCCACCAAAAACTCTAATCCGACATTTCACAGGAAATAGACTTTTAGGGCCCCTGTAGCCCAAAAAAAAAAACACTTTTAGAAAAAGGTCCGCGTGCAAGTGTGTGTGTGTGTGTGCGTGTGAGAGAGAGAGAGAGAGAGAGAGAGAGAGAGAGAGAGTGCCTGTGGACAGCGTAGTTCAAAAACGAAGAGTCTGTTAAATAGAAAATTTGGTATTTATGTTGAGTATCTTCCAAGGATTTGACACGAAGATTTTCAAGAATATCCCCTCATCCCCAACTACAACATTTTTCGAAAATTTTGATTTACCTTGATCTGATGCTGCCATCTCGCTGTGGTGGTCCATTTACTGACGAATGTTTTCTCGAGATAGTCTGGCCATCTTCTTCTTGTCCTCGGTTCCCATATCGTCAGCCGGTGGGTCAATCGGCTGGGGGCTTGCCACATGATGTCCGGCCTTCTCCATTTTTGCTAGCTGTTGGACTATTCGCCTCTCCAGACAACCGCAATTGGGATGTGGTGGACAAACCGGCGCAGGAGCGGCTTTTCTTAGCGTCCTCCGGCTTATTCCGGCATCACATTCCACCGAAGCCCCATCTTCATTCCATGTATCATCAGCGTCATCATCAGCGTCACTTTTACTACATAGGAAAAATAAATTGTTAAAAAGTTAATGCTTCTATTTACTTCATGCTAATCTAGAGAAAATTTGCAGAAACTTATTTTCTTGTAAGTAGAAGCGAAATAAGGAAGTTCCATAGGTTAAAGTGATAGTCAAAAGCTGGTTGCTATGTCACTTAAGTTCCTTTGTTGTATGGACAGGAGTTGACAAATTCCCGTATGAGAGGTTTTTTTACAGCTGATACCAAAAACAAGAAATATCTCAAAATCGATCAACTCCACGAAAAAAATGTATATACCATAAATTGTGTATTTTAACCTGCTCTACATTATTTGTGTGCTAACTTAAATGCTATCTATTATGGTTTAGCAGTTATGAAAAATTTCGTAAATACATCCATAATAAAGTAATCTTCAGAGGCTATTTCTAGAAAATTCAAGATATACATTTTATTGTGCATGTAAATATCTTACATATAAGAGATTTTAATCAAAATCGTTAGAGCCATTTTTTGGAAAATCAAAATGTTCGTAAAAAGTTCCATGCAAAGGATAGTTGGGGGTGGGGGATTTTTTTTAAAGTCTTCGTGCTGCATCCTTGGAAGATACCAACCTTAAATACCAAGTTTGGTATTCAACGGTCTTTTCGTTTTTGCTATGCTGACCAAAGACACACACGGACACACATGAACATAGTACGTGTAGAGAAAGTAAAAGATATATTCAGGCACGTGAAACCTGTATTTTTTATATGATCACAATATCGAATTTTGGGTGAAATGCATACCTTCTCTGCCTATATACTGTCGCATGTGTCATTGGCGAGAGTTTAATTTATTATGTTTTAGTAATTACGAATTAATTAATCTGAATTAATTGGGATTTGAGCTTACAGATTCTTAGGAAAATACAAGCTTTGTTATAAGCTGATGAAATAACAGGATGGAAGCGACTAGCCTCTTCCGATGGCACTCCCAGTGGACTTTTGATGCCACCAACTTCCGTTCGGTTTACGTGCACATTCGCACTTTGACGTCACACAGGATATTCTAGAACATTTAAGCATTCGGTGCTGATTGGCTAAGTCTACCCACTATCAGGGCGTTGGTTCTTCATATTAGGAGAACGGCCACCATGTTGGAGTGCCCTTCCGGGGACGCCACTAAATCTATTTAAGGGACGGCAAACCCGTCCTCCGGGGCTATTGTCTTTGACCGTCGGGGAACCTCTATTTGCTTGTGTGCGTCTTGAGGCGTCGCTCCGGGCTCAACCGGCTACCACTTTGACCACTTCTCACCTCCCCTAGACACATCATGACATATTTCTTAAGGTAAGGATTTATGTTAGTAACTCCATAATGAGAATGATATTGGCCAGGATTAATAGAATAGTTTGCCATCCTCCACCTTTGTAAACCAAACATGCGTAACCAACAGATTATTTAATCTTTCTTAATAAAAAATAGTTTAACTTAAGTCCCATTATTATCATTGCTCTACCATCTACCTTCCTTTCACTACCCTCAAATAGCTATTCCCCCCTGTGTCCAACTTTAGTTGTGACATTTATGGTCGAGGCGCCGGCTCTTCCCCGAAATCAGCGTTTCGTTGGTGAAGAGAATGGTTCGATCCCGTACCTCAGTATATGTTGGAAGCGCCGGCTCTCCCCCGAAATCAGCGTTTTGTTAGAGAAGAGTATGGTTCGGTCCCGTACCTAGACAACCTGATGGAGTGGCACCGGCTTCGCTGTAATAGTTTTATTTTAATGCGAAGTATGGTTGGATCCCGTACCTGTACATTTTAGTCCACCTCAAGAGACATATGGCTTTCCAAAGTTAATTCATTGAACAGTAGAGTTCGATCCCGTACCTCTAGTAGTTAATCCATCAGAGAGATTTATGTTGTAGCGCCGCCTTTTCAAATTATTATATTGTAGAGTTAATTCACAAATAATAGAGTTACACTGATTCTAACAATATGTCACCCAGAAACCCTGCCTCGATTTTGCATATGCATTGCAACTCTCCAGACACTTTCTTTTCTTACTATATTATTGCCAGAAATGGATATCGTAAATGTAGTCTCCTTGCCTAATGTTTCAGTTTATACCTCTGTTTTCAATTTCTTTCAGTAGCTTACAAATTCAAAATTTTGCAATTAAAATACTTTTGTAATTTTATTTAATTGTAATCTTTAGAGTACATTTAAGGTGATTCTTCTCCTAAGCATCACAGTTTGCATTAGCCTCGAATTAGTTGCTTTCGATTTTTCAAAAGAACACTTTATTCAACTGCATTTTTCTATTTTGTAATTAATTTATTTAGCCTTTAAATGCTAAAGTTTATGTAAATAAAATTTGCAGATATCTTACGGTGTTACTGCAGTACTTGATTTCTATTGGAATATAAACAGTCAATATAATTTTTTTTTCAGTATGGCACTATATATGCGATTCGCAACATAATGTTTAATTTTATTGCTTCGATTATTATGTCACTTTAAAAATTCGATTTGTACTGACCATCAATGTAATCCCTCCCTCCCCCTCCCCTTCCATCCTTGGGTTAAATACCATGATTTTTTTCACTTAGATGTATGCAGTGACATGCATACGAGATGTAAAGTTTTCACTAAACATTTATGATTGCTCGTGCTTCAATGGAAATTTTGAGTATTAATCTGCACATGTGATCTTCCAACAATTCACTTTACCAAAATATGTTTATTTCAGCGCCTATTTTATCGCTAGTTTATATTTCTTGGACTGTCACTTTAAACATTAATAGGTTTCTCTCTGGAGCGGTAATCTGTAAAATGATGTGGTTGCTTATCTCTTTCTATATTTACTACCGCCGCAGCAGTAGATAACTGTTTTGATGCATTTACGTGTGTTACTCATATGCAAGTATTTATAATTTCCAACTCTTGGTTCTGGAAAGCTGGAACAGCAACCCAGATAACTGTGTTTTAATCCATTGGCCATTCTAAAAATAGTTTTATGAATCTAATAGTTCTGAAAAACCTTAAACTTCATTAGATACGTGCCTTTTTCATAATATTCTCAATAATTTTTATCGTGAGTTTATTCGTATGATAAGTCCCTTATATACAACAACCCGCGTAAGAAAACAACTGTACAATTTGTAAATGTGCGATACAAGTGATAATGTGATCAGTCTAGTTCAAGACAATTAGTAACAAATGTCCACCGACGGGATCTGTAGGTTTACTTTTGTGTATAACCTAAGATGAACTGTTAGACGCGTATAAGTTTACAACGCTTGCCCTACATATCTGGTGGTCGAACTTGAAGTCGTCTTGGTTGGTTGGGTCCGGAGCGCCCCTTAAAAATATTCCCCCCATAAGCACCTTTAACAACCCCCCCCCCCAGAAAAGACCAGCACAAAGAACACTTGAAACAAAAAAAAAAAAAAACCGAGACAGCAGCAAGTGACCCCGAGTAACTACGAAGTCAACTACATCTAGACAGGATGCATAAACTGAAGAAGGACTATATGGTTTAAGTATATATTTGGTCATATCAAGTTCATTCTTATAATATTAGATATGTTTCGCTTATAGCTCAATAATAAGCTAAGAATTTTTATTATAATGCTTTTCTGTCTTCTAATACTCTGTTTGCTATGTTTAATAATATGTATGCATAGTTTAGCATGCCTAAGTGCTTAATATAATTATAATCAGATGTGGAGATAATATAGCCCCTAGATAAGCTTATTACAAACGCAACAATTTCAAACATTTTATTCCAAATCCGGTAATCATAATACTTAGTTTGTCATTCTTAGTCCCAGTAGCCAGGGGTAATTTAAAATAAATCAAAAGCGTATTTCAATAACACCAATAGTAGCCAAAATTACAATAATTGTACTTCTCATAACTAGGTATAAATGTTTAATGCTTACTTAAAAAAAAAAAAAAAAGAAGAGATGATTAAGTATTGATCATAAATAAATAAATAAATAAATAAATACGTAGCACAGTAGCTGATTCAATATGATATACATGAATAAAACAATATTGCTTAACCGTCAAGCAGTGTGTAACATAAGTAACCCTTTTTGTGAAGATGTATACTCTATCTGAATGCCTGTGTTGAAGAGAAAATATTGTTAATTATCATAACTCCAATATAAAACTCCGATAATGAATTATAGGAAGGAAACTTTATCGCTACTTTAACAAACTCTCCTTGCTTACTTCTTGGAAAACCACTTAGAGCACAGGTTTGAAACAAAATATAAAGCTAAGATAATAATGTTCATAATAACAATAATAATGTTGATAAAACAAAAATAACCAATATTAATTTTACATAATAGTAATAATGTTTGATATGAAAGATAAATATATTACTTAATCACTACATAATAATTAATAGTAAATTATAACATATACTTTCTTTAAATTGACTAAATAATTCACATTACGAATAAAAAAAATAGCAAAATGAAATTGTCGAAAAAAAAAATAAAAACATGCAAGACATTAACAATATTCTTTTATTTCAAATAAAATTTTCAACAATTATTATATGTAAAATGCCAATTAAATAAATCATATTAAGCTTACTAACATAAGTAAGAACGTTGAATAAAAATAAAAACAATAGTAAAATAATAATCAGAAAGGAAGATTTATTTTAATAGCTTCTAACTATTCTAACATAATTTTTAAAAAAGTATAATGGAGAATCACAGTAAGAACTTCTATAATAATAATAATAATAATAATAATAATAATAATCTTTTATTAAGTAATGTCTTAAAATCGAAAATTTCAGTAGCGAAATAGTTGGATTTATATACACACAGATTAGTGATATGTTATTCGCACTAGATAACCTCGTGAAACTTAAAATCTGTTCTTTTTGAGGTATTTCCTGTTGCCAGCTTATTTAAAGCCACTACTGGTACTAAAATAAAAACAGGATTGTATTAATAACTTTTATTTCTAATAGATTGTGTTGAATACTTTTAAATAAAGTCACCTAAAGTTTGTGTTAATTAGTAAGCTGAAATACTGCTTAACCATAGGATTGAATGGAATCGCGATAAACTAAAGTAACATTTATTTAATACTTTTTTTCAAATCTAGGAATCTATGTTTCTAATCAGCATTGTACTTATACTTCACAATGAAAAATTTACAACTTTCACTGTTATTATTTTTTTCATTCAGCTATAATAGTAACTGCTGATTTTTTTTTCTCTCGTTGAAGGCTTGACCATTATGTATCCGCTTTTAATCTCATTGTATAACAGATAGTTTACGAAATCAAAAATTTTATGGCCGTGATTTTAGTAAAACTCGAAACAAATGGACACCTTCCTAGTTTGTTTCCTTAAATCTAAGTAAGCATATATTAACGTTACCTCTACTGCAATTTTTTTTATCCATTGGCACCCATGATTTTAATAGATGAACGTCAGAAGATTATAGCTGACACTCATCAGTTTATTTTCGTTACAATTAACATACGAAAAATGTTCCACTTAGACAAATTAGCAGAAATTATTTGACCGTAACTCACTGACTTTTTAAAGTCGACCTTGTTCATTACAAATCTGATATAAGACTGCTTTAAAGCGGAAGTCTTCGCTGATAAGCCTTGCTCTTTCCGACAAAGCTTTTACTGCATCTCAGAAAGTTCTCTTACCATATTATAACTTCTATCTACTTTAATATTTATTAGTTTCATAATGCCTATATTTTATGTACAGGATTTTACTTTGCGTTCAGATGCAATTAGGGACTAGCTTACTTTGATTTCCTTCATAGAGCATAATGCATAATTTTAATTGAATGTTTTTAGCAGAAACCTACTTATAAATATATACAAGTGTTAAAGGGAACACCGTTAGTATATTTACTGGATTTTCCCTTGGATGTATTCCATTCTTTGAGTTACGCAATGGTTACTTTTACCTATCACGTGTGTGTGTGTCGTGTATTTTGGAATTATAATGTTTGTGCATAATATTGCTGTGTTTTTGTTGCTTATATTTTGTTGTTAAGTTTTGATTTCAGACGTGAGTTCTATTGTTTATATTCTTTCCCCCTACGATTGGTATGAGCTTAGGAAGCAATGTTGATCATCGGCGATAAGACTAGGTGATAATGCCAAATATGATGACCATGGATGTATTTTTCCGAGTTATTTCTTTCAAAAAGGTAAATTATTTTTATTTTCTTTTTGGTGTTCCGCTACTGTATTTATACGGTATGCGTAATGGCATCTTGCTTTGTATTTTCTGGCGGATGACTGTTACCGCATCCTGTTGTCAATAGTTAAATGCCTTGAGATACAATATTTTGTAGATTTTCTGTTTAATGCAATAAACATTAACGAGAGAATTTGCTCCTATACGTATGCATATGTCTGCTCATTATGGATTGTCAGAGTTTTCGTCACTATCGTTGATTTCGGAGAGTTTTGCCGTATGCCCTCTCCATGATGTTATAGCTGAGAATATATGTATCAGATTATTTTCCTTATGGCTAAAGCCGCAGGGCTCCATGAAGAGTTAAATCTGTGTGAGAATATTTTTATGAGAGGTCGATTTCCGATTAATTAATTTCCTGAGTAAACCGCGAGGTCTCATGAAACATTAATCGATGTGGACAAAAACCTTGGGATAGGTTATATTTGTAGTGAAATATAAGGATTATTTTATTTGCTGGGGAAACCGCAGGGTCCCATCAGGTAGTAATCTAGGGAACATGTACTTTGGAAAACTACGCAGAGTTTTAATATTGTGTACACAAATGTTATTTTGTTGATGCGGGTAGCTCCCGTAAGATGAGTATAATGTTGATTTTTAAGTGTCCCGGGATAGTTAAACTAGTCGAGGAGTATGTTTAATGGTGGCACTCACCACCCGTCATTGTGATATTATGTAATTATTGTTGTTTACTTTTATGTGTTTTAATTCTGACAATTCCTAATGTGTAAAGAAAAGGATTTGTTGACATATTAATTGCAATATTATATGGTTATGATTTTGCCATTATTTAAAGTAACAGATGGAGCATAATTAGCAATTTATTAATTATAGTAACAATTGAAGGATACTTCTATGTTTTGTATAAACAAGAAATGTACTGGAGACTCGGTATTTCTAATGTTTTTACATTGTTAAACATAGCTTCCTGTAGCAGTATTTTATTGCTGTATCACGAACATTTTTAATTTTTGGTAAGTGATGTGTTCAAAATCAATTTGTACGTAATGCAACTCTGTACCATGCCTTTTAAGAAGATCGTTCCATGACTTATTTTGGTTTAATCAATATCTTATCATACTTGTGGATACAGTCGATAGCCATCAGGGTGTTATTGTTCGTTCAGAAATGTTTTTCGAAAGTGGTAATAACAACATTAACTATTTAATCCTTATTCTTTTGCTTTATTTTCTTATCTTTATTGGAACGTTATCTAACATGTATTTAAACCTTGCCATACTAATTTAAACATTATTGCTTAACTGGAAGGGACGACCCTTTAACAATATAGCGATCGCGCATGCTATTTATTGGTGTATTGGGGGAGGGCGATGCCTTCTAGTTTATCTTTAGCTTTATAATGTAATTTATTTTAACTTTGAGAGGATATCGTTTCCGGTATTGATAAACTATGTTTCTTTTTTGCATAATTTTTGTTACCTCTAGTACCTTCGCACCCTATGGGTCTAATCTACAGTATTCATAATGTTTTTATTAGATACATTGACATGTTTATTAATATTGTATTTACTTACATCTCTTACATTTACTATTTCAACTTTCTGTAAACTATTTTGTCAGTCACATTTCTGGTTATTTACTGTCCAAAATTTGATTGTATGAATGTAACAGTTGCTCTGTTTCTGATGTTATGATTTTATGCCTTCTACTAAGATACATCTCATGTTATATTTACTAATGAAACTTTAATTGTTAGCTGAACAAAAATATCTGAATTCCACTTATGAATAGCAATACTTAATATTTTATAATATAATTTTTTTTTTAAATTACACTGTCACTATCATGATTGTTTTTGTAACTTGTTTGTGTTCCGGTGAAACATCTGTGTAATGTGTTAGTTTGGTAGCACGAGTCACTAAATTTCAAATTTTAACCTCTGACACGTTGTCAGTGGCCTTTAAATGCATTATCAGTTTTTGTTGTAATCTTACTCCTTCTACGCCATGTTGAATTACTCAACTTCATTATTACTTAAATGTTTCACGACCACATATTACTCATTTAATTTTCATTTTATGTTTGTCATCTTTAGATAATCTTATGTAGTAGCACAATCATTCAATTATTTCCTCCTATCTTTAACATGCGTACCTTCTGGATTACCTGACGTGCCTCTCCCTCATCCACCACCTGATCTACCTCACATAAGTATTACTGCTTTCTCATTTTTTATTTTTCCAACCCTAATTCCCTTGTATTTGTTTCTCTTTCGAGTAATCCACACTAATTGCACTTGCACGGTGCTGACACACCATCCGTCAACAAGGATCTTCGTGGGACATCAAGGCTGAGCACCACCTTCGACATTTCAGTTTACCCTGGGGGTGAACAATGGGCTATATACCCCCGGAGGGATGTTACGAGTGCTCATCTTGAAGCCAGAACATTGTACTGCTGGACATTGGTTTTTCTTCCGGAAGCTTGGTGAGGATCGTACACTAAGGACACAATGTTATAGCGTGTGCTTATCTCCCTTTGGACACTGGCTGTGTCCCAAAGACTTTTCACAGACTGCGTTCAGCAAGTGTATAATTGTATCTGCAACATATTCGTCGACATTGTTTTCTTCTGTGTGTCCAAAAGTCAGAAAAACTTCCCGTGCTAGTATTCATTTAGGTCTCCTATGGAACTTGACCTCACACATTGTGGATTCAACGAGTGAACTTACCTTTCCCTCCTTCTGATAGGTACTTCTTCCACTCCCCTTGTACTTTTTTCTCTCTCTTTCAGGTGCTACTCAAATTCTGATAACTTCCTTGTATATTTTATGTGATATTATAATTGTATTACGTTTTGCGGTGTTTGGTACCCCCTTTCAATATTTGTTTGTTGTTATACCTGATATTCTTGTTTTTTTTTTTTTTAACAAGCGTCAGGGGCCGCTTTTCTTACCGTTCGGAGGTATGTCGCATGTGTCATTGGCGAGAGTTTAATTTATTATGTTTTAGTAATTACGAATTAATTAATCTGAATTAATTGGGATTTGAGCTTACAGATTCTTAGGAAAATACAAGCTTTGTTATAAGCTGATGAAATAACAGGATGGAAGCGACTAGCCTCTTCCGATGGCACTCCCAGTGGACTTTTGATGCCACCAACTTCCGTTCGGTTTACGTGCACATTCGCACTTTGACGTCACACAGGATATTCTAGAACATTTAAGCATTCGGTGCTGATTGGCTAAGTCTACCCACTATCAGGGCGTTGGTTCTTCATATTAGGAGAACGGCCACCATGTTGGAATGCCCTTCCGGGGACGCCACTAAATCTATTTAAGGGACGGCAAACCCGTCCTCCGGGGCTATTGTCTTTGACCGTCGGGGAACCTCTATTTGCTTGTGTGCGTCTTGAGGCGTCGCTCCGGGCTCAACCGGCTACCACTTTGACCACTTCTCACCTCCCCTAGACACATCATGACATATTTCTTAAGGTAAGGATTTATGTTAGTAACTCCATAATGAGAATGATATTGGCCAGGATTAATAGAATAGTTTGCCATCCTCCACCTTTGTAAACCAAACATGCGTAACCAACAGATTATTTAATCTTTCTTAATAAAAAATAGTTTAACTTAAGTCCCATTATTATCATTGCTCTACCATCTACCTTCCTTTCACTACCCTCAAATAGCTATTCCCCCCTGTGTCCAACTTTAGTTGTGACAATACCAAATAGAGAAAATAAATATCACAGCTCGATCTGCACCCTTTAATTGGACGATGATTACTTAAGCCGCCTGGGTAGTGTAGAGGTTAAGTGTCTGCTCATATTCAAGGGGTCGCGAGTTTGATTCTCGCTTAGGGTGAGGTACTTGGATAAGGGGTTGGGTAGGTAGAGTGAGGCTGAAAAATTCAATGTCAAAGCCGGGATTTGAATCACGATATCCCGGTCTCCAGTGGTTGCTCTACCACTGAGCTAACATGGCAACATGCTGGCATAACATATCCAACTCCTGTCCCACACACGGCTTGTGTGAAAAAACAATTACTTCAAAACTAAATGACCATAATAGTTGGCTATACTCTAAATCCTGGGACCTCGGGAACCTACAGTATTGCAAGTCACCATTAGGGTTATCATCTCAAAATAATTTGAGATCGCCCTGTGGTTCAGTTGAGAAATTCAATGCTATGCCGGTATGTTGCCATGGTAGCTCAGTGGTAGAGACCCTGTGGTTCAAATCCCGGCTATGGAATTTAAATTTTCAGTCTAACTCTACCCATCCAACTACTGTCCGACACACGTTTGTGTGAAAAAAAAAAAAAAAAAAGAAAACCAATTAAACTATTACCTGCGTAAGATTTTTAACGGCCATTTCCGTTAACCTGAGAAGATGAATGTCGAGTAAATTTGAGCACAATGGACTCCGAGATCATTTGAACATAATTTCACCTATTTCATTCATCGTCCAATATGACCAACCAGTTTAAAGGTCGATAAGCCACAAAAAAAAAAAAATCTGGTGTGTTCCATTCACATGACATTCTCTACATATCTGCAACAAATTATTGTTAAAAAGCTCTTGCTTCTATTTACTTCATCGTAATCGAGGAACAATTAACAGAAATAGTCTTATTACTTGTTTCCTTGTAAGCAGAAGCGAAATAAGGGAGTACCATTGTTAAAGTGATAGTCAAAAGTTGGTTGATGTGTAACTGAAGCCCCTTTGTTTGTATGGACAGGAGTTGACAAATTCCTGTATGAGAAAAGTTTTAAATTTTTCATTGCTGAAAACAAAAACAAGGGATATCCTATAAACGATCCACTCCACAAAAAAAAAAAAAAAAGTATATAACATAAAGTGTGTGTTTTAATGTGCTCTACATTTTCTGTGTGGTAGGTTTTTGTGCATCTCTTACGGTTTAGCAGTTAAACAAACATTCGTAAAATTCATCCAGAATAAAGTAGTCTTCGTAGGCTATTCCCAGAAAATTCAAAATATACACTTTATTTGTCAAGTAAGTAGCTTAAATTTAGGAAATTTTAATTAAACTTGTTAGAGCCACTTTTTAGTAAATCAACATTTTCAAAATTTTTCCATGTAAAGGGTAGTTTGGGGTGGGGGAATTTTCTTGAAGATCTTCGTGTCGCATCATTGGAAGATAGCAAACCTAAATACCAAGTTTGGTTTTTAACGGTCTTTTCATTTTTGAACTATGCTGCCCACAGACACACGGAAATTTTTCTAAAATGCTTTTTTTTTGGGTTGAGGGGGTCTCAAAACATATATTTCCGGTGATATCTCGGTATAGAATTTTTGAATGCAATACAGTACATTTTCTATACACTATGTACATAGTACGTATAGAGAAAATAAAAATTACTTGTTAGGGTATCTCGGAATAGTCTGGAAAAGCAGCGCCTTTTATTCGAAAGAAGTTGCGATCGAACAGCTAAAGTAAACCATTTTACGAAGCTGTCGCTAGCAGACGTAAGGACAGAGTTGGCATAGAAACTGAGACAAAAGCAGGTTTTCTAACTATCCTCGGCTTACTTGATGCAACAGAAAGAAACTTTAAAGAGTTTCACACAAAGTTTACAGCCGAAAGTAAATCGTTTTCTGACAAGCAAGAAACCGTCTAAATTGTTATGCATTGGAGTCAGAATTCTTTTACCTCTAGCTTGTCAGATTTACTTAAATACTTTCTTTGCTCTCTACTTGTAGAAGGTACAGGATGCTTGTATTTCAATAAACATTTCGATGTTATGCAATACAAGCAAATAAAGAATAAACAGGAGTAAAACAATAGTATGAGTTTCAATCACATGACTTTCTGTACATCTCTGTAACAAACTACTGTTAAAAAGCATATTACTTTCTCTAAATTTACTATGTAGGTGGTATATAGAGAAGGTATTGCACTCCACCAAAAAATTCGATACCGAGACTTCACCGGAAATATATATTTTATGGTCCCCTATTTCCAAAAAAAGAATGTTCACAAAAAGGCCCGTGTGTGTGTGTGTCCGTGTGTCTGTGAACACGATAAACCAAAAACGAAAGTTCGGTAAAATACCAAACTTGGTATTTAAGTTTAGTATCTTCCAGGGATGCGACACGAAGATTTTGAGAAAAACCCGCACCCCAAACTACCCTTTACATGGAACTTTTTTCAAACATTTCGACTTTCTCAAAAATGACTCTAACGATTTTGATTAAAATATCATGTATTAAAGACGTTTACCTGACAAATAAAATGTATATCTTGAGTTTTCTGGTAATAACCTCTAAAGACATGTTTATTGTGGATGAATTTTGCTGAATTTTGCATCCGTAAGAGATGGAGGAAAACGTACCACACAAAAAATATAGAGCTCGTTAAATCACGTAATTTAAGTTATATATATATATATATATATATATATATATATATATATATATATATATTTTTTCGTGGAGTTCATCGTTTTTGAGACATTCCTTGTTTTTGGTTTCTGCTATGAAAAACTTGTACTTTTCTCATACAGGAATTTGTCAACTGCTGTCCATACAAAGCAAATTCAGTGACATAGCAACAACTTTTGACTATCACTTTAACCTGTGGTACTCCCTTATTTCGCTTCTGCTTACAAAGAAGCAAGTAATACAACTTTTTCTGATATTTTTTTCTGATTAGCATGAAGTAAATAGAGGTATAAGCTTTTTAAGAATAGATTGTTGCAGAGATGTAGAGAAAGTCATGTGAATGTAACACATCAGATTTTTTATTATTTGCTTCCTTGAAAGTAGAACGGAAATAAGGGAATACACTAGGCTAAAGCGATAGTAAAATGTTTTAAAAAGTTTTATGTCATGTGGTGGAAATCCGCTTCTTTACATGCTGATAACAAATTTCTGTATGATGAAGGTATAAGTATTTTAAAACTGAACCAATAACAAGGAATATCTCAAAATCGGTGAACGATGAAGCAAACGTTTATCATAAATTGTGTTTTAACGAACAAAATTCCACAAAATTCATCCAGAATAAACATGTCTTCAGAGACTATTCCCAGAAAATTGAAGATAAACATTTTATTTGTCACGTAAACATCTCTAGTACATGATATTTTAATCAAAATCGTTAGAGCCATTTTTGCAAAGATCAAAATTTTTGAAAAAGTTTCCATGTAAATGGTAGTTGGGATTGGGGGTTTTTTCTTGAAAATCTTCGTGTTGCATCTTTGGAAGATACTGAACTTGTTCGTATTTAACGGACTTTTCATTTTTGAGCTATGCTGGCCACAGACATAAAGACAGACAACCATGGAGATTTTTCTAAAAATGTGTTGTATTTTTTTTTTTTTTTTTTTTTTGGATTCAGGGCGTCTGAAAACTCGCATTTCCGGTGAAATCTTGTTATCGAAATTTTTTATACAATACATTACCTTCTCTGTACACTATGTACATAGTACATAAAGGGAAAGAACAAAACAAAGGCATTGATTTTGACTCGAGTTTCATTGAACATTTAGCATTTCATACAGAAACTAAACCAAAAGTTCTTGCAACAGCAGGTACAAATTTACCAAGTTTCCAACCGCCAGGCCTTATAGTTATTAAAACTTATAAGGTAACTTTGGTACATAAACTTGGTCCTTCTGATCTGCACAAAAGGCTTCCTTGCTTTGTGTAGATTATCAAAAGAATGTTGTCTCGTTGATAATTTTGTTTTCATCCCAGCGACAAAATCTGAAATAAGGAAAGTCAGAACTCCTGTAAGAAGTATTATATATGATACCGGCCCTGTAAATGAATTTATTGACATAACAATATAATTCATTGAACCTCAACAGTCGCACAGATCCACACACCGTACGTGCTTTTAAATACATAAAATGAAAATCTATTCTGTTTCATTCACATGACTTTCTCTGCATCTCTGCAAAAAAAGTATTTTTAAAAAATTAGGCTTCTATTTACTTCATGCTAATTGAGAAAACATTTCCAGGAATAGTCTTATTACTTGCTTCCTTGTAAGTAGAACCGAAATAAGGGACTACCTTAGGTTAAAGTGATAGTCAAAAGCTGGTTGCTATGCGACTGAAGTTCCTTTGTTTGTATGGACAGGAGTTGACAAATTCGTGTATGAGAAAAGTATAAGTTTTTCAAAGCTGAAACTAAAAACAAGGAATATTATAAAAACGATCAGCTTCACGAAAAAAATGTTATAACATAAATTTTGTGTTTTAATGTACTCTACATTTTCTGTGTGGTAAGTTTACAGTTTAGCAGTTATGCAAAAATAGTTAAAACTCATCCAGAAGTAAGTAGTCCTCAGAAGCTATTCCCGGGAAATTCAAGATATTCATTTTATTTGTCAAGTAAATATCTTAAATATACGAGTTTATCTAAATTGTTAGTCATTTTTAAGAAAATCAACATTTTCGAAAATTTTTCCATGTAAACGGTAGTTTGGCGTTGAGGGGTTTTCTTGAAAATCTTCCTGTCGCATCCTTGGAATATACCAAACTTTATATTTAAGTTTGGTTTTTAACGGTCTTTTCATTTTTGAGCTATGCTGCTCACAGTCACACACACACGGACATTTTTCTAAAAATGCTTTTTTATATTCAGGGGGTCTTAAACCACATATTTCCGGTGAAATCTCGATATCGAATTTTTGGATGTAATACAATACCTTCTCTTTGCACTATGTACATTTATAGGACTTAGAGAGAAAGTAAAAATATTAAAACAACAAAAACAAAGAATTAAAAGAGTAAACACGAAAATAAAACTACAAGCATGTTGGACACTACTGGCAGGCAAGGAAGACGTGAACGGGCAAGGTAAATTTATACTTAAAGCAAGACAGCTGAGATCTGCGATGGCTGTCAATAGGGAAGAGGGGGGGGAGGGATAAGAACAGCTAAACATATGTGACTACAATGTTTTACATACATCTATATTATGTCATACTTATGTCATTGTTTTGTTATGGTTTTATACGAATATATTGTGTATATATTATGTGTATATAGTTTTTTTAAGTGTATTTATCTACCGGCCATATAGATATACTTCCAAAAAATCTCTGTATTCCATTTACACGACTTTTTCTACATCTCTGTAACAAATTATTGTTAATAAGCTTATTCTTCTAACTACTTTATGCTAATCGAGATAAGTGTTAACAGAAACGGTCGTATTGCTTATTTCATTACAAGCAGGAGAGAAATAACGGAATACACTAGGCTAAACTGACAGTCAAATGTTTTAAAATGTGGTTGCTATGGGATTGAAATCCGTTTCTTTGCGGGGCAGAAGTTGAATAGTTCCCGCATGAGAAAATGTATAAGTATTTTAAAAACGAAACAAATAACAAGGAATATCTAGAAAACATTTTAACTCCACGAAAAAAAAATGTATACGACATAAAGTGTGTATTTTAAGGAGATCTACTTTCTTGTGCAGTAATTTTTATCTATCTGTAACGGTTTACTATTTATGCAAAATTCAGCAAAATGGATCCGGAATAAACAGGTGTACAAAAGCTATTCCCAGAAAATTCCACAATGTATTTGTGATGGAAATGGATTTACTACGTGGTACTTAAATCAAAATCATTATAGCCATTTTTGAGAAAATCAAAAATTTTAAAAATCTTTGTATATAAAGGGTAATTTGGGATTTAACGACTTTTTCGATTTTTGAGCTATGTTGTCCACAGACATAGAGAGACAGACACACACACATACAGGTTGTCCTAATTCAAGTAGTTCCGGTGAAATCTGATATCGAATTTTTGGGTGCACTACAATATTTATTCTTCGCACTATGCACATAGTACATGTAAGGAAACTAAAACTCGCATATTCTGGCCGCTTAGGTAGTGTGCGGGTAGTGACCTGAGTTTCAAGAGGTTGCAAGTTCAAATCTCGTCTAAGGTGATTCAGCCATATACTTTTTTTTATCGGGGTTTCTCTTATTTTAAAAAAAGACGAATGTCGAGTAACTTTGAGTTCCATGGACCCTGAGCTCATTTGAGTATCATAGCACAGATTTTATTCATTGTCTCCGATATGAAAAAATGGGTTAAAGGACCTTAAGGTAAAAACAAATGTGTTCCGTTCACAAAACTTTCTCTAGCTATTCCATATACAAACTATTGTGTCAAAATATTATTTTATCTAAATCATGTTAATAGAGGAATATTTTTCTTATTACTTGAGTCCTTTAAGTAGAAGGGAAAAAAAGGGATTCGATTTGACGCAGGATTTAATACTAAGTAAATCAATTCAACAGAAAATGGTACGATACTGCCCTAAAAGAATGATATAAAATAATAATATATATTGTTTCGCAATGTAAGCCAAAATTAATATGTAAAAAAATGGCAGCGTGACGTCATCGCCTCACGATACGCGCGGATATAGCCTTAAATGGCGTGTTTCTACAATGTTATAAAGTTATAAAGTGAAGTCAAAAGCTGGTTACTAAGTGACTAAAGTTCCTTTGTTTGTATGGACACGAGTTGGAAAATTTCTGTATGAGAAAAGTACACATTTTTTAAACCTGAATCCAAAAACACGGAATATCTCAAAAACGATAAACTCCTCGTAAGAATGTATGTAACATAAACTGTGTGTTTTAATGTGCTCTACATTTTTTGTGTGGTAAGTTTTTGTCTATTTCTTACGGTTTAGCGGTTATGTAAACTTTCGTAAAATTCATGCAGAATAAAGTATTCCCAGAAAATTTAAGATATACATATTATTTGTCAGGTAAATATCTTTAATATACGTTATTTTAATCAAAACCGTTAGAGCCATTTTGAGGTAATCAAAATTTTCGAAAAAAGTTCCATGTAAAGCGTAGTTGGAGGTGGGGGAATTTTCTTGAAAATCTTCGTGTCGCATCCTTGGAAGATACCAAACTTAAATACCAAGTTTGGTATTTAACGGTCTTTTCGTTTTTGAGCTATGCTGCCCACAGACATACACACACACGTACACACAGACACACACACGCACACACGGGTATTTAACACCAGTATATTTTTTTTTTGGTCATGCTAAAAGAACATAGTAACCAATTCTTAAATGATTCGCCCATCAATTCAGCTGCTATATTCTTCTACTGTCAGTGTATCTAAAAGTAAAATCTGATGTGTTCAATTTTTACACAGAGGTAGAGAAAGTCATATGAATGGATCACATCTATTTTTAGTACTTATGTGGTCAGTTTTTCTCTGTTCTTCAGTTAATCAGTTATGCAAGTGCTCTTCAGTAATTTATTGAAAACAATTAAACATACACGTGTTTGTATATATTGTCATTAATAGAAATATAACATATACTTTTCCTAAAATGTGACTTTCGAAACAGCTTATTGCAAATTTAATCTATGTTTTTCAGAGAAGTTAGTTGTTCTCCATGGTGTAATGGTTACCATGCTGGCTTCATATACCCAAGGTCGCGGGTTCAAACCTGGCAGAGGACGATGGATTTTTTCGGGCGTAAAAATCCATAGCATGGCTTCCTTCGGAAAGGAAGTAAGGCCGTTGGTCCCGTGTCCTAGATTTACGGCACATAAAAGAACCTCAAGCCTAATAAAGAGGTGTCTGAGCAAAATTAAATGGTCTTTCACGCCCAATATAGAATGGGACGTTGAGAACCACAGAAGTTAAAGAGCGTCCATAATTTTTTATTTTTTTTTTTATTTTAATTTCAGAGAAGTTATGGATGGTATTCGTTTCGCAGTTGGCTTACTCTCCCCGTATTTTAGGACTGTGAGCCCCTTAGTGCTTATAAGTGGATGTCTAGGGGTCGGAAGCCTATCGAGAAGCCAAGGGCACGAAATCAAACAATGGAGAACCTGGAACGGGTGATCCGCCCGTGGCCAGGTATAAGCGTGAGGAAGAGGATGATAGGAAAAGTGATGATGGAGCAGATGGTGAAATAAGAGGCGGGGGAAACCGGAAGACCTGGAGAAAATCCGCCCAGACGCTTCTTCGTCCACCCGGGTCGAACCCGGGCCGCCTAAGTGGGAGGCGAGCGGTCTAACCACTCGGTCACGGCGCCGCCTCTCGAATGCTATTCAAACCCTAAAAAGATAAATTACAGCTCTCTACACTTTCACCTGATTCATCATAAAAGCATTCTCCAGGAACCAGTAAAGTGATTCATGTTTTATTCGCATTGATGTTCTCCATCTGCTATAGTGTTAGTACGTAATCTCTGCGGAAACGTCTCTAAATAGCGCACAGTGCGCAATTAATCATTTAAATGCACCACAGGTTGGCAGCACGTTACAATGTAAAATAGGCGCTGAATCACGGCAAGCAGTGTATTAACTTTACAGCGCAGAGTTCATTAAGGAAATGGTATCTATCGAGTTGGACCATTTTCCAGAAAACTCTAAAAGCACTGAATACGCCGATGGAGGTATAAAAGCAATGAGGGAAGGCGATGGAGAAAGTAAAATGAAATAGAAAAGCTTTTGGCTTGGAAGTTTAGTGTGGGAGTGAAGGCAGGTCGTGGAAATTTCCTGCAACCCAAATATGGTACAGTCAAAGACATTAAAAATCTGATATGCTCCATTTACATGACTTTCTCTACATCACTATAACTAATTATTGTTAATAAGCTTATTCTATTTCATGCTAAAACATAAGCACAAACGGTCTTATTACTTAGTTCCTTTATAAGTAGAAGTGGAATAAAGGAATACGCTAGGCTAAACCGACAGTCAAATGTTTTAAAATGTGGTTGCTATGGGATTGAAATATGTTTCTTGCGTGGCCAAGCGTTGACACGTTCCCGTGTGAGAAAAGTTTAAATATTTTAAAACTGAAATAAATAACAAGAAATATCTCGAAAACGGCCAACTCCACGAAAAAAATGTATGACATAAGTTGTTGTGTTTTATTGAGATCTAAATTTTTTGCGTATTAAGTTTTTGTCCAACTTTTACGGTTAATCAGTTATGCAAAATGGGTAAAAATCAGCCAGAATAAAGACATCTTCAGAGGCTATTCACAGAAAATTCAAGATATACATTTTTGTAGTATAAACATCTTCAATATAAGATATTTTAATCAAAATCGTTAGAGCCATTTTTGAGAAAATCAAAATTGTCGAATTTATTTTTATGTAAAGGGTAGTTTGGGGTGAGGGGTTTATTCCTTGGAAGGTACTTAGCTTATACCTATACCAAGTTTGGTATTTAAGGAACGTTTCGTTTTTGAGCTATGCTACACACACACACACACACACACACACACACACACACACGGGACATTTTTCTAAAAATTTCGGTATCGAATTTTTGGGTGGAATACAATAACTTCTGTGTGCACTATGTATATAGTACGTGTAGAGAAAGAAAATATGCCTGGAAATGTTTATCGCAATACGGAATGTTTTCGTTGATTCCCGTGTCCTTTATCTGTTTTCTATGCCCCTAAACCATACTGGACAGGACACGTTGCCGAAGGAAAGGAGATGTAGTGAATCGTAACTGTCGACAAATGAGGTTTTGAGATGCGAAATGTTGACACCATAAATTTCTGGTTGGACTATAATCCACCCCTTTCACCGGATGATACAAAATTATGTTAACCTTTTCTCTGTGCTACATACTGAAGTCTAATGCCAAAGTAATTCGCGCACGTGGTGGACAAACATAACTCACTGCTTATACAAGTCAACTTGTTCTGAGGGAGCATCGAGTGGGATTGAGGGGCGAAGGGGTGGTTTGCCCAATCAATTTTACCTTTTCTTACTCGTGGAGCAAGTTGTATCCGAATGACACCAAAATAATAGCCCTAGGCGTATGTTTACTGTCTTTGAGTGTACCAGAGGCGAAACCCAAAATGCTGTCAAATTTAAGCATATCAGGCTTTGAGAGCTTCTAGGCCCTCTCTCACAATGTATACAATTTATCTACACATTAAAAGCTACAAATAACAAGGAAAAGATTAAGAATGTTTGTAAACTTGTTCTCAGAATAAAAGTTTGTTAACTTGTAATGTTTGAGGAACTTTATGAATTCAGATAGATAGTTTACAAGTAAAAATCATCACAGTACAAGGTTTTGTGGCGATAAAACTTTCCAAGACAATTAAGGGTTGTGAACTATAGTGGGCCAAGCACCATTTTTACTTCCTCTATACGCACTATGTAAATAGTGTATAGAGAAGGTATTGCACTCCACCTAAAAGTTCGATACCGAGATATCACCGGAAATATGTGTTTTAGGGTCCCCTTTATCTAAAAAAAAGCATTTTCGGAAAAAGGTTCGTGTGTGGTTTTTTCTTATTTTTTTTTTGTAGTGACTAACGCCCGATTTAACTACTTATGGCACCGCGCACGCGCGTGTGTGTATGTCCGTTTGCCTGTGAACCCGATAACTCAAAAATGAAAAGTTGGTATTTAAGTTTAGTATTTTCCAGGGATGCGACACGAAGATTTTCAGAAAAATTCCCCCACCCTCAACTACCCTTTACATGGAACTTTTTTCGAAAATGTTTATTTTCTCAAAAATTGGCTCTAACGATTTTGATTAAAATTTCGTATATCTTGAATTTTCTGGGAGTAGCTTCTGAAGAGTACTTTATTCTGGATGAATTTTACGGAATTTTGAATAGCTGCTAAACCGTAAGATATGGAGAAAAACTTAGCACATGAAAAATGTAGAGCACGTTAAAACATACAATTTATATTATATACATTTTTTTCGTGGAATTCATCGTTTTTGAAACATTTCTTGGTTTTGGTTTCTGCTTTGAAAAACTTATACTTTTCTCATATCTACAGGAGTTTGTCAACTGCTGTCCATACAAACAAAGGCACTTCAGTGACATAGCAACCAGCTTTTGACTATCACTTTAGCCTATGCTACTCCCTTATTTCAGTTCTTACTTAGAAGGAAGCAAGTAATAAGACTATTTCTGCTAATATTTTCTGATTAGCATGAAGTAAATAGAAGTATAAGTTTTTTAAGAATAATTTGTTGCAGAGATGAAGAGAAAATCATGTGAATGGTACACATCAAATTTTTTAAAACTGGAGAAATAGAAGGTCAATGTTTTTTCAATATAATAATTTATTGAGCCAAGTCACACATAATAACTAAATGCCTTATAATTAGTACAACATTAATGCAAAATTAGGTTTTACAGTTATATTGGGAGCTGTTTTCCTTTGCTGGGCTTTGGCTCAGCCTAAAGAAATGTAACAGGGCCATTTCCATACATCTAATCAATGTCCTGCTGATTATCATTATTGCCTTGCACACGCTAATACTTGTAAAAATAATGATTCACTGGAGGAATAAATGGTAGCATGGACATAAGATCATCATGTGCGGGAGCGCGATTTGCTGCATGGATTTGGACCACTCTGACTCGAACAGAATTGTAGTTTCATTTAGACCGATATTTTGATGCTCTACTGTTTACAAACGGGAAATGCTGGACATGGCCCACTGCAATATAAGATGTATAACCATAAACTATACCGACAGATGGCAACAGCTCAATTTTGACCTCACATGGAGATGACTAAAATGAGCATTACAGGTAACTAAACTAACAGTGTCAACACCCATAATTTTGAAATTTAAAACCTTTGATTTCAAAGTGATTATAAATATAATTAAATTAAACATCACCAAGCTCCAACACACTAAAAGTTGTGAAATTTTTGTTTTTCACAGTTGTGCTTCTTGTCTTTAGCTATACGTACAGATTTGATATCGTTAGCTAAAGAAAGAAAGTGGTAGTATTCACAGTTCGCTTTTAAAGTCAATGTTACTGTTAATACAGCTAATTTGTTACCGTTATTACCATGGTTTAGCTGTTTAACAATTACACAAAGTTCTTTATATTAAAGAAGAAAAACGTAATTAATACAACTAGCTTCAAATGGGTTGCTATTTAAATGCCATTTCAGAGTTATTTATTACGGTCTCATGTTGAAGTGAAAATCTAAAATGGTGTTTTATGTTGGGGAAGTCGCTCTCTGTCTCAGTCAGACACAAATATACTCTAAAAATTAATTTTACTTTCTCTACATGTACTCCGTGCATAGTGTGCAGAGAAGGTATCACATTGCACCCAAAAATTCGATACCGAGATTTTACCGGAAATACATGTTTTGGATCCCCCTGAATCCCAAAAAAAAATGTTTGGAAAAGGGTCCTTGTGTGGACAGCATAGCTCAGAAACGAAAAGAGCGTTAAATACCAAACTTGGTATTTAAGTTTGGTATCTTCCAGGGATGAGACAGGAAGATTTTCAAGAAAACATCCCCATCCTCAACTACCCTTTACATGGAACTTTTTTCAAACATTTTTATTTTCTCAAAAATGGCTCCAAAGGTTCTGATTAAAATATGGTATATTAAAGATATTTACCTGAAAATAATATCTATATCTTGAATTTTTTGGGAATAGCCTCTTAAGACTACTTTATCCTGGATGAATTTTGCATAACTGCTAAACCGTAAGAAATTGAGCAAAACTTACCACACAAAAAATATAGAGCACATTAAAACACACAATTTATGTTTTATACATTTTTTTCGAGGAGTTGAACGTTTTTTTAGATATTCCTTGTTTTTGGTTTCAGCTTTGAAAAGCTTGTACTTTTCTCATATAGGAATTTGTCAACTCGTGTCCATACAAACAAAGGAACTTCAGTCCATAGCAACCAGTTTTTGACTTCACTTTAAGCTATAGTACTATATTTCGCTTCTACTTACAAGGAAGTAAGTAATAAGACCATTTCTGCTAATTTTTTCTCGATTAGATGAAGTAAATAGAAGAATAAGCTAATTAACAATAATTTGTTACACAGAAGTAGAGAAAGTCATGTGAATGGAACGCATCAGATTTTTTTAATAAGAGATCCTCAAAAAAACTCATTTCCAATTAAATTTAGGTGTCGAATTTTGAGTGGAATGTAATGCTTTTTCCCTATCTACTGTAAACCCAGTACAGAAAAGTAAAAATTGATAACCATTTCGTATGGATGTGAATGTGTGTGTGTGTGTGTTTGAGCATGTTAACTTGAAAACGAAAAGTTGGTTAGATACCAAACATAATCTTTATGTTCAGCCTTTAAAGGGGCAATGTTTGTAACATTTTGGTTTCCTCAAAAATGGCTAACGATTTTGATTCAAATGCCAGACTTTTAAGACTTGAATTTTCTAGGAATAGTCTCTGAAAACCTTTTCATTATGGATAAGTTTTGCAAAACTGGTAAAGCATGAAAGAATGGCAAAAATACATGAATTTTTCTGGAAAATTTAACCGTTTCCGAGACATTCCTTGTTATTGTTTTCAATTTTAAACTACGTACTTAAACTTTTTTACCGGAAGTCATCTTTCATTTCATATCTCTTGTTTACTCATGGCCTACAAAGAAACCGAGTTTCAGTTGTTTCACACAGTGGCTTTAAAACATTAGACTATAGTTTTAGCCTAGTGTACTCCCTTATTTCCTTTATACTTACAAGAAAGCAAGTAATAAGACCATTTCTGTTGTTTATCTCAATTAGTTTGACACAGATACAGTTCTTTTCTTAGAAATGTTGATTTTCAGAACAGGTGAACGTCATGTAAATGGAATAAATCAGATTTATGATGATGTACCATTTGTCATTAAATACAATTAGTACGTATTTTTACTGTCTTTGAGCATTCTAAATATTCTGTCCCGTACAGGAAAATCTAACATCAAGGAGAAAGAAGCTTAAGTAGGTCATGCAGCTGGAATACTCACATATGCACACATTACATCTGCATCAACAGCTGTTCTAATGGGCATGAGTGGAATTAACGAGCAATCCTCTTGTAATTTTTATAGCTAAGTTAGAACAATGGCATTGATATTCTGAACATTCGAAACGAGCAGATTTGGTAACGGAATGCGTTCAGCAGGAGCATTCATGCACACAATGCCACTGCCGTTTCCTATTGGAAAGAATTTGTCATTTCTGCTTGTACTACACAAATGCCCACTGTCTCTTTTGTATAGGGGATTTTCTACTCGCAATATAGCTGCAGCATTCCCACGGAAATTTTTGTAACATTTCCAACGATAGAAGCTGAATATAGCAGCTCACGAATAACAATGCTGTACTAGTGTTGCCAACATGCTTTAATTTAACCTAAAGGAAAAATATCTGACGTGTTTTCACATGACTTTTCCCATCCATCAAAACATGTTTGAGATATCCTTTATTAACTTTCGAAATATAAGATATTTATTAATTTTTATCCTATTTATTTCAGTTGTTTCTTGCATTTGTACGGAAAGAGTATGCCATTTTTACTTTCTCTATACGTACTATGTATATAGTATAATGTATTGTTTTGCACCCAAAAATGAATACCGGAAATATAAGTTTTTGAGTCCCCTGAATCCAAGAAGAGCACTTTTAGAAACTTAAGTGTGTGTCTGTCTGTCTGTTGGCAGCATAGTTTGTATTTAAGTTCAGTATCCTACAAGAATTCAACATGAAGATTTTCAAGAAAATCCCCCCCACCCCAACTACCCTTTTTTGATAATTTTGATTTTCTCAGAAAGGGTCAGATGATTTTTTTTTAAAATAGCATTTGTAACAGATATATACATACAAATAAAATGTATATCTTGAATTTTCTGGGAATAGCGTTTGAAGACAGCTTTATTTTGGATGAATTTGGCCCAATTTTGCATAACTGAAAATCCGTAACAGATAGACAAAAAATTATTTAACAAAAATGTAGATCTCGTTAACACATACCTTGTTAAATACATTTTCGTGGAATTTACCGTTTTAGAGATACTCCATGTCATCGGTTTTAAAATATTTGTACTTTTCTCATGTGGGACTTTGTCAACTCCTGGTTATACAAATAAAGGAACATCATTCAGATATTAACCAAAAAAGATTTGACTGTCGTTTAGCCTAGTGCATTCACTTGCTTCCTTTCTACTTTTAGAGAAGTAAGCAATAAGATCAATTCTGCTAATTTTATCTCGATTACTATGAAGTAGTAGATTAAGCTTTTTAACAATAATTTGTAACATAGAGGTAGAGAAAATCTCTAAATAGAATACATCAGAATTCTAATGACCCATGTATTTCTTCTACTTCTAAAACATTTTAATATTGTTGTTCTCTTTTATCCACACGATGTTTCCAAATCGCCGTCCACTGCTTAAAGTTATACTTCGTAAACGCGCATGGCACGTCGGTGATGTGGGTTGCATGTTAACAGGGTACTGTAAGCAATTGCGTTTCTTAAAGTTTGGAGTTGTGTTTTCTTCAAAATAAAACGTGATGAGTCTTAAAATTGACTAATGAAATGCATCAGATTTAAGCAATGTGGTACTGAGCCAGTGCAAATGCTTGTTTCATGTGATATATATTCAAGGCGGGTTTACAGTAAGATCAATCAACTTGACTTGTGTCAAAACAAAATTTCAATTTTATTTCCCTTATACAGCTGATGCCTGATTGTTAGTCCATTATTAGTAATCCCGAAGAAGGTGAATGATATGCAATTTCTGTAAAATGGGTGAAGGAAAGACGATTTTGGAGCATTTGGTGGAATGAATGGCGGGGGTAAGCCGGAAAATACGGAAAAAAAAGGTGCCGCCTCGGCTACTACAAATTCCGCATGGGATCGAACTCGGATCAGCTAAGTGAAGAGACTTGGGCATGGCACGCCTATGTGAACATGAACACATAATATTTGTTTTTACTATCTTTACACGTACGCTATGTACAGAGAACGTGTTGTGCACCACCCAAAAATTTGATGGCGAAATTCCACTGGAAATATATGTTGAGGTCCTCTGAGTACAAAAAGAAATTTTTTTTTTTTTACAAAAAGGTCCGTGTGCGTGTGGACACAACTATGGACGCATACTGAAAAACTAAAACACCGTTGAATACCAAACTTAGTATTTACATTTGATATCTACCAAGAATACGACACTGACATTTTCAGGAAAATCCCCCCATTCAAAAGTGCTATTTACGAATTTTTTGAAAAATTTTTCTCTCAAAAATTGGTCCAACGATATGAAATAATATATGAAATATATTTACCTCATAAATAAAATTTATATTTCCTGGGAATAGCTTCTGAAGATCTGTTCAGTCTGTAAGAATTTTGATTAATTTTGCATAACTGGTAAACCGTAAAATACAGACGAAAGCCTACTGCACAGCAATGTATATCTCATTAAACATTTGAGTCCGGTATGTTTTTGTTGCTAAGATGACCGTTTCCAAGATTTTTATTGGTTTCAATCTTAGAATATGTATTTTCTCAAACGGGGTTATCTTTGTTTTCATCTCTATTGCTAAACCTAGCCAATTTCCTTATTTCCCTCCTACTTACTAGGAATCAGGTAACCAGACCACTTCTGCTAATGTTTATCTCGGTAGAATTATGTAGATAAAAGAACAATATTTTGTAAAAATAGTTGGCTGCAGAACAGATAGAGAAAGTCATGTGAATGGAAAACATCATATGTTTTTCTTCAAATCACAGTGTTTTAGATCATTTATCAGGAGACTGACTGATACAAGTATTAGAATATGTAGCTTCCCATAATACTTAATTTAATTATTGCTTTCTCTATATGCACTATGTAGTAGTGTATAAAGAAGGTATTATAATGCACCCAAAAATTCGATACTGAGATATCACCGTAAATACATGTTTTGAGACCCCCTGAATCTAAAAATCGCATTTTTAGAAAAATTTCCGTGTGTGTATCCACCTGTCTGTCTCACTGGGTGTGTGTCGCGGGGATATGTGTATGTGTGTCTGTGGGCAGCACAGCTCAAAACGAAAAGGCGTTGAATACCAAACTTGGTATTTAAGTTTGATATCTTCCAAGGATGCGACACGAAGATTTTCAAGAAAATTCCTCCACCCCTAACTACCCTTTACTTCGGACATTTTTCAAACATTTGGATTTTCTTAAAAATGGCTCTTAACGATTTTGATTAAAATACCGTATATTAAACATGTTGACCTGACAAATAAAATGTACATCTTCAATTTTCTGAGAATAGCCTCTGAAGACTACTTTATTCTGGATGAATTTTACGGAATATTGCATAACTGCTAAAGCATAAGAGATAGACAAAAACGTACGGCACAAAAAATGTAGAACACGTAAAAACAAACAAATTATGTTATATACATGTTTGCGTGGAGTTGACCGTTTTTGAGATAATCTTTGTTTTTGGTTTCAGCTATAAAAAGCTTATAGTTTTCTCATACAGGAATTTGCAAACTTGCAAGGAAGCAAGTAATAAGACTCTTTCTGCTAATGTTTCTCAATTAGCATGAAGTAAATAAAAGAATAAGCTTTTTAATAATAATTTGTTGCTGGGATGTAGAGAAAGTCATGTGAATTGAACACAGATTTTTTTTACACACAAGTCGTGTGTATTATAGGACTTGGATAGATAGAGTTAGACTGAAAAATTCAATACCTTAGCCGGGATTTGAACCAGGGATTTCCCGCTCTCTGGCCGGTTGCTCTACCACTGAGGTACAATGACAACATGTCAGCACGAAATTAAATTTCTCATCTGACTCGCATATTAACGGTAAATCGTAAGGTGATTAAAATTATTTTGAGATGTCATATTCTAAGGGCGACTGGCAATATCCTAAGCTTCATAGTTTAACCAACTATTATAGTCAATTAAAGCTAATTTAAAACTTATAAGTCAGTTAAGGAGTTTAATTCCGTGCCGCCATATTGCCATGGTACTCAGTGGTAAAGCAAGCGGCTAGAGACCGGGAGTTTCGTGGTTCAATTTTTCAGTCTGACTCTACCTATCCAACTCCTGTTCTATACACGGTTTGTGTTAAAAACAATTAAATTAGCACAATTAGCTATAATAACTGACTATACTATGAAGCCCGGAATTTAAAGTATCTACTACCAACACGTGCTTCACTTGGTCATGGTATCATCGTTGTCATCCTCTTGCAGGTTTGCAGATGTCTGAGGAAGTTGCACAACATCGACATCTAATATAGGCGTCTGACCGACAGTAGTGGCTTCTGGTGGCAGAGGTGGGACATCATTGCCAACTGCCTGCTTCTTTCTAGTCCTTGGTGACCTCTGATGGGACATCTCGAAACTGTTTGCTGGTTTAGAGTCTACAGCTTGACTTTCTATTGTTTTTAGTACAAATTTTAAAATGACATCTGCTAGTGGTATTTCAAAATTAACCACATTACTACAATTACTATGGATTAAACTTTTTTCCCAAATATCTAATTCTGAAGGAGAATTAATGGCTTTCAGTAATTTTATTTCTTGCCCAAATTCATGGTTGGTAATTTTTAAATGTAAATGGCGTGTTATTTATGGACGCTCTTTAGCTACTGTGGTTCTCAGCGTTCCATTCTAATTAGGCGTGAAAGACCTCTTAATTTTGCTCAGAGGCCTCTCTATCAGGCTTGAGGTTCTTTTACATGCCGTAAATCTATGACACGGGACCAACGGCTTTACTTCCCTTCCGAAGGAAGCCATGCTAAGGATTTTTACACCCGAAAAAATTCATCCTCCGCCGGATTTGAACCCGGGACCTAGGGTATATCAAGTTACGTGGTGTAGTGGTTACCATGCTAAGGCGACAAAGTATTTACGACATTGGAAGTCGCCATTGGGGTGTGTCATTGAGATCACCTTGTGGTTGCAGAGAAACATATGGGTCAGTTGAGGAATTTAATGCTGTGCCGGCATTTTCAATGGTAGAGCAACCACCTAGAGACCGGGAGATCCGTGGTTCAAACCCGGATATGGCATTGACTCTACCTATGCAATTCCCACAATATCTTCTAAGCAAGAGCAGATTCCTATATGGAGGCTGAACGTGATGCAGGGAATGGCAAACCAGCAAGTCCTGATTATCAAGTAATGGGGCTGGTAAAATGGATACCAAACTTCTGCCAACACTCGGCACGTATTGGGTTTTTACACGCCTTGAACCAACCATATGTTGAGGTTGGCTGCCTGCTCCGAATCGTAATAAGTGGCAGTATTGCGCAGCGGGTGCAAGTATAAAAAGTAATACTCCAGTTGTACAAAAAAAGGCAACGTTCGCTGTTTTAGTTTGGATGGGGGGGGGGCTGAACTTAGGTTCTGTTTGGAATAAGTTTGTTACAGCATAATTACGAAGCATTTCTTATTCATTAGTCCATGCTTAACGACCCCCGGTTGCCACTATTGGATTAAATATAGCCACATTTTAATAAATAATTCGTATTTTTTCTATTACATGACTTTCTCTATATATATTCGACAGCAAATTGTTCTTACAAAAGCTTATTCTTCTACCTGTATCATGGAAATCTAGATAAAATATACAGAAATAGTTTTATTTTATTTAGTCAGAAGGTAAATACACGAGGCTAAAGTAAGAGTAAAATACTTTAAAACCTCTCGCCATGCGATGACACTGAAATTCCATTCCTTTTGCATAGTCAGGTGTAAATAAAAATAACCAGGAATACCTCGAAAATAATCATCTTCACGAAAAATGTATAGGATATAAATTATGAGTTTTGACGAGATTTATAACTTTTATGTACTAATATTTTATTAATTTCTTACAGTTTATGCAAAAGTCCTCCAGTTGGAAAAGTGCTTCGGAGAAAGTTCAGAATATCTATCATTAATTAGCAAAATATCTTGAACATGTGCTTTATTCAAAGTAGTTACAGCCATTTTTATAGAAAATCAAAATTTTTCCAAAAATATTCTTTGTGAATCGTACTTTTGAGTACGGGGATTTTTTTTTAAATTTTCGTGTCACGTCTTTGGAAGGTGCTAAACTTAAATAGTAAGTTTGATTTTTAACGGTCTTTTCGGTTTTGACTTAGCTCTTCATGGTGTGCACACACATATATATCAGTCGTTTTCTAAAAGTCTGTTTTTCGATTCAGGGCTCCTGGAAATACAGACGTTTTGGGTGGCATACAAAATCTTCTGCAAATACAATGTACGTTTTACAAAAAGTAAAAATTCACTAATAAAACAACACAATGAATTAACGGCTGACTTCTAACCCGGAGGTTCCGGGTTAGATTCCCTGCTGCGGCGGCGAACCAATTCCTATCCCCTACAGAGCCTTAAATATGTATATGAGAGTAAAAATCTGATGTGTTCCATTCACATGACTTTCTCTACATCTCTGCAACAAATTATTGTTAAAAAGCTTACGCTTCTATTTAGTTTATGCTAATTGAGAAAACATTAGCAGAAATAGTCTTATTACTGGCTTCCTTAAGTAGAAGCGAAATAAGGGAGTATCATAGGTTAAAGTGATAGACAAAAGCTGGTTACTATGTGACTGATGTTTCTTTGTTTGTATGGACAGGA
Organism: Hymenopus coronatus; assembly: GCA_030762935.1. Classification (NCBI taxonomy): domain Eukaryota; kingdom Metazoa; phylum Arthropoda; class Insecta; order Mantodea; family Hymenopodidae; genus Hymenopus; species Hymenopus coronatus. The sequence goes on along the minus strand of CM060898.1, from coordinate 29,135,452 downwards.
GCTGACAAATTCCTGTATGAGAAAGGTATGTTTTTCAAAGCTGAAACTAAAAACAAGGAATATCTTAAAAACGATCAGCTGCACGAAAAAAAAATGTGTACAACATAAATTGTGTGTTTTAATCTCTCTACATTCTCTGTGTGGTAAGTTCTTGTCCATCTCTTACGGTTTAGCACTTATACAAAATTCCGTAAAATTCATCCAGAATAAAATAGTCTTCAGAGGATATTTCTAGAAAATTCAAGATATACATTTTATTTGTCAGGTAAACATCTTTAATATAGGATATTTTAATCTAAATAGTTAGAGCCATTTTTGAGAACCAAAATTTTCTAAAAAAGTTCCATGCAAAGGGTAGTTGTGCTTTTCTTGAAAACCTTCGTGTCGCATCCTTGGAAGATACCAAACTTAAATACTAAGATACACGCACACGCGGATCTTTTTCCAAAAATGCTAATATAAAATTTCATCCCATTGCTATGCTATAATTCAAAGAAAATATAATTTTGAAAAGAAAAGAAAAGGAATTTTTTATCTTCCATTTAATAATTGTTGTATCATCGTTTATTAGTGTAACTTATCTTGTAACATCTCTTTTAAATTTCTTACCAACTTTTAAAACAGCTTATAGTATTATATTACATTACAAGCCAAAGCACAAACTGATGGTAATTTGTAATTTTCAGTCATTTGTTTCCTATATTGCATGCCTGGAATTTCACAAACCATTAAGTTTTGATTACGGAATGTCATTTATGTCTGGTATGGATTTATTGCCTGTTTTTTTTTGTAATCAGTCTTTGCTATTGGTTGTTTTCTAATTTATTAGACAGTGAGTTAGTCCCTAATTAATTTAGCAATGTGTTTGAATTGCAATTTCTCATGAATATTTGCTTCCTGAATTACGACAGAAGCTAAGCCTGAAGCGTGAGGGAGAAAAATTAGTAGCTGTTTGAACATCTCTGAACAGTAATTGAATAAATGACTATGTTTATTTATTTATTTATTTAAATAACACTATACGGGTCCGCATTCCGTACTTGCTGTCATAATACACAAAAAAATCTGATGTGTATCATTCACATGACTTTCTCTACATGTCTGCAACAAATTATTCTTAAAAAGCTTATTCTACTAAAAGCTATTTCTTGTTAATCGAGATAAACGTTAGCAGAAACTGTCTGTTCATACTTGCCTCATTGTAATAAGTGACATAAGGGAATACACTAGGCTAAAGTGATAGTCAAACCCTTTAAAAGCTACTTACAATGTGATTTATTTATTTGTTGTTTTTTTTTTTGAGAAAAGTTTCAAGTATTTTAAAACTGAAACAGGAATGTCTCGGTAAAGGTTAACTCTATAAAAAAATATTGATGACGTAAAATATGTGTCTTAAGAGCATCTACATATTTTGTGTGGTCACTTTCTCTCTCTCTCTCTCTCTCTCTCTCTCTCTCTCTCTCTTACGGTTTGCCAGAATGAAGAGATCTTCGCAGTTCAGTTCCATAAAATTCAAGATGTATATTTTGACATGTAATAATTTTATATACACTATTTTAATAAATATTCAGAGCAATTTTTGAGAAAATCAAAATTTTCTAAATTTTCCATGTCAAGGGTTGTTTGGATATTCCTTTATATCTTCGTGTCGCATCGCTTCCTTGGAAAACAAACTTGAATACCAAGTTTATTTAACGGACTCTTCGTTTTGCAGTTTTTCTGTCCAAACACACACATTAACATACCTATTGGTTTTTATTCCGGGAGTCTCAAAACATGTATTTCCGGTTAAATCTCGCATTGAATTTTTGGGTATAAGAAGTGCTAAAGAAAATAATCAGGATTTTCAATTTTTGATGAATAGGGAGTGAAATATTGACTACAAAATCCCTTAATGCTCAATCTAAGTTTAAAGATAAAAAAAAAATATGGGATTTAATACGGCGAATTAAATAAAATAAAAACAGAAGATGCACACAGTAACTTTACGATGCGGTCGATTCGTCAAATGAAGGAGCTTCAAATACTTTAAAGGGAAGTAAAAATACAGTTGTCTTCATAAGCCAATATCTGGGAAAATTTAAAATCAATTATCCTTCGTAGATTTCAAATGCTATCTGACGCTTATTTTGATTTTGGAACCAAACACATTCTACAGAACCATATTCAGAAAGAGTTAACTTAAACCTAAACTTCCTTTTCTTCGTCTCCCTACGTATTCCGGTTACAATGCTTGCCTCTAATACCCATGATTGCAGGTTCAAACCTGGCGGAGGGTAACGGATTCTTTTGGACGCAAAAACGCGGCTTTCTTCGGAAGGGAACTAAAGCCAGGGGTGCTTATTTGCACTTAAAAGAACCCCATATTTTGATACAAGAATGTTTGTGGCCAAAGTTTCGCCATTTTGCATCCGAAAGTGGTGATTTCGTCTTACAGTGCCATCTGTTGGCGAGGAGCTGATCCGTTGATACCATGGCGCATAGCGGCGAACTCACGAATTATAAATTCAAATACAATTACGGAAAACATCGTAACGGTGCCCCTTGCTCCACTTTAGAGTTACAGGAATTATTATTGCCATACTAACCTTTTTTCTGGCGATTAGGAATTCAATGGGGGGAAAATCTAAGGCGCGAATGTTTTCTTCGATGTATTTTAACTATAAAATTCGCAGCTGAACAGCGACATCAGTGTGACAATAACTTCTTCCGTTTACTCTCTTCGTATGTAGGACTTACAAGCCAGCGCCTTGGGTCAGATGCCTGTTGATTGAGGAGCAGATCCTCTGGATCAGAGATTAGCCAAGGTGGATGACCAGACTGATGCCTGATATAAAATATATTTGATTCATATGAAATGAATGTAGGAAATATGATTATGGAGCAATGATTGGCGGGGAAAACTGGCCCAGACACCACTTCTTCCACCACAAATTTCACATTCGATAATCTGTGGCCTTCTAGTTGAGAGACGAATGATCTGACCACTTGACCACGGGGCCATAGTCAATGACTTTGTGATTTAATTCAATGCCGATCCCGATGGCCGCGCTCGCTAAATTGTCTCGCTTTGGCGTTTCGTGGTGCACAGGATCGTGGGTTCCAGTCCCGCCTTGGGCATGGGTGTTTCTGTGTTTGTAAATCTGTCTATGTTTGCGTGTGTATATGTAAAAGGAAAACGTTAAGAATATTAAGGTCTACTAAGGAAATATAGGAAACTGGAAAAAATGGAGAGAAAAAAAGAATACAGCGCCGGAGTCCTGACAAGCCTCCGGAACTGTATGTTTTTATTAAAAAAAAAAATGAGATGTTTGGCAACTTCTGTGACACAGTAGCGCGGCGGGTTCGCGGACACATCAGGCGAATATTTGTGGTTGTCCATAGCGAAGTTTCCTTTAATAAGAATATGCAATGTATGAAACTTCATGTTATAAATCTTGTTTATCGTTATGGCTAAATGTATTTTTACTTTTTCTGCTACGTATAGTAAGAAGTGGAAATATTGTGTTCTATCCAAAAATGCGATGTGATATTTTTTTGGAAATGTATGTTTCAAGGATCCCAAATCCAAAAAGGATTTCGGAATTCTTTGGTCGTGTGTGCGGCTTTTTTTTGAAATACAACGCAATAACGGAAAGTCATTATAACCAAACTAAATATTTTAAGTTCAGCATCATCCAAGGATACGACATGAAGAATGTTCAAGGTAAACCAGCACCCCAAGTATTATTTAAGATTATCCGAAGATGTTCATTTTCTCAAAAATAATTAACTATTTTGAATACAGTATCATATAAGAACTGAAACTTTCCTGGCGACGTATTAATTCAAAATCTTCTCGGGCTTCTAACCAGGTAAAAACTTGGCTTGATACCAACGTTTCGAAGAAGTGCATCTTCCTCGTCTTCAGGGTGTACTGATGGATTGAGCAGCAGCAACGAGTTGACGTTGGAAGGAGGCAAGCCTCCTTCCGTCTGCTTCCAGATCAGGGCTAGGCCCTCTACTGGAGATGAAGGTTTTTTTAGGATGGATGGGGTGTGGGAAATTATTTGTGTGCAGAAGGAGAATACGGAGGTTGTATTGTGTTGGGATTATGCGGCATATTTGGATTTGGATTGAGCTTGCGGAGGCTGGTATTTATAAGAGCTAAAATGAAGCTAACATCTGATTGGTTTGCGTGATACTATGGCCATGTTGTAATTTTTTTTTTTTTTTTTGAAAGGGAAGACAGTAAGAGAATTGGAAGGTTGAAAGAATGGCTTATCTCGCCATTGGGTGAAGTTCGAAAATGCGTTGGGAAGAGTTGGATTCAAAGGAGATAGATCGGGATGGTGAGGTTCCGCTGAGCACCCTCGTTAGTGCGGGAGTTTAGCTGCTGACCGAACTAAGCGGCGGTCCAGCAGAAGTGGAGAAGGGTTCCGGGTGACAGACATGACCGAGGCCCTGTCTGCCACCCGGGGAGTCAAGGAAGGGTTGATAGGAGTGCAGGGTGTCTTTTATTTTCTGATTTTTGTGATTTGTTTGTTTGGCCAGCCTTAATAAAGACTTAGGCTTGTTGTTTGTTTGGGGTTTTGGTCAAATAGTCTGTCGTCAGTACGTCAGAGAGTGGTTGTGGTAGTCATCTCTATTGGCCGCAATGTAGGCGTCGAAGAAGGCCAGATTGCGCCTTCTTCTGACGCCTCGGGGTGTGAGTGGTCGTTGTACTTCTGTCGGAGATGGTGATTGCATTCGGCGGCGAAGTTTCGGTCGTTGCGCCTGTGTCAGTGAGTTGTGTCTGTCGGTCAGAGAGTTGTGACGTCAGTCGGCTGAGGCCTTCATCCAGAGACTTGTGAATTGCTGCGGTGGTGTACATCAGGGCACTCTCGGTGGCGGCTAAGGTCCTTTGCAAGTCCTGGATTCCGGCCTTGATGGTTTGGAGTTTCAGGTGAAGTGTTTCGGGCACAGGGGCGGCGGCGGCGATGGCGGCTACAGCTTCCTCCAAGGCCGTCAAGCGGGCGTTAATGTTCAGGACCTGGTTAGAAGCCCGAGAAGATTTTGAATTGAAACCATATTATATGTTTAACATATCTTCAAGAGGTTCTGAGCTCAAAACTCGGCTAGGGAGAAACCCGACAAGGTTATTTCCAGGGTTTCTTTTATCCTGAGAAAACAGATGGCGCGTAAATTTAAGCTCCATGGCTACCCAGTTGTGAATCATTTCATCAATTTCATTTACCGTCCGAAATGGCCTATCAGCTTAAAGGATGTTAAAGGTACAGAAAAGAATAGAAAACAGAATTTTAAAGCCATAATTTAGTCCAGCTCTTTAAAACTCTGGCTATCGCTTAAGCTATTATATTCCCATTGCGCATAACTGAAAAAATCGATTTTTAAACATGCTTATTTAAATAACACAAAGTGGATAGAAGAATAAGCTTTTTCAAGAATATTTTGTTGAAGAATTTTAGAAAAAGTATTGTAATTGTAACATTGTTTTTAATCTATTAAAGTGAACCTGTTTCAAGCTCTTAAGAGAATATGATATTTGATTCTAAAATATAATTTGATAGTATTTTTAGTCTCTATGTTTCAGTTTTATAACTTAGCAAACAAAAATACAAATTATGGCACATTTTCTTAATATATTGCCTGGTTTACTCCTAACACAGAACTGAGCAAACGTTATTGAACGACAAAATCAAATAGTTGATCCTAAAGTTAAAACGTAAAGTATCGTACCGGAGTCTGAGTATTACGAATGTATAAACGAGTATGTTCTGTAAAAGCCCATTTTCTGTTTTCGGCTATTGAGAGTGTAAATATTATCTATTGTATAACTCTCGAAAGCTGCAGAGTGCCTACGTTAAAGCAGACGTAAAAGTTTATTTTTTGTGAGTGCTATAAGGGCCTTTTTTTTACCACCGATAGGCTATAAATAAAAGACAAGTTCACAGAAAACAATTACTTTTATTACTAAAAGTTTTGTACACTTATGGTTACTTTTCAGTATAATCACCGAAAATATGTTTTGAAGACTTTCGTTGATTTGAAAGTGCTGCCCTCCTAGCCACGTCTTCAGTTCAGGGAAAAGGTGAAAGTCTCTGGGTGCCAGGTCAGGACTGTACGGTGGATGATCGAAAATGTCCCATTAAAATTGCTCAAGGAACCGATGGGTTGTGCCTGCAGGAGTGGACGAGCGTTGTCATGGATCAACACAATTCCTGAAGTCAGCATTCCTCTTCGTTTGTTTTGAATGGCTCTCCGCAAACGTAAAGTACGAAGATCTTCAAAACAACGTCAATGTTCATTGAAAACATTGGCGGTAACATTTTTTAAAGCGGGTATTGCAAAGCTTGTGCACTGGTACGATAAGTTTCTCAATATTTTCGATGATTATGTTGAAAAGTAATCATAAGTGTACAAAACTTTTAGTAATAAAATAACTGTTTTCTATAAACTTTTCTTTTATTTATAACCTATCAAATGTTGAAAAAAAAACGGTCCGCGTACATAATATGAATAAAGTTGTTTATGTTAGATAGTTTAGATTAAAATTGACATATTTTTTATTTTAGTCCATATATAATGTGTTAAAGGAAACGTAAGAAAGGAACTCAGTATAACCGAATAATTTACACCCATATTATTTAATGGGAGCATTCATATAGTCACGTAACACGTTACGTAACGCAAGAGATTGTTAACTCCAAGCTTTATGCTTGCGTTGCGTGCATGCAGGAAGAGTTCTATACCGCAATTTCTCAACAGCGGCGATTGCGACGCAAGATTGTACTGTAAAATCGTGCTCTACGTCCATTTGGCCACACCACGTCATTGTAGTAGTACGTGCACGTAAAAATATCCACTTTTTATATTTGAAGTAAAAAAAAACAAAAAAACATTTATATATAGCTGCAATGTATTTACAAATGAAATATGTATTTAAAACGGTTGTTACAGCTGATCACGCTCTCTTCAAATGCCCAAAGAGTTTCAAAATTACCCCAAAATTTGGTTCAAGATATCCATATGCCGTAAAATTTCCTTTGTGTAATGTCGATGTCATGGAACATGGAGCTCAAATTATGTTATAAGATATTAAAAATGTATTACTTTGACTTATATGCCATTTCTCGAAAATTCATTTTAAGACATGCACACAGTAACACTGCTAGAAATAGAGAGTTAAAAACCAAGCGTCTTATTTCTGTGTGTGTAAATAAAACCAACATTATTTACATTCGAAATTAACCAACTAAAATAAACGCCCCAGTTTCTTCTATGTAAAATTTAAATAAAACTGTGTTTAAAATATTAAATGGGATGGATGATCAGAAACTACAGTTACAAGCCTCATATTCTTGTTGCTTCGTCTTTCACAGCGAACTTAGTAGTGTGCGGCAAATCTAATGCGGTTGACAAATATGTAGAGTTTTAGCCAACTGCCACCTACAGTGCTACTGCAAATAAATACAAATGGCGACTCGTTTGTAAAACTGGTCTCGGAAAGAAATCCGCTCAGTTATTCGATTTCTGTGGACGAAACTTATTAAACATTTTCCGCGCTAATAAATTCTTCTCTAAAGGAGAGAGCAATGTATTTAATTGAATCTAAACCAATTATTAAAGATTTTTGTCTAACTACATGTAACCGCAACTTGCAGTCATCGAAAGCTGGTAGGGTTTATGGAGGGATTGTAATGTGTCACCTGCATCGCAGAAATGAGAAAAGTTTCAAGTATTTTAAAACTGAAACATTTAAGAGGAATGTCTCGGAAATGGTCAACGCTACGAAAAAAATATTTACGACGTAAAATGTGTGTCTTAAGAACATACATATTTTGTGTGGTAACTTTTGTCTCTCTCTTACGGTTTGCCAGAATGAAAAAAATGTAAATGGCGTGTTATTTATGGACGCTCTTTGAATGCTTTGGTTCTCAGCGTCCCATTCTATATTAGGCGTGAAAGATCGCTTAATTTTGCTCAGAGGCCTCTCTTATCAGGCTTGAGGTTCTTTTACGTGCCGTAAATCTACGACACGGGACCCACGGCTTTACTTCCCTTCCGAAGGAAGCCATGCTAAGGATTTTTACGCCCGAAAAAATCCATCGTCCTTCGCCGGGTTTGAACCCGCGACCTTGGGTATATAAAGTTAGCATGGTAACCATTACACCACGGAGGGCGACGTTGCCAGAATGAAGATATCTTCGTAGGCTAGTTCCATAAAATTCAGAATATATATTTTGGCATGTAATATCTTTAATATACAGTATTTTAATAAACATTTAGAGCAAATTTTGAGAAAATCAAAATTGTGTAAATTTTCTATGTCAATGTTTGTTTGGAGTGGGGGATATTCCTTTAAATCTTCGTTTCGCTTCCCTGGAAAAAAAAAATAAATATTAAGTTTGTTATTTAACGGAGTCTTTGTTTTGCAGTTTTTCTGTCCAAACACACACATTCACAAACAGATGCACCTATTGACATTTTCTACAAGATTTTTTTTAAATCAAGGAGTCTCAAAACATGCATTTCTGGTTAAACCTCGCATTGAATTTTTGGGTGAAATACAACACCTTTTTCAGCTACTACATACGTTGTGCACAAGTGCTAGAGAAAGTAATCAGTTTTTCTTTTAATTTTTGACTGATAGGGAGTGAAATATTGACTACAAAACCCCTTAATGCTCATTTTAAGCTGCATCGCAGAATGGTATCCAAAAATTGTGGCCGGTAGAGATAACGTCACGACGAGGATCATAGTGGCAGACTCAGCACGCACCCATAAATTTGAACACAGCTCGTGTGGAGGAGCTGATTCAGGACAACAGGAGGATCATGTTATGACATACGGCGGTAGAACTGGGAATGTCTTTTGGAAGCGTTCAACACATTGTTCGCGATACTCTGCAATACCGAATATGTTATCGGTTCTCCACAGGTGACGCATCATGGGTCCACCACTACACCATCAGTACTAAGCGGTCGTCAATGGAGTGGAAATTCCCCGCTTCTTCAAACACAAAGAAGTTCAAAGTGGAGTCATCTGCTGGGAAGGTAATGACCACAGTGTTTTGGGACAGCGTGCATGTAGAGTTGTGGAGTTTTTGGAAAGAGGGTACACAGTGTCCACTGACCAATATGCTCAACCATGACTCGATTGCGCGAAGAATTGGTAGGTCTCATCTTCTTTCGCGTCAAACGTTCGCATTTTCAGCAAAATAGCAATGCTAGGAGTATTTTTAATGTCCTTGAGTGTACCTGCACAGAAAGTAAAAATGGTCATCTTTTAGTAATTTTAAATACATTACTTTTAACAAACATTTTGTATACTAAAATTACATTAGGGCGGCGCCACATCAGCCATTAACATGGCCTCCAACTGAAACACCAGTAAAATATCTAGGTATCCTGCTACACACAAAGCTCACCTGGAATGCACATATTACTCGCACAGACTCTGTTGCTTCTTCTCTCATTACCAAGTTATATCCGTTGGTCAATAGACGTTCCAAACTTGGGCTGGAATGCTCATCGTTGTTATATAAATCACTGATATGTCCACTCATCACATATACAGCTCCTGTGTGGAGTGCAGCCAGCAATACGACTACAGGTACTACAAAATAAATTCATCCGAATTGGGACAAATTCTCCTCGGTACGTAAGAAGCAATCAATTGCATCAAGAACTAGGAATTCTTCCGTTACAACAATACATCAGGGAACTTTCAAAGTCTTTCTACAACAAACTTCCTCAAGTATCTGCAGCTCAGACATATCACATAGGAACAAAAACCCAAAAGAGAACAAGGTTAAAAATCTGATGTGTTCCGTTCACATGACTTTCTCTACATCTCTGCAAAAAACATTGTTAAAAAGTGTATACTTCTATTTACATCATACTAATCGAGAAAAGCAGCAGACATAGTCTTATTACTTGCTTCCATGCAAGTAGAAGCGAAATAAGAGAGTACCATAGGTTAAAGTGATAGTCAAAAGCTTGTTGATAAGTGACTGAAGTTCCTTTATATGGATAGGAGTTAACAAATTCCTGTATGAGAAAAGTATAAGTTTTCCAAAGCTGAAACCAACAACAAAAAATACCTCAAAAACAATCGTCTCCTCGAAAAAAAGTATATAACATAAATTGTGTATTTTAACGTGCTCTAAATTTTTTGTGTTTTAAGTTTTTTTTTCATATCTTAGTGTTTAGCAGTTATGCAAAATTCCGTAAAATTTATCCAGAGTAAAGTAGTCTTCAGAGGCTATTCCCAGAAAATTCAAGATATACATTTTATTTGTCAGGTAAATATCTTTAATATACTATATTTTAACCAAAATCGTTAGAACCATTTTTTAGAAAATCAAAATTTTCGAAAAAGTTCCATCTAAAGGGTAGTTGGAAGTGGAGGGATTTTTCTCAAAATTTTCGTGTCGCATCCCTGGAAGATACTTAATTTAAACACCAAGTTTGGTATGTTATTGACTTTTCGTTTTTGAGTTATCTTGTTCATAGACATACACACACACACACACACACACACACACACACGGACCTTTTTCGGAAAATGCTTTTTTTGGATAAAGGGGACTCTAAAACATATATTTCCGGTGAAATCTTGGTATCGAATTTTTGTGTGGAGTGCAATACCTTCTCTATACACTATGTACATAGTACGTATAGAGAAAGTAAAAGGAAAATTACCCCAGGACTGTCTATTCAGCCAATCCGATGAAAGCGACTTTTCTCACCTTGAATAAATTATATTGTAACTAATGTTTCACGAGTTTTGTATATATAGCTTTATTTCCATTACTTAATTTGTTACCATACATTTACTGACATTGTTGTATTTCATTCTTTACTTAATGTACGTTATTCATTGTTACTTATAAGTAAATATTATTTAATATCAGTGAATATGCCATGTAAAATACACATTTTACTTTTTTACGATAGAGGAGTCTTAGAGGTCAACTTCAACATGTAAGTTGCTATTGTCATATTGTTTATTGTTCTAAATAGCCTGTAAAGCAATACTGCCGTGTTTGATCCCAAACACCCGCATATGGGGTCTCCACTCATTCCACCATTTGCTCCATCGTCAATTTCGCTTACATTTCATATCATCCGCTCCCTCATGTTCACAGTTAGCTAAGGGTCGACCCCCTCGTAACAGGTTCTCCTTTCTGTGGTTTCCTGCCGTAGGCTCATCGACCCCTAGGCATTGGCTTGTAAGTCCTAGAGGGGTGTCAGTCCCACAAATACGGGCATGGTAAGCCGATTACGAAACGAAATTACATTTAGAAGCTGTTTACTATGTATGGCGAGACATTAAAACAATGTATTAGAACATTTAGTTTACGTTTCCGATGTTCAACTTTTGTTGGATTAAGCTTGTTTGAATATAAAGAGGAGTTGCGATCTGGTGTAACTAAATTGAGTTATTTTATGCGGTGACGCAAGAAGTTGTTGACGTCAGTTGGAAGGCTCATCCCGTATAATGGGATGTAGAGGGGGCGGCGTGTTTGCACACTGAGCCACCCTCTCTCCACTACCTTCCCACACCACCTCTAGAAATCGAATTCACAATAATGACGAAGTTGAGAAACCGAGAACCTCGCCGTAAACTTAGGACTTTGTCCACTTAGCTGGTCATCAAGAGGCCGAATTGATTTTACACCAACCATACAGTCCAGTATCTGTGACAATATCCGCTTTCTAATTTAATGTGTTCCATTACATGACATTTTCTATATCTCTGTAACAAATTATTATTATCGGCGCCTGGGTAGTGTGGTAATGGCGTGACTGCCTCACATTCAACAGGTCGTGAGATCGAATCTCGCTAAGGATGAGTTACCCGGGTAAGGTTTTTTCTCGGGTTTCCCCTTATCCTTAGAAGACGAATGTCGATAAGCTTTAAGCTCCATGGACCCCCTAGATCATTTGAGCAACATGTCACCAATGTCATTCATCGTCCGATATGACCAACCAGGTTAAAGGACGTTAAGCTAACAAACAAATAAATACATACAATAAAGCTCGGTCAGAAATTGCCAGATAGAAGTTCGGTGCTCACTGAGTAAAACGAGGTGTTGGAGTAGGCCTGGACTTTACAGCCAGTTTCGAAACGTGTTGCACTGTCTAGCATTGCTCACTGCCTGGCCTCGTACGTTTCCTGCTAGTAGATAAACACTTAACACTGAAAGAGAGCACATTGAAAAAGGCGCAAAATACGAAATGGTGGTCGCTCGACACTGAATAAACTTGTAGATGATTTAAACATATTTTGAGTGACCTGAGGAGAGCCTATTCTTTCGATAAAGTACATATATATCCTATAATTCATTGCAGTGTATTCTGAGTGTGTCTAGTTGATTTATGTTCATTATCTTTTCAAAGTTCTGCATATATTGTCCTGAATGGTCTGTGTCAAGCTGTGTGAACAATTGACGTTCGATTGTCTTTGCAGTCAAGAATAAAATAAAAGAGATATGAAACAAATGATAACTTGGATAGGTAGAATCAGACTGAAAAATCCAATGCCAGAGCCGGGATTTGAACCACGGATCTCCCGATCTCTAGCCGGTTGTTCTACCACTGAGCTACCATGGCAACATGCCGGCATAGCATTGAAGTTCTCAACTGACTCGTATGTTTCCCGGTAAACAACAAGGTGAAAATATAAATGTGTTATTTATGGACGTTCTTTAACTTTGTGATTCTCAGCGTCCAATTCTAAATTAGGCGTGAAAGACCGCTCAGAGGTCTCTTAATCAGGCTTGAGGTTCGATCCCAAGTGACCGCATGCGAGATTTGTGGTGGACAAAACGGTGCTGGGGTGGGTTTTCTCCGGGTGCTCCGGTTTCCCCCGCCATCTCATTCCACCATTCATCATAAGTGTCACCGCCTGCGGTGCCATAAGTAGTTAAAGCGGGCGTTAAACACTACAAAAAAAAAAAAAACGCCCGAAAAAATCCATCGTCCTCCGCCGGGTTTGAACCCGCGACCTTGGGTATATGAAGTCAGCATGGTAACCATTACACCACGGAGGGCGACCAATCACAAGGTGATCTCAAATTATTTTGAGATGACAATCCCAATGGCGACAAACTTTGAGAACACCTTGTGGTTTACCGAGAAACATAACGTTAGTTGAGAAATACAATACTATGCCGGCATGTTGCCATGGTAGCTCAGTGGAAGAGCAACCGGCTAGAGATCGGGAGATCAGTGGTTCAAATCCCAGCTATGGCATTGCATTTTTCAGTCTGACTCCACCTATCGAACTCCTGCCCTAAACACGGCCTGTGTGAAAAAGAAACAATTAATCCAAAAGGTAACTTACCTTCTCTTCATTTGTGGGACAAATTATTGTTAAAAATCTTATTCTTCTATGTACTTCATGCTAATTGATAAACCATGGCAGAAATTATCTTTATCACTTGCTTCCTTGTAAATAAGGGAGAACACTAGGCTAAAGCGATAATAAGATCTTTTAAATCTGGTTGCCTTAAGATTTCATTGAACATGAAATAGAGAAAAATATTTTACGAAGAAGGTAAGTGTGTGCGTGTGTGTGTGTGTGTGTGCGAGAGAGAGAGAGAGAGAGAGAGAGAGAGAGAGAGAGAGAGAGAGAGAGAGAGAGAGACTGGATAGTATAGCTCAAAAACGAAAAGACAATTAAATACCAAACTTGAATGTTAAGTATCTTACAAGGATGCGACAAGAAGATCTTTAAGAAATACCTCAAAATACCCTTTAGATGGAAAAAATGTGAACATGGCATTTTCTATCGGTTTGGACTTTGGGGTTCTCAAAACATTTATTTCTGTTGAAATCTCGCTATCGAATGTTTGGGTGGAATAAAATATTTTCTCTACTTACTATGCATATTGCATATACGTGATAAATTAAAAATCTGATATGTTCCATTCACATGACTTTCTCTGCATCTCTGTAACAAATTATTGCTAAAAACCTTATACCTCTAAGTACTTCCTGCTAATCAGGATAACATAAGCAGAAATGGTTTCTTGTAAGTAGAAGGTAAATAATGGACTACACTAGGCTATAACGACAATCAAATCTTTTATAAGGTGATTGCCATGTGGCTGAAATCAGTTCCTTTACATTACCAGCAGTTGACAATTTCCCGTGTATGAAAAGCTTAAGCACTTCAAAACTGAAACCCATAACAAGAAGTATATAAAAAATGGTCAATTCCACGAAATAAATGCTGATGACATAAAGTGTGTTTCAACGAGATCTACATATTTTGTGTAATAAGTTCTTGTCTATCTCTTGCGGTTTACAAGATATGCAAAATCCAGCAAAATTCATCTAGAAAAAGTGGTCTTCAGAGGCTGTTCCTAGAAAATTTAAGATATACATTTTATCTGTCCTGTAAATATTTTAAGACACGGAATTTTAATCAAAATCGATAGAGCTTTTAAGAAAATCAGAATTTTCGAAAAATGTTCCATGTAAAGGGTAGTTAGGATGGGGAATTTTCCTCAAAATCTTTGTGTCACATCCTTGGAACATACTAAACTAATATACCAAGTTTGGTACTTTATCGATTTTTTTGAGTTATCATGTTCACTGACACACACACATACACACGCCGGACCTTTTTCTCAACATGCTTTTGTTTTATTCAGAGGGTCCCAAAGCATTTATGTTCCTGAGGATATAATTTTAGAGGTAATTTCTTTAAGAAGTTTGAATACATTTATATATTTTTTATATGTGTGATGCATAATAATTTATTGTATTAAAAGATTAATATAACTGAAAAAAATGAAAATAAATATTTTGGATGCATTACAATGCCTTCTCAATACACTATTACGTATTACGTGTAGAGAGAGAAAAAAATAAGCACGCATTTTATGAAACAAGTTCATGTGTGCGTCTATGTATGTGTATGTAGGTATGTTATGTAGGTATTTTATGTATATATGTTATGTATGTTTGTAATGTATGTATGTAATGCGTGTATGTATGCATGTATGTATGTAATGTATGCATGTATGTATGTAATGTATGCATGTATGTATGTATGTATGTAATGCATGCATGTATGTATGTAATGCATGCATGTATGTATGTAATGCATGCATGTATGGTGTTTAACTGTAAATAGCATGGCTCAAAAACGAAAAGACCATTAAATACCAAACTTAACATAAGTTGAGTATCTTCCAAGGATGCGACAAGAATATTTTTAACAAATACCTCAAACTACACTTTAGATAAAAAAATATGAACAGGCATTTTCAAACGAATTGGATTTTGGGGTTCAAAACGTGTATTTACGTTGAAATATCGGTATCTAATATTTGGGTGGAATATCATACTTTCTATACCTAATATGTATATTGTACATGATAGAGAAAATAAAAACATGAGCAGTTGGCAAAAAAGCTGTGTACTATTCACATCACTTTCTGTTTGGGAAAAGTTTAATATAGTTTAAATCGAAAAGAGTGTAGGTAATAATTGTAGTACAGAGTGATCAAACCAGCTTTTATTGACTAGGTACAATTGCGAAATATCTTGAAAAACAATTTTGGAGAGCACAGATTACAACTGCCTCTTAACTCTGCCCCAGAGTGTTGAGTTATAGAAATTGCTCACTAGATGTCATCGCAATCTTGTGTTTTGCTCACTTACACTTCGACGTCTCTCGTGAAAAGTTTTCAGCTTGCCCCGGAAAGTTTATTTTCGTGGCTTCCTCGCCAGCCGGTGATTTTTCACCCACATTCAATCAAACTTGAAGCACTTTTCGTTTGTGTTTATCTGTTGGCATCAAATAGAAGTCTGCCAACATAAAGCATTCTACACGTGCCGCACCACAAATTGTCGCAGGTTTCTTGCGACATGTCGAAGCTGTTCTGTTACACGTCTACCTCTGTATCAATTTCCCTCTTTCCTCAATGGAGAAGTTTATTGAAAAAACAGCCATTGTCACTGTTCCAGAGAGGAAAGAAAGCAAAAACTTCGCAGAATTTATATTTATTTGAAATGTAGCCTCCTACGCGGAGCTGTTGTACAGGATGATTAAAAAAAAAAGACTATCACTACATCTCTGCAAAAAGTTATTCTTAAAAAGCTTATGCCTCTGTCTACTTCACGCTAATGGAAAATTAGCAGAAATAGTCTTATTACTTGCTACCTTGTAAGTAGAAGCGAAATAAGGGAGTACCATAGGTTAAAGTGAAAGCCAAAAGCTGGTTCCTATGTGGCTGAAGTTCCTTTGTTTGTGCGTACAGGAGCTGACATATTCTGTATGAGAAAAGTATACGTTTTTTAAAGCTGAAACCAATAAAAATATCTTTAAAAAAGCAATACGCTCCACGAAAAAATACGTAGAACATAAACTGTGTGTTTTAACAAGCTCTATATTTTGTGTCTAGTAAGTTTTTATTTAACTCTTACTGTTTGTCTGTTATACAAATTTCTGTAAAATTCATCCAGAATAAAGTAGTCTTCAGAGGCTATTCCCAGAAAATTCAAGATATACGTATTATTTGTCGGGTACATATCTTTAATATACGATATTTTAATCAAAATCTTTAGCCATTTTTGAGAAAATCAAATTTTCCGAAAATGTTTCCATGTAAAATTTAGGGGGGGGTTCTTGAAAATCTTCGTGTCGCATCCTTTGAAGATATCTCTGCTGTCTACAGACACACATACACAAAGACACGCACACGGACCTTTTTCCAATTTTTTTTTAATTCAGGGTGACCCAAAATATAATTTCCGCTGGGATCTCGGTATTGAAGTTTTTAGTGCAATACAATACCTTCTCTGTACACTATGTACATGGTAGAGAAAGAAATTACAAATGAATTGGAACTAAAACTCTAGATTGTATATTTTTCATTTCAACTTTGTTCGTAACATAGGATGTTAAGGGTATGGATAGATATTCTGATAAATGGTAGCTTTGTATCCTTCCCTTCGTCTAACAGTTTTTTTTTCACAAAGAAATTATGTAATATATTCCCTAATGCTTTTACCGAGCCAGGTAGCTTAGGACTGGTTTTCGGGAGGTCATGGGCCGAACTCTCTTGACTCATGAGTTTTTTCAGTGAGTTTCCTAGGTCACTGAAAGAAAGCTGTATAGATGTCTTCATTTCCCGAACTTCCTGTCCCTTCATTTCTTCTTCATTTTATCCACTCGGTCCTTTAAAGGTGTTAAGTGTTGTCGAGGACTGCGGTGGTAATGCCCTTCCGTGGTGGTGACTGCGCTCTGGAAATACAACTCTTGGCGGCGAGATGGTGTTGGAAGTCGTCTGTGATAGTTAAAAACTTGGTCAGATCTGGTGCGTGGACTCCTAGCGCTCCTCGCGTTAATATAAAGAACTGCTTGGAAATTACAAACTGTTAGACGTTCTCTACGGTGTCTCCTTCGCCGCCCTCAGGTTCCGGCTACTCGCTGTAATTACTCTCATATCATCCTATCCTCCTAGGGTCTTAAGCCAGTGGCTGCAGTGTGGAATCCCCTCCGGATCACTCTCACATACAAAGCTGATACTCTTTGCATGGTCTTAAGTGCGCCGCGAAATGAACAACGAATGACAGCACAGACTTTATGCTTACTTCCCATGTAAATTAAATTGAGTTTTATTTATGAATGCTCTTTAACGGCTGTCCCATTTTATATTAGGGTGGCAGGTAGCTTAAATATGCCCAGAGGTTTCTTTACATGCCGTAAATCCACGACAAAAAAGACATCGCCTCTGCTGGGTTTAAATCCGCGACCTTTTGAACCAGAGGCTAACATGTTACCCCCAGAACACGAGGACAACATTCACTTCATACTTTCGCACCTCAACACGTGATAAATTAACCTACAGAGAGTGGAGTTCTTGGCCTTGAAGAAAGCAATCTAACTCAGTTCCAATACAACATTCGCTATCGCGAGGTCTACCCATTCTCCGTTACGCCTTTTGTTCCGCTCTCTCGGGGAAGATGAAACTAAACAAACTGAAATATGAGTACGCTGCTCGTTAATTCCCAACAAACATAGCAATTAATATCAGGTTGTTTAATTCATGTATTCAGTTACGAATACAAATATCAGCACTTATGTATACCCTCTAATAGCATCTTTAATATAGCAAAACAAACAGGGCTAGAAAATTTATTTCACGGAAGCAATATGGATGCCATTGTTAGAAAGTCCAATTCTTTAAAACCTAACCTTCTCTAATACGTATAGTAGATAAGTAGGGGAAGTATTGTATCATTTCAAAATTCAATGTCGAGATGTCAATGAATAATATATGATTTGAAGCCCTCTGAAACCAGAAGAAGCATTTTTAGAAAAACTTCTTTGGTGATTAAGTTCAGAATATTTCAGGAATACGATATGAAGATTCAACAGAAATACCTACCCCATACTACCCTTTACATGGAAAACCTTGAGAATTTCTTTTTCTTCTTTTAAAAAAAATAACTTTTAAGGATACTTAATAAAATATGTTTAAGAATCTTTAACCTGTGAAGTTCACTTCATCCTCAAGGACTTCTGAATATTCATCTCTCTCTCTCTCTCTCTCTCTCTCTCTCTCTCTCTCTCTCTCTCTCTCTCTCTAATACACACACAGACCTGTTTATAAAAATGCTTTTTTACATTTTATACACGTATTATGTACATAGTACACAAAGGAGGTATTGCATTCCACCCAAAAGTTCGATAACGAGATTTCACCGGAAATGTATGTTTCGGGTACTCCTGAGTCCAAAAAAAGCATTTTTGGAAAAAGTTAAGTGTGAGTTGTGTTTGTGTGTGTGTATCCATGTGTCTGTGAACACGTTAACACAAAACGAAAATTCAGTAAAATACCAAAATTGGTATTTAAGTTTGGTATCTTCCAAGAATGATTTTGATTAAAATATCGTATATTAAAGATATTTACCTAACGAATAAAATGTATATCTTGAATTTTCTTATTTTATTCTGGATAAATTTTAAGCAATTTTGCATAACTGCTAAACCGTAAGAGATGGATAAAAACTTACAGCACAAAAAATGTCGAGCACCTTAAAGCCCACAATTTATGTTATATGCATTTTTTTTCCATGGAGTTGATCGTTATTGAGATATTCCTTGTTTTTGGTTTCAGCTTTGAAAAACTTAATTTTTCTCATACAGGAATTTGTCAACTGCTGTCTATACAAGCAAAGGAACTTCAGTCACATAGCAACCAGCTTTTGACTATCACTTTAACTTATTGTACTCCCTTATTTCGCTTCTACTTACAAGGACGCAAGTAATAAGACTATTTCTGCTAATTTTTTCTCGATTAGGTTGAAGTAAATAGAAGCATAAACTTTTTAACAATAATTTGTTGCAGAGATGTAAAGGAAGTCATGTGAATGGAACACATTGGATTTTTGATACAAGGAACTCTATAGGTAACGTGCATTTCCGGTGAAATCTCGATATTGAAATTTTTGGTGGAATGCAATGCCTTCCCTATACACTATGTACGGAGAAAGTGAAACGAATTTGTAAGAATATTTTGCACAAGAACGAGTAGAAAAAGGCAAGCGATTTCAACACATACAATATTTATTTATATATGGACGTTACAATTGTTATATTTCTTTGTACAGTTGAACTTGCGACAGTCCTAATATGCCCTATTTATAAAACTCGCACTGAGGAAACAAAAGCAAATCAAAATGTAAACGACAAGCTACAACATGTTGCAGAAAGAGGAGGAAAAACAATAAAGGTACTTTATAAATCTTTCGTCATCTTAAAGGTCAACAAGTGAAAAACTTGGAATAAATGATATATGCTGGGGACGTATGTTAATCCAGTTTAAAGGAAAAGGAAAAACAAGGCGAACTTCTGGTGCCACATGCTTCTTGTACATAAATCACGTTTCTGCCTTCCTGAAAACCCTGTCACCAACATCTGCCTGGTCTCTGTGGAAAAGCGACCCACGTACAACAATAACCTTCACTGGAAAATTTCAATTTCCAAGTTGGCTTAATTCCTATTGTAGAATTTCATTAATTCAATCTTTAGTATTTGCTATACACGTACTATGTACATAGTGTATAGAGAAGGTATTACATTCCATCCAAAAATTCGATACCGAGATTTACCCGGAAATACACGTTTTGGGTCCACCTGAATCCAAAAAAATCATTTTTTACAAAAAGGTCCGGGTGTCTATGTGTATGTGTGTCTGTGTCTGTGGACAGCATAGCTCAAAAACGAAAAAACCGTTAAAATACCAAACCTAGCAACTTCCAAGGATGCAACAGGAAGATTTTCAAGAAAATCCCCCCATCCCTAACTACCTTTTACATGGAACTTTTTTCAAAAATGTTTATTTTCTCGAAAATGGCTCTAACGATTTCGATAAAAACATCGTATATTAAAGATATTTACGTGACAAACTGTATCTTGAATTTTCTAGGAATAGTCTCTGAAGACTACTTTATTCTTCATCAATTTTACGGAATTTTGCATAACTGCTAAATCTTAAGAGATGGATTTAAAAAACTTACCACACACAAAATGTAGGGCACGTTAAAACACAGGACTTATGTTTTTTCGTGGAGTTGACCGTTTTTGTTTCAATTCTACTCGTTTTTAGTTTCAATTCTAAAAAAACATACTTTTCTCATACACGAATATCTCAACTCCTGTCCATACAAACAAAAGAATGTGTCGCATAGTAACCAGCTTTTGACTATCACTTTAACCAATGGTACTCCCTTATTTCGCTTCTACTTACAAGGAAACAAGTAATAAACCTATTTCTGCTAATTTTTTCTCGATTATCATGAAACAGAAGAATAAGCTGTTTAACAATAATTTGTTACAGAAATTTAGTAAAAGTCATGTGGATGGAACACGTCAGAATTTTTACTTCCTGAAGTGTACCACTTAATCCACTTTCAATTTTTTGTAACCTCGTAGCGTTGCCACATCTGCTTTTACATTTATGTGATTGGAGCCATACCAATGAAATTTGGTAGCCGTTATTACAGTGATAATATAACCGTTCTTGAACACTTTGAATGAGGGATTTGTAAAGAATCTGTTAGCAACAGCAATAAGTGTTGACTTGGCGTCAGAGAATATCACAAGCGGTGAAATAGTGTGCCTTTGAGTGCTTATTTCAGTTGCTTTGAGGCTTCATATGAAAAGATGGAGAAGTAGTCGGGTAAACGATAAGTTTTTCTGAAGGTGAGAAGGTGACTATGGCGCATCCAGGTTTTGAGTCTCGGGTACTGTTTTCTTTATCACTAATGATGCTCAAATGATCTCGGGGTCCATGGAGCTTAAAGTTACTCGACATTCGATAAGGGAAAACCCCGGAAAAAAACCTAATCCGGGTAACTCACCCTAAGCGAGATTCAAACTCACGATCTTTTGAATGTGAGGCAGACAGGCTACCACCACACTACCCAGGTGTAGCCCAGTATTATACAGAGCTTGCACCGGGAGTGATGACGTAATACGCTTATCCGTTTTGTGTTTACGTAAGCTTCTACTTAGAACCTGTGCATTCATTCTTCAGACAGGTAATAATAATAATAATAATAATAATAATAATAATAATAATAAGGCATGTTGCAAAATATTTTCCTAGTGTTGCTAAGGCAGGAAGGTGTGCCCAACTACCACTGCCGTAAATATTTATACTGAAATTGAATAGCTTGGCATATGTTACGTCAGCAGCGAGGCGATAGGTGTGTTCTAAAAGGCGATTTGCTACCGTAGGCTAATGGATTGGCTGG
The DNA here is from genome assembly GCA_030762935.1 of Hymenopus coronatus. Classification (NCBI taxonomy): domain Eukaryota; kingdom Metazoa; phylum Arthropoda; class Insecta; order Mantodea; family Hymenopodidae; genus Hymenopus; species Hymenopus coronatus. Next base: position 29,113,685 of record CM060898.1, on the reverse strand, counting down.
TATCGGTTCTCGCACGTGATCCGGCATTGGATTACCTTTTATTTTCCCCGCGTCTCATTTTTATTTTATTTCAGTTTTATTTCTGCTTCTGCCCCCCCCCCCGCCTCCCCGAGTTGTGATGGAAGAGACTTCACTCTCCACCTGCGGTCGATAAAATTAATTAATATAACTCCACATGGATGTCGATCATATTTCCAAACTCTGAACACTGCCATTTCACTTATGACTTGATGAATGAATGTATCAGGCAAACAACGGAATGGATATCATTTCGATGGAAACGGGAAAGAGGAATCGATGGGAAAGGGAAGGAGGAAAGTTGAAACTCTGTGGTTTTATTTGAATCCCAACGCACATATTTCAGAAATGTAATATGTAAAATGTTTTCAGAAATGGAAAAAAAGAAACCTGTTCGACCATATTTATTCCATATAATTCCTTACGCAGTATTGCACATACCTACATAATATTGCGTAATAATGTGAAAATATCATATGTGTACATTCACATAAGTTTCTCCCCCTGTTTCGCAACAAACTATTCATAAGTAATGTATTCCACCTAAAAATTCAATGTTGAGATTTCTCCGGAAATATTTTTAAAGTCACTGGAGAAAAAACAAATCTGATATGTTCCATTCACATGACTTTCTCTGCATCTCTGTAACAAATTATTGTTAAAAAGCTTATGCTTCTATTTATTTCATGCTAATCGAGAAAAATTAGCAAAAATAGTCTTATTACTTCTTTCCTTGTAAGTAGAAGCGAAATAAGGGAGCACTATAGGTTAAAGTGATAGTCAAAATCTGGTTCCTATGTGACTGCAGTTCCTTTGTTTGTATGGACGGGGGTTGACAAATTCCTGTATGAGAAAAGTTTAAGTTTTTGAAAACTGAAACCAAAAATAGGGAATATCTTAAAAAACGATCAACTCCATAAAAAAAGGTATAATACATAAATTGTGTGTTTTAACGTGCTCTATATTTTTTTGGTAGTAAGCTTTTGTCCATTTCATACGGTTTAGCAGTTATGCAAAGTTCCGTAAAATTCATCCAGAGTAAAGTAGTCTTCAGAGGCTATTCCCAGGAAATTCAAGATATACATTTTATTTGTCAGGTAAATATCTTTATTATACCATATTTTAATCAGAATCGTCACAACCATTTTTGAGAAAATGTAAAGGTTAGTGGGGGTCGGGAGATTTTCTTGTAAATCTTCGTATCGGATCCTTGGAAGATACTGAACTTAAATACGAAGTTTGGTATTTAACAGGCTTTTGATTTTGGAGCTGTACTGCCCATAGACACAACACACACACACACACACACGCACACACACACCCACACACAGCCATTTTTCTAAAATGGTTTTTTTTTGGAGTCAGGAGGTCTCAAAACATATATTTTTGGTGAAATCTCGGTATCGAATTTTTGGGTGCATTAGAATACCTTCTCTTACACTATGTACATAGTACGTGTACATAAAGTAAAAATATGATATAAATAATTATAGATGTAACATAATTATAATAAAATGTTTCATCCTATCCTATAGATTTCATGTATACAGCTCATGTATCCCATGAAACGACAAAAATGAGTCTTTATTTCATCGTAAATTAAAGAAATTACTTTTTAAACTCATATACTGAAATGTGTTAATTTACTGTTCCATGCGGATTTTCATTTCGATATAGATTTTTTCGCTTTTGCGCTGCCCTGCTAATGGCTGTTCACTACCTGCTAATCTGCATAAAATTTACAGAAATATTTTACGCGTACAATAACTTCCAAGAATATTTAATTACATATAAAACATATAATTATTTCCTGAATCTGAACTCATAGTATTACGTAAGTAACAGAGTAGGTCATGACATTAGCATCACAGAAACGAGTAAATCAATAACCCTTGGTATGCGGGCCAGCTCTACTTCCAATCCAATATTTATTTTTACGAGAATAGTTGTATATACATACCTTTATGAGTTTTCTATTTGCTACCGATTTCTAATTTAACAGTGAGTACAACTTCCTATATTGGGTTATATCAATTCCATGTTTCACATTTAGAGTAGTTTCCAATACTGAATAATTTGTCCAAAAGGTTGAGGATTTAATTTTTTTTTATATTTCTTCAAAGAAAACTGAGCACATTTTCCGAGACTGAAGTTACATTCTTACTTTCTCTATACGTACTATGAACATAGTGTATAGAGAAGCTATTGCACTCCAGCCAAAAATTCCATACCGAGATTTCACCGGAAATATATGTTTTAGGGTCCCCAATATCCAAAAAAAGCATTTTCACAAAAAGGTCCGTGTGTGTGTGTGTGTGTGTGTCCGTGTGTCTGTGAACACGATAACTCAAAAACGAAAAGTCATTAAAATGCCAAACTTGGTATTTAAGTTTAGTATCTTCCAGGGTTGCGACACGAACATTTTGAGAAAAATCCCCCCACCTCCAACTACCCTTTACATGGAACTTTTTTCGAAAATATTGATTTTCTTAAAAATAGCTCTAACGATTTTTATTAAAATTTCGTATATTAACAAAATACCTGACAAATAAAATGTATATCTTGAATTTTCTGGGAATAGCCTCTAAAGATTGCTTTATTCTGGATGAATTTTACGGACTTTTGGATAGCTACTAAACCGTAAGAGATGGACAAAAACTTACTACACAAAAAATGTAGAGCACATTAAAACACACAATTTATGTTATATACATTTTTTTCGTGGAGTCATCGTTTTTGAAGCATTCCTTGTTTTTGATTTGTGCTGTGAAGACATACATTTCTCATATAGGAATTTGTCAACTGCTTCCATACAAAGGAACTTCAGTGACAGAGGAACCAGCAGGGAATAAAGCAAACATAGCAACAAGGAACCAAGTAATAAGACTATTTCTGCTATTTTAGTCTGATTAACATGAAGTAAATATATGTATAAGCTTTTTAAGAGTAATTTGTTACAGAGATTTAGAGAAAGTCATGTGAATAGTACACATCAGATTTTTCATATTATTTCTGCTTCCCTGTATCCACGTCCTGAAGTTAAGATAGATCATCGCTTACGCAGCCTAAGCTACATTTAATGTTGAAGTAAAACAATTCCCTTATACTGAGAAATCGCTACATTTTCGAGAGACTGTTGTGTACATGGTACAAGAAAGAACAGTATCCAATATCAGAAGCTGTTCCTTCACGATTTTGGTGATCGGGAATATTTGCGCAAAATGAGGTTGGGAACCAGAGGTGCCAAAGCTACTCTATATTCCTTGCTCGTGTCTGGAGAGGATCCCTGCAGATACATCATTCAGACAACTTGATCCCTGCAGGCGACTAAGTTCGACACCCCAATAGATCAACTGTCCCAAAGAGTCTCCACATTGCCTGTTCCTCAAGGCTCTGGTGTGACACTGGTAATACTATAGGGTGAGCAGAAAGTAACTCCATATTTTAAATTGTCAACAGCTTCATTATTAATTGATATATTGTAGTGCAACAAGTTTTGTTGACGCACCTCGGTAGTATGGTGGTAACGTGTTTGCTTCACATTCAAGAAGTCTCGAGTTCGTATCACTCTTAGGGTCAGGTATCCAGATAAGTTTTTTTATTCGGGTTTTCCGTTATCCTGAGAAGACGAATGTCGAATAACTTAAGAAAAAACGCTTTGTTGTGGAGTGTGAAATGGTTGAAATACTGTGAAACAAGACTTAACTTCCTCTAGTAGATATATAAAATGTATATAGTGGATAGAGACGGTATTGTATTGCACCCAAAGTCCGATATCGAGATTTAGTTAGAAATAAATGATTTAGGGTTCTCTGAATCCAAAAATTAGAGAAAATATGTGTATGACTGTGGGATGTATAATACAAAAACGAAATGTCGGTTAAATACCAACCTTTGTATTTAAGTTCAGTATCTTGCAAGATGCAACACCGAGATTTTCGGGAAAATCTCCCACCCCAAGCTCTCCTTTGTTCCGTGTTATTGGCGTCAGTTAACTTTTCTCAAATGAGAAGTCATCTTTCTTCTTGTGTCCTTTGTTTACTCCTAGCAATCAATGAGAACCAAATTTCAATTGTTTCATATGGTGATCGGCTTTTAAAAGGTTTGACTATCTCTTTAGCGTAGTGTGTTTTCAAATTTCCCTTCCACTTGCAAGGAAGCAAGTAATAAAACCTTTATTCTGCTAATATGAATTAGCATGATGTAGATAAGAGTTAATCTCCTGTAAGAAATATTTTTTGTGGAACAGCTAGAAATAGGCATGTAAATGGAACGCGTACGATTTTTACTTTCTCTATACGCACTATGTACATAGCGTATAGAGAAGGTATTGCACTCCACTCAAAAATTCGATACCGAGATTTCACCGGAAATATATGTTTTAGGGTCCCCTGAATATAAAAAAAGTATTTTCACAAAAAGGTGTGTGTGTGTGTGTGTGTGTGTGTCTGTGAACACGATAACTCAAAAACAAAAAGTCGGTAAAATATCAAACTTGGTATTTAAGTTTAGTATCTTCCAGGGATGCGACACGAAGATTTTGAGAAAAATCCCCCTACAAACTGCCCTTTACATGGTAAAATTTTGAAAATTTTGATTTTCTATAAAGTGGCTCTAACGATTTTGATTAAAATATCGTATATTAAAGATATTTACCTAACAAATAAATTGTATATTTTGAATTTTCTGAGAATAGCCTCTGAAGACTACTTTATTCTATGTCAATTTTACGGAATTTTGCATAACTGCCAAACCGTAAGAGATGGATAAAAACTTACACAACAAAAAATGAAGAGCACTTTAAAACACACAATTTATGTTATATATATATATATATATATATATTTTTGTGGAGTTAATTGTTTTTTAGATATTCCTTGTTTTTAGTTTCAGCTATAAAAAGTATGGTACTCCCTTATTTCGCTTCTATTTACAAGGAAGCAAGTAATGAAGACTATTTCTCCTTATTTTTTCTCAATTAGCAGGAAGTAAATGGGAACATAAGCTTTTTAACAATAATTTATTGCACAGTTGTAGAGAAAGTCGTGTGAATGGAGCATGTCAGATTTTTGCTTTCTCTATTCGCACTATGTACAGTGAATACAGAAGGTATTGTATTGCACCCATAAATTCGATACCGAGATTTCACCGGAAATACATTTTTTGAGATCCCTGAATTAAAAAAAAGATTTAGAAAAATGACCGTGTGTCCTTGTGTATGTGTGTGTGTCTGTGGGCAGCATAGCTCAAAAACGAAAAGACCGTTAAAAATCAAACTTGGTATTTAAGTTTGGTATCTGCCAAGGATGCGACACGATGATTTTCAAGAAAATCCCCCCACCCCAAACTACCCTTTGCATGGAAAAAATTTCGAAAATTTTGATTTTCTTAAAAATGGCTGTAACGATTTTTATTAAAATCTCTTATATTAAAGATATTTACTTCCCAAATAAAATATATATGTTGAATTTTCTGGATATAGCCTTTGTAGACTACTTTATTCTGGACGAATTTTACGGAATTGTACATAACTGCTAAACCGTAAGGGGTGGACAAAATCTTATCTCACAACAAAAGTAGAGCACGTTCACACAATTTATGTTATATAGATTTTTTTTTTTTGAGTTGATCGTTTTTTAGATATCCCTAGTTTTTCGTTTCAGCTTTGAGAAGCTTACTTTTCTCATACGGGAATTTGTCATCTCTTGTCCATACAAACAAAGGAACTTCAGTCACATAGCAACCAGCTTTTGGCTATCACTTTAACCTATAGCACTCCCTTTTTTCTCTTCTACTTATAAGGAACAAATAATCATACTATTTAACCCTATTTTTTCTCAATTAGCATGAAGTAAATAGAAGTTTTTTAACAGTAATTTGTTGCAGAGATGTAGAGAAAGTCATGTGAATGGAACACATCACATTTTTTGTATTCCTCTGTACCGAGTAAACCATGTTCACCGATGAAGAGGAACAACCAGAGCTGAGACCGGAGCAGTGAAGACATCAAAAGGTAGGGAAGTGTCACTGGGTTCCATCCTAACCAGACCCAACTGACCCACACAATAACACCGACGCAATTTTGTCATTTTCTGCTTTACGATAGTATTTAGGATACAGTTGCATGGTAGATAAACCAGTAAACACTGAAAGATTGAAAATACGAAAGGATAGCGTTTGACTTTGAGCAAATTTATGGATGATTCAAACATATTTTAGTGCCAGGAGTTTAGTTCTTTCCATACAGTAATGGTGCAGTTTGTGAATCACTCCAATGTATTCTGACGAATTTTGTTTCTTTATTTCGTCGTCCTTTCAAAGATCTGCACACTATCTTGAGTTTTTGTATTAAGCTTTATATTTTATTTGTAAAAGTACAAGGTGCTTTTATTTACTAACAATATTATAAAATAGTTGCTTTGTGTTACTTTATGAATTAGAATGATGCATTTAATGTCAATATATGTAATGGGCTACTTTCGGAAAACTATACCATAATGTGTGCATGCTTATGCCACAAGCCCCTGCCCACTGCCTTCTCTTTGTACCGCTGACAGTTCTGTGTGTTCATAGCTGTGTGCCGAACCCAAAACTGAGCTCTACACATCACTGTAGGTATGTATAACAGTATGTGTGACTCGCCTGCTGTTCTCCTTGGGGGGAACAACGTTGTGACGTCAGGACCTTGCAAGAGTTACCTTCGGTCATGACGGATTAGACGAATGTGAAATTCATGAAAACGACCCATGATAACTACAGAAAACGGGAAGAAGTTTGTAGGCGAAAGAGGATGCAAAATTAACGAATGGAAGATTGACGTCAATAAGCTGAAGAAGAAATGAATATTAAAAGTGGGACAAGGATGTCATCTTCCATTGCTTCAAGGGCCTCGTCCATCAAAATCGTGACAGGCTTGTACACATTACCTTTTACGTAGGAGAGGATGCTATCGATATAACTTCTATCGATAACACTGCTGCCGTTATCTCAAGTCAAGTGACATTTTAAAAAGATAGCTCAGACTTTCCTTCACTTAAAGATGTTAATACATATGAACTATTCTGCAGAAAGTTGCAATTTTACGAAGCAATAAACGACAATTCTCTGTGCTTACAGTAAACGTTCTCTTATGTGTTACATTCACATGACATTTTATGGTTTCAAATGAGAATAAAATATTTTTACGAATTTAAAATAAGAACTGAAGCTTTCCTGGCGACGTGTTAATTCAAAATCTTCTCGGGCTTCTACCTGGCTAGAAGCCCGAGAAGATTTTGAATTATTTTTACGAAGTTTGCTTTTCCATCTATTTCCTTAAATTCCATACCCTTTCCATACAAATACAGAAACATTTGAACAGTAGCCCAATTAAAATATGCTCTATAATTTAGTAAACAAGCACTAAAATGCACTAAAACTATTAGCTTTACGCTTGTGCATATTGATACTTAAAATAGGAATTGTTTCCTATATACATTCCGGTGGTTGTAACCTCAGAATTTGCAGCTTAAAATAATAATATTCTTCAAATGCACAGACATAAGTTATGAGGTTTATCGTTTAAGGCTACACGTACCTATTTTTTCAGATATTTTTGTTCAAAATGTCCAGATTTGAATTTTTGTTGCAGAAAACACACCACACTTTAAAGTGCATATTTGCAGTGTTGATTTTCATGTGGTGGTGGTGGTGGTGGTGGCGGTTTCAGGATCAAGATGGAGTGATTGATAACTTAATTTGACCGCCTTATTTAAACAATAAAAATCTGATGTGTACCATTCACATGACTTTCTCTATACCCTTGCAACAAATTATTCTTAAAAAGCTTATTCTTCTATTTACTTTATGCTAATCAGAAAAAATTAGCAGAAATAGTCTTATTACTTGCTTCCTTGTAGGTAGGAGTGAAATAAGGGACCCCCATAGGTTAAAGTGATAGTCAAAAGCTGGTTGCTATGTCAATGAAGGTCCTTTGTTTATATGGATAGGAGTTGACAAGTTCCTGTATGAGAAAAGTATACGTTTTTCATAGCAGAAACCAAAAATAAGGAATGTCTCAAAAACGATCAACTCCACGAAAAAATGTATATAACATAAATTATGTGTGTTAACGTGTTTTACATTTTTATGTCGTAAGTTTTTGTCCATCTCTTACGGTTTAGCAGTTATTCAAAATTCAGTAAAATTCATTCAGAATAAACTACTCTTCAGAGGCTATTCCCAGAAGATTCAAGATATACATTTTATTTGTCAGGTAAATATCCGTGTATAGGGTAGTTTTGGGTGGGGGATTTTTCTCAAAATCTTCGTGTTGCATCCCTGGAAGATACTAAACTTTAATACCAAGTTTGGTATTTTACCGACTTTTCGTTTTTGAGTTATCGTGTTCACAGACACACGAACACACACACACGGAACTTTTTGTGAAAATGCTTTTTTTTGGATATTGGGGACCCTAAAACATATAGTTCCGGTAAAATCTCGGTATCGAATTTTTGGGTGAAGGGCAATACCTTCTCTATACACTATATACATAGCACGTACAGAGAAAGTAAAAAAGTGGGAAGTGTTGCAACATTATTTTGACGGTGCCGTCTTCTGCGTTATTTCCCACGCTGACATTCAGAACACCAGGCAGAAATGACACTGTTGTACTGGTGTCAGGAATGGGATTTAAAGCCACGCCCACAAAGTGGATTATTTACGATTAAAGTCTTAAATTCACTACTGCAAATGTTTAACTCGAGTTTAGACAGTTGATAGCTGCATGCCATTCATGGCTCACACACCACCGCGCGCTAATATTCAAGTAAATCACAACGCGGTACAATTCACAATAACACCGGCTTGCAATTTTTCTTTCTTTTATGGCTAGAAAATGACTTCAGAACTTTGTGGAAAGTTGTGGAAACCGAAGCTTCCAAACGTGTCTAGAAGCTCGAGTAGAATCGAGACTTCTCGCGTTCGGAAGATTACTATTACCTTCGCGCCGCTCTTCCTGTGTTGTTTACGTACATATTCCAAGGTATCCAACTGCGATGACTCTCATACCACGTAAGGAATGACATAGAAGACGGCACTGTCACATTATTGATGCTTTATCAAACTTACATGTGTGCAACTCAGAATTACAAACAGCAGATAGCAATTCATTACTAGCCTTATTTTACTATGAATATTGGACAATCTTTATTTGTCACACCATGAAATTTAGTATCTTATTTAATTATGACAAACAAAGATATGTTGAGATTTAATTTGACAACGTAAATACGAAAAATTGGATCGAGAAATAGTAATCGGCAGGATTTTTGTCCAACAGAAGAGAAAAATATAAAAGTTTAACTTCTTGGGTAAGGTCAGAGAGAAGTAAACATGAATGAACAACAAGACAAATGAAGAAAGAGTTTAGAAAATAAGAAAATCGGGGGGAAAAATCTGATGTGTTACACTCACATGAAGTTCTCTACCTGCCATACAAACCTCCTACAAAAGATTATTCTTCTTTGTACACAATACTAATCGAAATAAACATTAGCAGAATGTTCTTATTAGTTAGTTCCTTATAAGTAAAGGGAATAAGGGAATGCGCTATGCTAAAGTGATTGTCAAATGTTTTAAAAGCTATCGTTATGCGATTTTCATTGCAAATCACTTCTTTGCTTGGCCAGGAGTAGAACAAAAGAAAAACAGACACTTCCTGTCTGAGAAAAGTTTAAGTACTTCATAGTTGAAACTAATAACAAGGAATATCTCGGAAACGGTTACCTCCACAACAAAAACGTAAAGGACATAAATTGTGTATTTCGTCGTGATTTACATTTTTTGTGCAGCGAGTTTTTTTCTATCCCTTACGGTTTAGCAGTTAAGCAAAATTTGGCAAACTTCATCCAGAATAAAGAGGTCCTCAGAGGCTTTTCCCAAAAAATTCGAGATATACATTTTCTTTCGGACATAAATAGTTTTAATATACGGGATTTTAATCAAAGCCGTTACAGCCATTTTTAAGAAAATCAAAATTTTCGAAATGTTTTCCATGTAAAGGGTAGTTTGTGGTTGGGGAATATTTTTAAAATCTTCCTGTCGCATCCTTGGAATATACTAAACCTAAATACCAAGTAAATAGCAGACAGACAGACACTCAAACACACACACACACACGGATCTTTTTTTTAAAAATGCTTTTTTGGGCTCAGGGGACCCCAAAACATATTTCCGGTGAAATCTCGGTATAGAATTTTTGGGTACAATAAAATACCTTCGCTGTCCCTATGTACATTGTAAAAATGGGGCTATAGAATGTAATAGTAGTAAGAAGGTCAAGGCCCACTATACATATATAACGGTGGTGCTAAGGTAAACTATGGGACAAATAAAAAGTTTTAATGTCTTCCATTCACATGACTATCTACAGCACTATAAAATTTTTCAAAACTCTTATTCTTGTACTTTATACTAATCGAGATAAACGTTAGCAGAAACGGTCTTATTACTTGCTTTCTTATAAGTAGATGCGGCATAAGTGAATATACTTGCCTAAAGCGATAGTAAAGTATTTTAAAACCTAGTTACTACATGGTTAAAATCCGTTTGTTTGCATTTCTAGTAGTTGAAATATTCCCATATGAGAGAAGTTTAAGTATTTTAAAGCTGAAACCAGTAACAAAAAATATCTCTAATACGATCAACTCCACGAAAAAAATGTGTATTACATAAATTGTGTGCTTTAACGAGCTCTACATTTTTTGTGTGGTAAGGTTTTGTCTATCTCTTACGGTTTATCAGTGATACAAAATTCAATAAATATCGTCCAGAATAAAGGGGTCTTTAGAGGCTATTTGCAGAAAAGTCAAGATATACATTTTATTTGCTAAGTAAATATCTTAAATATAAGATATTTTAATCAAACTCGTTGGAGCCATTTTTGATAAAATCAAAATTTTCGAAAATTGTTCTATGAAAAAGGTAGTTTTCTTGAAAATCTTCGTGTCGCATCCTTCAAAGATAGCAACCTTATATATCAAGTTTTAGATATTTTTCTAAAAGTGCTTCTTTGGTTTCATGCGGTCGCAAAACATGCATTTCCGGTGAAATCTCGGTATTGAATTTTTGGGTGCATTACAATGTCTTCTCTATACACTGTACATAGTACGTGTAGAGAAAGTAATAATAGTAAGAAGTAGGTCAAAAAATAAATGTCGTGTTATTTATGGACGCTCTTTAACTGCTGTGGTCCTCAGCGTCCCATTCTAAATTGGGCGTGAAAGACCGCTTAATTTTGCTCAGAGGCCTCTCAATCAGGCTTGAGGTTCTTTTACGTGCCGTAAATCTACGACACGGGACCAACGGCTTTACTTCCCTTCCGAAGGAAGCCATGCTAAGGATTTTGACGCCCGAAAAAATCCATCGTCCTCCGTCGGGTTTGAACCAGCGACCTTGGGTTTATGAAGTCAGCATGGTAACCATTACACCACGGAGGGCGACGAAGTAGGTCAAGGTGCACTTTATATATGTGTATATATATATATAACGGTGATGCTAAGTTGTGTGTTGTACTATGGAACAAATAAAAACATTTCTGATGTGTTCCATTTATATTATTTTGTTTACAGATCTATAAAAATAGTATTAAAAGCCTTTACTACTGTACTTTATGCTAATTGAGATAAACCTTAGCAGAAATGGTCTTAATACTTGCTTTCTTGTAACTAGAAGTGAAATAAGGGCGTACACTAGGCTAAAACGATAATCAAATCTTTTAAAAGCAAACTGCAATATGGTTGAAATCTGTTTGTTTGCATTTCTAGGAGTTGAAAAATTCCCAAATTAGGGAGGCATAAGCATTTTAAAGCTGAAAATAGTAACAAGAAATATATAAAAATGGTGAACTCTACGGAAAAAAAAAAAAGTAAATGACAAATAATTTGTTGTTTTAACGTGATCTACATTTTTACTTTCTCTAGACGCACTATGTACATAGTGTATAGAGAAGGTATTGCACTCCACCCAAAATTTCGATACCGAGATTTAACTGGAAATATATGTTTTAGGGTCCCCCGTATCCAAAAATAATATTTTCAGAAAAAGGTCTGTGTGTGTGGGTGTATCCGTGTGTCTGTGAACACGAGAGTCGGTAAAATACCAAACTTGGTATTTAAGTATAGTATCTTCCAGGGATGTGGCAAGAAGATTTTGAGAAAAATCCCCCACCGCAAACTACCCTTTACATGGAACTTTTTTAGAAAATTTTGATTTTCTAAAAAATGGCTCTAACGATTTTGATTAAAATGTCGTATATTAAAGATATTTACCTGACAAATAAAATTTATATTCTGAATTTTCTGGGAATAGCCTCTGAAGACTACTTTATTCTAGGTCAATTTCACGGAGTTTTGCATAACTGCTAAACCGTAAGAGCTGGATAAAAACTTACCACACAACAAATGTAGAGCACCTTAAAACACACAATTTATGTTAGATACATTTTTTTCGTGGAGTTGAATATTTTCAGGTATTCCTTGTTTTTGGTTTCAGCTATAAAAAACATACTTTTCTCATACAGGACTTTGTGAACGCGTGTCCATACAAACACAGGAACTTCAGTCATATAGCAACCAGCTCTTGACTATCACTTTAACTAATGGTACTCCCTTATTTCGCTTCTACTTACAAGGAAGCAAGTAATAAGACTATTTCTGTTAATTTTTTCTCGATTAGCGGGAAGTAAATGGAAGCATAAGTTTTTTAACAATACTTTAGTGCACAGTTGTAGAGAAAGTCTTGTGAATGGAACACATCAGATTTTTTGTAATAAGTTCTGTCTATTTCATACTGTTTACCAGTTATGCAAATTTCAGCAAAATTCATTGATAATGAAGAGATTTTCAGAGGCCACTTACAGAAAATTTGAACTATATATTTTATTTGTCTTGTAATTGTATTGTAATCAACATTGTCAGAGGCATTTTTGAGAAAATTAAAAAATTTCGAATTTTGTTTCATGTAAAGGGCATTTTGGTGTGGAGAGATTTTTCTCAAAATCTTCGTGTTGCATCTTTGAAATATATTAAACCTAAATACCAGCGTTGGTATTTTACCGCTTTTTCGTTTTAGAGTTATTGCGTTCACAGATGTAAGGTCCTTTTTCTAAAAATACTTTTCTGGAATTCTGGAAGTCTCAAAACATGCATTTCCAATGAAATCTCGGTATCGAATTTTTGATTGCAATACAATACTTTATCTATACACTACGTATATAGTACGTGTAAAATTAGTAACTCTAAGAAAGATGTAAAAAACTTGTGCGAATGTATGTGCAGTATTATGGATAATAAAGACATATCAATTTAATTATGTATTAATCTGAGGGGAAAATAATATTTCGTTGCCAGTTTTTGTTTCATTGTAGGTGGAAACCGGAGAGCATGTACAGCCTGTATGTAATGGCTCTGTAGAACAGAACGAATATCTTACTCATAGATTGTAGTTCTGCCATTATCCATTCAAAATAGCGCGAGTCCTGCTAGGAATAGATGCGTGCTAATTGTGCTAGATGTTCATTATACTGGTATCCATGCAGAGGTTGATTCAGTTACCTAAGAGGGACTGGGGGATACTAATGACGTGTCCAAAACAGACACCAGCGGATCGATATGCTCAAGTGGGGAGATTGTGCACATACAAGTCCAGAAGTTGGCAAATTTCACTCAAGTAATCACATAGCTGATCCTTCCCATTTCATACTTCAATTTGCCTTTCTTTACAGATCCCCAGAATTTCTATGTTTATACTTTCTCTAAACGCACCATGTACATAGTGTACTGCACTCTACCCAAAAATTTGAAACCGAGATTTCAACGGAAATATATGTTTTAGGGTCCCCTTTATCTAAAAAAAAAAAAAAAAAAAAAAAAAGCATTTTCGGAAAATGGTATATAAGTTTACTATCTTCCAGGGATGTGACACCCTCAACTACCCTTTACATGGACCTTTTTTCAAACATTTTGATTTTCTCAAAAATTACGAACGATTTTGTTTAAAATTTCGTATATTAAATATATTTATATGAAAAATAAACTAGCCTCTGAAGAGTGCTTTATTCTGGATGAATTTTACGGAATTTTATAATAACTGCTTAACCGCAAGAGATGGAAAAATTCTTACCACATGAAAAATGTAGAGCACGTTAAAACACACAATTTATGTTATATACATTTTTTCGTGGAGTTCATCGTTTTTGAGGCATTCCTTATTTTTGCTTTCGGTTTTGAAAAACTTATACTTTTCTCATACAGGAATTTGTCAACTGCTGTCCATACAAACAAAGGAACTTCAGTGACATAGCAACCAGCTTTTGACTATCAGTTGAACCTATGATATTGCCTTATTTCACTTCTACTTACAAGGAAGCAAGTAATAAGACTATTTCTTTTAATTTTTTCTGATTAGCATGAAGTAAATAGAAATATAAGTTTTCTAAGAATAAGTTGTTGCAGAGATGTAGAGAAAGTCATGTGAATTTTATACATCAGATTTTTACTTTCTATAGCCGCGTAAGTATAAATATGGGAAAATACTAGGCTAATATGATAATGAAATCTATTAAAAGTTTAAAATTCGCTTCTCTTTTGCATTCCTGGGAGTAAACTAAAGAGGTGAAACGAAAGTTGACTTCCAGCTTGAGGAAAGTTTAAGTAAGCAGTTTAAAACTAAAACCAATACCAAGGAATATTTCCGAAACAATTAACTCTACAAAAAAGTATATGACCTAAACTGTGTGTTTTAAAGAAATCTGTATTTTTACTTTCTATAGCCCACATGCACAATGTACATAGTGGATAGAGAAAGTATGGTATTCCACCCAAAAATTTGATACCGAGATTTCACCGGAAATATATGTTTTGGGGTCGCCTAAGTTCCAAAAAAGCATTTTTAGAAATACTCCGTGAATGGAGTGTTTTTTTTCTGTAGCGTTTAATGTTCGCTTTTACTACTCTGGCACCGCAGGCGATGACATTGATACATGAAGATGGAGCTGTGGTGGAATGTGATGGCGGGGGAAAGAGGAGAACCCGGATAAAACCCGCCCCTGCGCCGCTTTGCCACCACAAATGTCACATGCGGTCACTTGGGATCGAACTCGGGCCGTCTAGGTGAGAGGTGAGTGGTCTGACCGTGAAATACTAAACTTGGTATTTAGGTTTAGTTTCTTCCAAGGATGCGACACGAGGTTTTCAAAACAATTCTCCCACTACAAACTACAGTTAGTTCTTTTCTATGACAAATGCATAAGCAATGGTGGCAATTATGTCGGAAAATCTGTTGTGTTCCATTCACATAACTTTCTCTATATCTCTGCAGTAAATTATTTTTAAAAAGCGTATGCTTCTATTTACTTCCTGCTAATTGAAAACAAATTAGCAGAAATAGTCTTATTTCTTTCTTCCTTGTAAGTAGAAGCGAAATAAGGGAATACCATAGTTTAAAGTGATAGTCAAAAGCTGGTTGCTCTGTGACAAGTTCCTTTGTTTGTATGGACACGAGTTCACAAAGTCCTGTATGAGAAAAGTATGTGTTCTATAGCTGAAGTCGCCCTCCGTGGTGTAATGGTTACCATGCTGACTTCATATACCCAAGGTCGCGGGTTCAAACCGAGCGGAGGACGATGGATTTTTTCGGGCGTCAAAATCCTTAGCATGGCTTCCTTCGGAAGGGAAGTAAAGCCGTGGGACCTCAAGCCTGATAAGAGAGGCCTCTGAGCAAAATTAAGCGGTCTTTCACGCCCAATATAGAATGGGACGCTGAGAACCAAAGCAGTTAAAGAGCGTCCATAAATAACACGCCATTTCCATTTTCTATAGCTGAAACCAAAAACAAGGAATATCTCAAAAACAATCAACTCCACGAAAAATATGTATATAACATAAAGTGTGTGTTTTAAAGTGCTCTACATTTGTTTTCTGGTAAGTTTTTGTCCATCTCTTACGGTTTACCAGTTACGCAAAATTCCGTAAAATTGACCCAGAATAAAATAGTCTTCAGAGGCTATTCCCAGAAAATTCAAAATATACATTTTATTTTTGAGCTTATCTTTAATATTCGATATTTTAATCAAAATCGTTAGTCATTTTTTAGAAAATCAAAATTTTCGAAAAAAGTTCCATGTAAAGGGTAGTTTGGGGTGGGGGGATTTTTCTCAAAATCTTCGTGTCGCATCCCTGGAAGATACTAAACTTAAATACCAAGTTTGGTATTTTACCGACTTTTCGTTTTTGAGTTATCGTGTTCACGGGCACACGGACCTTTTTCTGAAAATACTTTTTTTTGGATACAGGGGACCCTAAAACATATATTTCCGGTGAAATCTCGGTGTCGAATTTTTTGGTGGAGTAGATAGTGCGTATAGAGAAAGTAAAAATAAGCTAAATAATGCTGTTTCTTGTACATATAGACGTTGAGAAAACAAATATTTTAGTTTTTTTTTTCAAAACATTTATTTTCCGGACACACCTCCTATTTCGTGTGAAATTTCGGTATGGAATTTTTAGATGGAGTGAAATGCCTTGTATACCTATGTACTGTGTACTAAATAGAGAAAATAACTATGATTCTAAGAAGAGCAAAAATAAGAATCAGGTGATAAAAGTGGAGATGAAGACGACTCCTGATGCCTGGCACATCTCTGCGGGTAATTTAATATTGAGTCCGCCGCCCTGCTTGGTTTTATGTGTCTTTACACTAGAAGGAAAACCCGGCCCAGTATCGACAGAATCGGATTTCATTTTCCTCTCCACCACAGCCAATGGGTTTCGGGTGTTCCATTAGCGGAGGGTGGAGGCACTTTGCCGTCGCAGGAGAAGGTGCGGGGGGTGAAAGGAACCGTTATTGCCAATCTACGGAGCGGTTATGACGCTCCCGATGAAGATGGACTGACGGCGCCGACAAGAAATCCGGCGGTGGCGTCAGAATGCATTTTCTCATCTTCTTCAGGATAATGCCTTAAGAATAGATTACCAATCCTAAGTTGACGTCAAAACGTGACATTCACCAAAGGTTGAGAATATCTCTATTGAACGTAACAGCCACGAGGATCAGTGTTGAAACGTATTCCCGTAAGTCCTAAAATCATGTCGTTTGTTCTGACATCTATTAGAAATAGTCTATCTTGAGCAGTCACGATATCTTAAGCGCTGAGCAAAGCTTGTTCTAATTTAATTCGCCGTCTTAAAGTTAGCTGTTAGGTTATCATAGTGTGAAGTTTACAAGTGTATCTAGAGTATAAATTATTTTCAACATTTATTTTCTCTAACGCATGCACTGGAATGCATAAAAAGTGGTCATTTCTCCTAGATCAGCTGTTCTAGCTTGTATGCGAACTAAAAGGGCAGCGAGTAACTCGCGACTCACATGCAATACTGCGCAACATTGAGGGCAAGCTATCATCACGGCTATATCAAGTGTTGGAAATGATGTTGCAGGACGCAAGTAAAGTGATATGACTTTTGCCTATACTCAGTGAATATCTGGCCCAGTTTGATTCTCTACTTGCTCTTCCTGCTCTATCTAAATTCATGGAAAGCATGCACTCTCTCCCAATTCTCTTGTATGTTAAATGGCTACATATTCTTTGCAAACACTTCTGTCACCGTAAAGAGACAACAAGAGAGTAAGTGTTTCTGTCTGTTTCTTTTCTAGACCTCACAAGTGAAATCTCACAGACTCTAGTGCCTATTGGCTTCCAGTTTTGCTCCGAGTTTTGTGGTTGAGTACGCCCATATACTCTGGTTCACACGAGTCAGTTAGAAAGCCTGCTCTACGTTGTTTTTCTCTACGTAAGGTTTCCACCAATAGGTAACCATACTTTTTAACTCCTCCCAACTATTAAGAGTTCTCTATGTGTGTAAGCTAAAAACATAAACTAACAAACGCGCGACATAATTGTTGCGAAATGGAAAGCCGGTTCGTACACCGTCTCTCTGAAGGAGAGAGACAGCATTATTTTTCATTCTAGAGGAGGGGGTGAAGAGTTATCTGCACATGTCATTAAGCTGATCAACAGGTACAACACGTACCTATATGAGTGTTTCCATCAGCAACATGGAGACGAAGGTTAAGGTTATTGCCGTTATTCAAAGGGAATAACCAAACCAAACCTAAGAAAACAAAGTGTAGTATGAAAGTACAAAATTTCAGTTGTAGTGTTACCCTTCGAAGTTTTGCTATATTTTAGAGCCCGTAAATTATCCTAACAACTCAATGGCTACAATTATACTTGAGCAAATATGTGTAATATCCCAATACAATCGTATAAACATTTTCGAATGTTTTAACTTTTTAAAAATATATAGCAATAAAAAGTTTCATTAGGAACCGTATACTCAAACTATGTCGTATACTTAACCGTACATATGTTTTTTATTTTGAAAATATTAATTCTGCTTATGTTTATCTTGATTAGCGTAATGTGGATAACAGGTTAATGATTTGAATAAAAGATTTGTTTACCGAACAGCTAGAGAACATCAAATGAGTGAAACAATTAGAATTTTCCTTTTTACTTAAAAGGAACCAAGTAATAATGAAATTTTCTGTTAATGTTTATCTGGATTATTATAAAGTAGATAGAAAAAACTCTGATGTGTTAAATTCACATGACTTTCTCTACATCTCTGAAACAAATTATTGTTAAAAGACTTATGCTTCTATTTACTTCATGCTAATCCAGAAAAAAAATAGCTGAAATAGTTTTATCAATTGCTTCCTGTTAAGTAGAAACGAAAAGAGAGAGTTCTATAGATTAAAGTGATAGTCACAAGTTGGTTTCTATGTGACTGAAGTTCCTTTGTTTGTATGGTCAGGAGTTGACTAATTCCTGTGTGAGAAAAGTATAAGTTTTTTTAAATGCTGAAACAAAAACAAGGAATATCTAAAAAACGATCAACTCCAGGAAAAAAATGTATATTAAATAAAGTGTGTACTTTAACGTGCTCTGCATCTTTTGTGTGTTACGTTTTAGTTCATGTCTTACGATATAGCAGTTATGCAAAATTCCGTAAAATGCATGCAGAATAAACAGGTCTTCAGAGGATATTCCCAGAAAATTCAAGATATACATTTTTTGGTCAGGTAAATATCTTTAATATATGATACTTTAATCAAAATCGTTATAGCCATTTTTATGAAAATTCAAACTTTTGAAAAAAGTTCCATGTAAAGGGTAGTTGGCGGTGGGGGGATTTTCTTGAAATCTTCGTGTCGCATCCTTGGAAGATATTATACCTAAATACCAAGTTTGGTTTTTAACGGTCTTTTAGTGGCCCACAGACACACACGGACATTTTTCTAAAAATGCTTTTTTTGGGGGGATTCAGTGGGTCTCAAAACATGTATTTCCGATGAAATCTCGGTATCGAATTTTTGGGTGCATTACAATATCTTCTCTATACACTACGTACATAGTAAGCTTTTTAACAATAATTTGTTACAGAGATGTAGAGAAAGTCATGTGAAGAGAACTCATCTGATTTTTTTCTTTCTTTATAGTCATCATTTATTATAACAAAATGTCATTTTATTGCAACAGTGCAGTTAGCAATGGATATAATTAAATGGGAATAAAAAGCTCATTAATTCCTCGTACCTTTCACTAACGTCGTTTATTTTTCTTTACAGGTAAGCGGCTTCACACTTTCTTCTGCTTTTCTCCAGAAGGGTGAGTAACCATAGAGAGCAAATGCGTTTTAAATAACTAGAGAGTTGATGTGCTTAAATTTTAAACCATGTTTTTCTTAAAATAAAGTTTTAATGACAGTGAAGAGATACATTTTAAGGGTATAGCGTATAGCAACGAGATAAAAAAAAATAAAAAAAAAATAAAAAATAAAAGAATTAAAAAAAATAAAAAAAGTAAATAAAAATAAATAAAAACATAAAAACATAAAAAATACAAACAAAATAAGATCTGCTTGTCTACTGTCCTGGCTGGCTTCTAGAGGCTATGCCAGGACCAGTTTTCCTTTTTTTTTTTTTTTTTTTTTTTTTTTAAATCCAACTTGTATTTTCTAATAACTTTCATTTGTGCAGATATATACACACATCTAACACTTATTTATACAATAGTAATATACAAAAAATCCCTACAGTCCGTAATAAAAAAACTAAAGTATTCCCATCTTGGTAATAAACTTAAATAATATTTTTGCCGGAACTGTAGAGTCGAAAATTTTGCTTGAGGAAAGATTTTATAATTTAATTTTCATTCTTTATTTAGTTAAATAGATATCGTTAATTATGACGAATTTTGTTTGGATGGAATTATCTCCTCCTACCTACATCTATCAGTCCTATCGATTCATGATTACTCTAAAGCGCTTCTTATTCTTCTTTATCCTATTACTGTCCTAGCACATAGATAATGTTCTTTGACGGAACTGTAGAATTTTTTTTTCTTGAAAAAAGATTTTATGATTTGGTTATCTTGTTTATTTTGTTTAAACTTTTATTTTATCCTTTCATAGATATAATTAAGTATTAATAACCATAAATTATCAAATGCACCGGTAATATCTATGAATAATCTCACTTATCACTGTAATGAACCATGTTTACTGCCGCATTTATTGCATCTTCCGTTGACATATTTTTTCGGAATCCATATTGCTTATTTGTCATTCCAATCATTATTCTGTATTCCCATATTCGTTTAAACAGCAACTTCTCCTGGATTTTGCCTAACACATTTAAAAGGCAAATTGGCCTAAATGTTTTGTAATTACTCGGATCTTTTTCTTTATCTTTCTTTAATATCACTACATTTGCCTCTTTCCAGCAATATGGTACTTTACCATAGATTAAGCATAAATTAATCAGCTCTTTAAAGTATGGTGCAATTAAATTAGCCAAATGTTGTATAACATCTCCACAAATGTTATCCGGACGTGGCGCCTTTTTTTGTTTTAATTCTGCAATAGCTTGTTTTATTTCAGATATGTCATATGGATAAATTACATTATTATTTATATTTTCTTGTAGTAATTCTTGCCTCCTTTGTTTATGTTCTTCTTGATCATCTACCTGATTATCATTCGGTAGTAGCTTATTTAATAAATAGCAGATTGACTCTATCCAGCTTTTTGTGTATGTACTATCCTCCTTTGAAATAGTGGATATTATTTCAGGCGCAGTTATTGTCTCCATTATTATTTTATAGGGTACCCCCCAGGCATCATTATGTAAATTTTCTGAAATGTATTCCATGGTTATTCCCTTGATTCCTGAAGTTGTTTACGGTAACACTCTTTTAAGTTCCGGTATGTATTTAGATTGATTTCCCTTTCTGATGTTATCACGCTTCTTTGGTAATTTCTTCTTGCCTTTCTTACTCTACTTCTAAGCTTTTGTAATTTTTCATTCCATACGTTGTATTCTTTATCATTAGAGCTGGTTTTCCTTAGTGGCAATTTGTATCCTTTGTGTTAGTTCAATAGCTTTTCTATTTATATCATCTCCCATAACTGGTATCTCCGGAAGTATAAAATTCTGTTTTAATTTCTCCCAGTTCGCATTCTTTATTTGATATTTAACCCCTTTTCTATCCGTTTCATGATCATCTCCTTTCATCTGTATTCTTAAATAAAAATAAATTAAATTATGATCACTAACAGTTAGGTTTTGAGCGACTTTCCAATTTGCAACCCTATTTTCAAACGTGTATGGGTTGTTTGGCTGGTTCAATATATTCATGTTATAATTCGCGATTACTTCCTCTAGCATTTCTCCCCTTTCCTCAGGATTTTTACTCCAACACCAATTTGATATAGCGTTTGAATCCATTGAATATAATATTGATCATCTTTTAAAAGCCTCCAAAATATTTATATTTTATCTAGATGTAATTGTATATTATCCATATATTGGAAATAATGAAACTCATCCCTTTAATAGTTATTTCTATGCAATTAACATGTTCTTCACAAAACTGTGAAATTTTTGCCACCTGTATGTCTTTATTTAATATTACAATTACGACTTTAGGATTCTCGCCATCCAAGATAACTCTCGCCGTCACTGGCAGGTGTATCGCTCGTTTTCTAATTACGTACGGCTCTTGAATGCATAAGATATCCAATCGTCTATCATCTATTACTTTCCTAAGTTCCATCATCACCATTTTCGATCTCTGGGCATTTATCTGTCCAAATCTAACGATTTTTATCTCTGCGTCTTTGTCATTTGCCATACTTTAAATTTTTAATCTGTATATCTATATACATTTCTCTAATCTTATTCATAGTTTGTTCTATTTATTAGCCGTTCCCAGAACACTGAGTATGTCGAGCAATGCTGCTTATCTTTACAATGTATTATTTTTCCTGTATCCCTATTCCTTTTTCTACTACTACATGGAACACACACTGCCTCCTGATCTTTTTTATCACATTCCTTGTTCTACGCGAAACAATTACTATATCGGTTATTGTATTATTAAAGGCAGATTGGGAAAATTAACAAACCACGGCTATATCCAATTTTCTTTGTTATTCATCAGTACAACCTAGATAAATTTTCGCTTTCACTTTATTTAGTTCGCGGCGTAGTGGCTTAGTCCGTATACTTCAATTCCTGCCAAAATTTCAAGTCCAATAATTTTAAATGTAGTACTGCTTGTGTACCAATTCTGCAATTCCGTCGACTACAAGCATGCAATTCTGATTGAAACTCGGATATACATTGTACTGTAGTAATTCTAGGCAATAATATGCACAAAAAAACCAAAGGGTTAGACAAATTTTCTAAAGAACTAGGGAAAGATTTATAGGAAACTGCAAAAACCATCTGGCAGAGATGCATTATATTTATTTTGAATAACTTTTGTTTGTGGTGAATGGTGTGTTATTTATGGACGCTCTCTAACTACTGTGGTTCTCAGCGTCCCATTCTAAATTGGGCGTGAAAGAGCGCTTAATTTTGCTCAGAGGCCTTTCTATCAGTCTTGAGGTTATTTTACATGTAAATCTACGACACAGGACCAACGGCTTTACTTCCCTTCCGAAAGAAGCCATGCTAAGAATTTTACACCCAAAAAAATCCATCGTTCTCCGCCGGGTTTGAACCCGCGACCTTGGGTATATAAAGTTAGCATGGTAAGCATTACGCCACGATGGGCGACAACTTTTGTTTATGAAACAGTCATTGCTAATGTAGGTATGTGTTTTTAACCTTGATTACATTTTTACATTTTAAATTGTAGTTTGTGAATCAGGCTCATAAACTATACATAAGTATAGATAAGTTATAGGCAAGTTGCAGGCAATGAAACACTTTCTGGTGAAAATTTGTTAACAAATTAAACGTCTGATTATCCCGAGCAAAATTGGGTTTTCACAATTACAAAATGTTGACTTACCAAAAGTATAATATCCCAAATTTTACACAAGCTGAAGAAACCCCACCTTGGCCTACCCCACGCAGCTACGCAGAAAGCTTAAAACAGAAGGCCGTTTCATTGCGATGTTTTGAGCTAAAATGACTTAGTTCTCTCCCGCGATGGCTTGCTAAAGCGGAGGATGTATCATTTTGCTCTTTCCCATTAGTTCGCAGCAAAGTTGCACGGTGAGCTTTCTTCTGCCGTTACTGTGACGTAAGTGGTTACCAACAATAGCTTTTGAAGGGTGTAACTGCCTAACTGTCCACTTTCTTTTGAATTACGTCACTGATGTGCGATCCAGAAATCAAGCCATAACTTTTGACATTTGGAAAAATGGACAATAGGTTCCCTTTCTGAGTGTTTCTCCAGGACCCCTGTACAATCCTCCCAATTTTTGCAGTTGAATTCTAGAATACACACTCTCAGCTTTAAACCTTATTTTATCCAAACATTTTTCCATACTTAAAATGTTCCTCACGATGCATTTTTTCACTAATTTGTTTCAAAATATTTATACTTCCTCTCAAAGGTACATTAAAGGAAATTATCAAATTACTTTTTGAAATAATGCTCCAATTTTCCAAAATAAAATACTGTACTTTAAAAAACTTTCCAGTACGAAAGGTAATACATTTTCTCCATTAATTAGTCTAATATAGATAAATATAATGTGACAAATATGTTCGTAAATTTATATGTGTATCGTTTATGTGAATATACTAAAAAATGTACCATATGACTCAATTTGGTTACAAAAAGAATTCGATGTGTTCCATTCATATGACTTTCTCTACATCTCTGCAACAAATTATTGTTAAAAAGCTTATGCTTCTATTTACTTCATATTAATAGAGAAAAAAAAATAGCAGAATAGTGCTTATTTCTGTTATTATTACTCGGTTCCTTGAAAGTAGAAGGGAAATAAAGGAGTACTATGGGCTAAACAGATAATCAAAAGCTCGTTGCTATGTGACTGAAGTTCCTTTATTTGTATGGACAGAAGTTGACAAATTGTTGTATGATAAAGTGTAAGTTTTTCATTACTGAAACCAAAAACAAGGAATATGTCAAAAACGATCAACTCCACGAAAAAAATGTATATAACATAAATTGTGTGTTTTAAGGTGCTCTACATTTTTTGTGTGTTAAGTTTTTGCCCATCTCTTACAGTTTAGCAGTTATGCAAAATTCTGTAAAATTCATCAAGAATAAAGTAGTCTTCAGAGGCTATTCCCAGAAAATTCAAGATAAAGAGTTTATTTGTCAGGTAAACATCTTTAATATTTGACATTTTAATCAAAATCGTTGCAGCCATTTTTGAGAAAATCAGATGTTTCGAAAAAGTTCCATGTAAAGAGTAGTTGGGGGTGGGGGGATTTTCTTGAAAATCTTCGAGTCGCATCCTTGGAAGATACCACACTTAAATGCCAAGTTTGATATTTAACGGTCTTTTCGTTTTTGAGCCATGCTGTCCACAGGCACACACGGACCTTTTTTTGTTAAAATGCTTTTTTTGAATTCATGGGGACCCAAAATATGTATTTCCGGTGAAATCTCGGTACCGAATTTTTGGGTGGAATGCAATACCTTCTCTATACACTATGTATATAGTACGTGTAGAGAGTGTAATAGATTTATAGAATAAACAGGTATTATTAAAATAACAATGCAAGTTAGAATTTTTATACATGGCAACAAATCACTATTATTGTGTATAATAACTGCTATAAATTAAATAGATATTCTAAATAGTCTGGATTTTCCTTCTGTGTGAATATATATGTATGCATATAATACGCATCTGTGTATTTAGGTCATATGGTGTTTTAAATTCCTTGTGAAAAACGATTGCTATTGCTGGGGGTGTGCACAACGTTAAAAAAGCATTTTTATCTCTCGATGCAGAAAAAGGATTTAACCGTTGTACTTTTGCTGGCGTCCGTGCGTTACAAACTGTTCATCAGCATTGATATTTAATCATTAAAAATTGCTCACAACTGGCTTTGTTGTTGTGTTTAAAAATTAATTATTAAATCGCTTGTTTACCTAAAATAAACAATCCCCAAAGTTGGTAATTAAAACTCAACCATGCGCATATGAAATCAAATCAATATTTTAAAAACATTTAACAAGCTTTATTTTCAGCCAGAATTGCAAATGAAGTACTGACATATTGGCGTACAGAATGCTATGTTTTCAATATAAATAGACAACATAATTGTCTGATTTTGGATTTAAAAAAAAAACAATAAAAAATCTTTGTTGTATTCACATGACTTTTTCTACCTATTCTGTAACAGACTATTCTTGCAAAAGCTTATTCTTTTATCTCATTATTATAATGGAGATAAACATTACCAGAAATGGTCTTTTTAGCTGCATCATTATTAGTGGAAGGTAAATTAGGGAATGCACTAGGCTAAATGGATAGTTAAACCTTGAAAAACAGCATCGCTATGTGAAATTATTGTTTTACTCGTATTCCCGCCAGTAAAACAAAAGAGATGTGACATATATGTATATTTCCCGCTTAAAACAGTAAGGACTTAAAACTGAAACCAATAACACGCAATATCTTGAAAGCAGTTACTTCTACAAAAAATGATACGTCATAAATTATGTTTTAATAAGATTTATAATTTTGTACAGTAAGTTTTTGTATATCTTTTACGGTATATAAGTTATACATAAGTTATCCAGAATGAAGAGGTCTTCGGAGGCTAATCCCACATAATTCAAAATATACATTTTCGTTTGTCATAAAAATATCTTGAACATATAGCGTTTTAATTGAAATGGTTAGTCATGTTTTAGAGAATCGACATCTTCCAAAAACGTTCCATGTAAAGTATTATGGAAGATTTATTTCAAAATCTTCGTGTTGCATCCTTGGAATATACTGAATTTATATACCAAGTTTGGGAATTGAACTAATTTTTCGGTTTTGAGCTAGCTACGTACACACATGGACATTTTTCTAAAAAGATATTATTTTCACTAGACATATTATATACATGACGTATAGAGAAGGTTTTGTATTGCACCCAAATTTCGATACCGAGATTTTACCGGAAATACGTATTTTGGGACACCCTGAATCAAAAACCAACAACAAATTTTTATAAAAATGTGCTTGTGTGGGGAGGGGCAGCAAAGCTCAAAAAGGAAAAGTACATTAAATATCAAGCTTGATATTTAAGTTCTGTAAGCAACACAAAGATTTCAAGAAAGTCGCCCCAACTCCAACTACCATTTACATGGAGAACTTTTCGAAAATTTGTATTTTCTGAAAATGGCTCCAACGATTTTGATTAAAAAACCATATACTAAATATTATAACAAATAAATATGAGGTATATCTTGAATTTTCTGGGAATATCCTCCAAAGGCACCTTTATTCTGGATGAATTATTCTGAATTTTAAATAATTAGTAAACCGTAAGAGATATTCAAAATCGCATTGCACAAAAATGTAGAACTTCTTAAAATACACAATTTATGTCATAGCTATATCTTTTTTTTTTTCCGTGGAGTTCACTGTTTTCGAGATATTCCTTGTTATTAGATTTAGTTTTAAAATACTTGCAAACGTTTCTCATACGGGAACTTTTCAACTCCTGACTACACAAAGGAACGAATTTTAATCCCATGGCAACCAAATTTTAAAACATTTGACTGTCAGTTTAACCTATTTCCCTTCTACATACAAGATAGCAAGTAAGAAGACCGTTTTTGCTAATGCTTATCTCGATTACCATAAAGTAGATAGTAGAATGGTTCCTTTTCAACATAATCACGAAAATATTGAGACATTTATCGTACTTTGCACAATCTTTGGAATATCCGCTTCAAAAAAATGTTGCTGCCAATGATTTCAAATGAGCATTGACGTTGTTTTGAAGATCTTCGTACTTTACGACGTTTGCGGACAGCCATTCAATGCAAACGAAGAGGAATGCTGACTTCAGGAATTGTGTTGATCCATGACAACGCTCGTCCACACACTACTGGCACAACCCAGTGGCTCCTTGAACAATTTCAATGGGACATTTTCGATCATCCGCCGTACAGTCCTGATCTGACATCCAGCAAATTTCACCTTTTCCCTGAACTGAAGATGTGGCTAAGAGGGCAGCAGTTTCAAGCCAACGAAGATCTTCAAAACAACGTCAATGCTCAATTGAAATCATTGGTGGCAACATTTTTTGAAGTGGGTATTGCAAAGCTTATGCACAGTTACGATAAATATCTCAATCTTTTCGGTGAGTATATTGAAAAGTAACCATAAGTGTACAAAACTTTTAGTAATAAAATAATTGTTTTCTCTGAACTTGAGGTTGAAAGAAAAATGGTTTTCGTACATGACTTGGTTACTATAACCAGTTTAATTGTGATGGCTTTTACAGTGTGTATGTTAAATGGTCGTTTTCGACAAACTATTATACTCATTCAACAATAAACAGCTGAGAGATAAAACATGTTATATGAATTTTTTATTTTCTGCTGCAAAGCTACACTGTCCAATATGATGCTTTCCATACTATACAGTTTCAGCATATTGTAAGCAATATTATAAGAGCCATAGCGTTTCAAAGAATAAAATCCCTTTATCGCAGTTTGGGTTTTTTGTGGCATTCATCGTTTTTCCCCTGTGCCCTTCAATTATTATATCCAATTAATATAATGTCACTGAATAATTCTACCTCATGTTAGCCACTGCCCATTTTGATTGATAAGAGAATTGTACCTTTGTGGTAATTCCGGCGCCCTGGTTGAGTGGTTACACCGCTCGCCTCCCATCTAGGCGGACCGGGTTCGATCCCGAGCGTCCGGATTTCCTCCGGGTCCTCAGATTTCCCCCGTCACTCTTTCTATCAGTTGCTCCTTAATCACCTTCCCTCTGTTCAAATGCACCTACATTTCGTATCATCCACTTCCTCATGCTCTGAGGTTGGCTACGGGCCAACCCCCTAACAGGTTCTCCATTCTGTGGTTTCGTACCGTTTGCTCCCCGACAGGCTTTAACTCCTAGGGGGTGTCAGTCCTACAAATATGGAGGGGTAAGCCGATTACGAAACGAAACCTTTGTGATAATCTTTGATAAGGGCACTTTACTTTTGGGTTCTTCTTTTAAGTGGAGCACAGGACATCGTTACGATGCTTCCGCGATTGGATTTAAATTTCCAGTTTGTGAGTTCGCCGCTATGCGTCATGATGATGGATTAGCTCGTCTCTTATAGATGGTAGGTCGAAATCACGACTTGCGAATGGGAAATTGTAAAATTTTGCCCAGGAGCCTCTTCCTTTCGTGGTATGGATTTTTTACGTGAAAATAAACATCAGACGGTACTATAGGCTTTAATTCCTTCCGAAGGAAACCATACAAAGGATTTTTGTGTCCGAAGAATCCATCACCCTCCGCCAGTTATAGCATGATAACCACTACACCACATCTGACGCTCTATGCCTGCGAAGTGTAGAGTATGGCAGCAGACCCTGGCTTCTCTGGTTACAGCAGATACGGAACAGAAGACTCCGGTCCATCTGCTCTGTATATCGACGTTTCCCATTGAGGCTACTACATGAAGCTTCGAGCCTCCCCCTACATATGTGGAAGATGTAATTAGGCGCCGGGTTCAAAACTTCTGCGCCACATTGGGTCAACATGAGAATGCACTTGTCAATCACCGGGGGACTACTTATCAACTGAATGTCGATACAGACAATACCGGGTTCCTCGCATGGCTTGCGGGCACCCCTGGTAACTACGGCTTCAATCCAGTCAACAGCAAATTAATAAGTTGAACTAAGTAAGCAAATCAAATATCTAAACAAACAAAAGGATGCTGCTCCTGAAAATAGCAACCGTTGAGAAGCCTATCAATAGCGTCTGAAACTCCACCAAAATCACCAAACCGCAACCTCCATTCCTGTGGTTAAGCTCTTACCAAGGTAGGTACACAGCAGCAACACCTAGGTTTACCTCGAGTGCACCAGATCTCGCACGTTAACCCTGGTGGGCGATTTTTCTCTTAATTTAGTAAACTTAACCCTTAATTGCATGATTTTGCACATATGCAACAAAGTTAATTTTTCAAAACTGTTAGTACTTTTAGTGGACTTCTTCTAATCTCAAGTATAAAAATATACTAAAAGTATTACTAATGTAACCAATGTTTTGTTTTGTTTTTAAAAGTTTGAATTTTGGGCAAAACGTTTTTCCTCCAGAAATTGCAAAAATTAACAATCCTAACATTCCATTAATTATTATTCATCATTCTTCTCTTAATTTATATATAGGTAGATACTATATTACTCTAACATTTAACAATAAAATTAGGCTAGCTATGGCTGTTTCATATTTTGCAATAAAACTGTTTTTTTATTTTCTCTATACGTACTATGTACATAGTGTATAGAGAAAATATTGAAATGCACCCAAAAAGTTCATACCGAGATTTTACCGGAAATATATATTTTGGGTCTCCTTGAATAAAAACAAATGGAAAAAGGTCCGTATGTGTGTCTATGTCTTGTGGAAAGCATAGCCCAAATACTTGGAATTTAAGTTTGGTAATTTCCAAGGATGCGACACGAAGATTTTCAAGAAAATCCCCCCAAACCCAACTACCCTTTACATGGAACTTTTTTCGAACATTTTGATTTTCTCAAAAATGGCTCAACGATTTTGATTAAAATATCGTATATTAAAGATATTTACATGAAAAATAAAATGTATACTTTGAATTTTCTGGGAATAGCCTCTGAAGACTACTTATTCTGGATGCATTTTATGGAATTTTGCATAACTGCTTAACTTTAAGGGATAGACAAAAACTTAGCACACAAAAAAGGTAGGGCACGTTAAAAAAATGTAAATGTCGTGTTATTTATGGACGCTCTTTAACTGCTGTGGTTCTCAGCGTCCCACTCTAAATTGGGCGTGAAAGACCGCTTAATTTTGCTCAGAGGCCTCTCAATCAGGCTTGAGGTTCTTTTACGTGCCGTAAATCTACGACACGGGACCCACGGCTTTACTTCCCTTCTGAAGGAAGCCATGCTAAGGATTTTTACGCCCGAAAAAATCCATCGTCCTCCGCCGGGTTTGAACCCGCGACCTTGGGTATATGATGTCAGCATGGTAACCATTACACCACGGAGGCCGACTAGGGCACGTTAAAATACACACTTTATGTTATATACATTTTTTTTCCTGGTGATGATCTTTTTTGAGATATTCCTTAATTTTGGTTTCAGCTTTGAAAAATGTACATTTTTCTCATACAGGAATATGTCAACACCTGTTCATAAAACGAAAGGAACTTCCGTCATATAGCAACCAGCTTTTGACTGTCAGTTTAACCTATGGTACTCCCTTATTTCGCTTCTACTTACAAGGAAGCAAGTAATAATACTATTTCTGATAATTTTTTTCTCGAATTGCAGGAAGTAAATAGAAGCATAAGCTTTTTAACAATTTGTTGCAGAGATGTAGAGAAAGTCATGTGAATGGAACACACAAGATGTTTTAAATACAAAATAGAAAACTCCATGTAACTGCATCCAAATTTAGCCCTGTCAGAATCCAAGCGTGTCGTGACACCAGTTATTTTACTTGGGCCCTCCCCATCCTTCACCACAGGCACATTTGACTGCAGTCGCTCTGACTCGGCTTTGAATTGATGGCCACTTCATTACGTATCGCATTAACGATCACGATTGTTCAAGTCGCTTCAGTTGTGTGCTAGTAAAAGGGATATAACTACCGGTTTGTGAATTAAGGGAGAACAGCATATATAGCAAAATAAGTCGTGCAATTAAGGGTTAACATTTAGCAGCTGAAATAAGAATAATTATTAGTATACGATGGTTCCACCACTTGACACTACTTCAAAACATGGGTACTTTTGTCCATTAGAGCCGTTTTGCAGTTACTTACTAGTCTATTATAAACGTTTAGGGCCCTAATTCGCAAAACATAGGCCAACATGGAGAGCCCTAAGCCGCAAAGCGTAGCCGAGGAATCTTTGAAGCTAAAACCCCAATGATCCCAAGAAGTAGTCAAAACTTCGGCAATCTGGGACCTTCACATCTGAACAATTTAATGTTTTCAACACTTTCAAATGTGGATAAAAGTCACTTAAACTACCTCTTAAGACCACTGTTTGTGTGCGTGCGTGTGTCTGTATGTGTGCTGCAACCATCGTATAGCATCTTTATAAATGCTGTGGACAGCTTATTTCGTTTCTTTTAAAGGGTACAGTTCTTGTTTCCAAAGCACCGTTAAAGAAATCGTTTTCTACGAGAGTGGGAAAGTTTGTAACACTGTGACTGAAATGGCTGAGTCATATAGGCGTAAATGTGGTCATTCCCCCCCCCCCAACACACACAACACACTCGTCTTGTTGTTCGACAAAGTAAAGGCTTTATATAGGGGAACTCGGCTTTAGGTCTTATCAAAAACTTTTGCTCGCTTGAGGCAATATCTAACGAACGTCTAATAGAAATTTCATTTCCCAAAGAGAAAAGAAATTTGACGCTCTATCGCCTCCACACAACATCGTTATAGCGTCTGCAGTAAACGGTTCTTTTATAACTTTGGCAGCCACTTGCTTAGAAATCGCTGCTGCTTCATGAACACTGACTAACTTCATAAACTCTTGGAAAAGTACACATATCCAATGCGGTCGTGATAACAAAAAGTCTCACCCAAAGTATACTTGGTGTGGAAAACTTCAAGAAAGCAAAACTTATGAAGAATAAAATATTACATGCATTTCAAACACCTGTAGGATAGAGGCACTGCTAAAAGCAAGTAAAGAATCTCCTGTATTCCATTTCAAAGACACTCTCTCTCTACGTCTCCGTAGCAAATTATTCTTATTCTTCTTCCTAATCGAGATAAACATTAGAAGAAAGTGTCGCTAAAGCGATTAACCATTTAAAAGTTGGTTTTAACGTGCATCTGTCCATTTCTTGTCATAATATTTCTTTGGTCTTATTACTGGTACTATTTTACTTTCTCTATACGTAATATGTACAAATGTATAGAGAAGGTACTGCATTGTACACAAAAAATGGATAACAAAAAAGCATTTTTAGAAAAATGTCCATGTGTGTGTGTGTGTGTGTGTCTGTTTGTTTGTCTGTGCGCCTGTGGGCACCATAGCTCAAAAACGAAAAGGCCGTTAAATACCAAACTTGCTATTTAAGTTCAGTATCTTCCAAGGATGTGACACGAAGATTTTCAAGAAAATCCCCCCACCCCCGACTACCGTTCACATGGAAAAATTTTCGAAAATTTTGATTTTCTAAAAAAAAAAAAAAAGCTCTAACGATTTTGATAAAAATATCATATATTAAAGATATATACTTATATATCTTGAATTTTCTGGGAACAGCCTCTGAAGACTACTTTATTGTGGATGAATTTTGCATAACTACTAAACCGTAAGAGATGGACAAAACCTTAAGAGACAAAAAATGTAGAACACGTTAAAACACACAATTTATGTTATATTAATTTTTTTCGTAAAGTTGATCGTTTTTGAGATAGTTCTTGTTTTTGGTTTCAGCTTATACTTTTCTCATACAGGAATTTGTCAACTCGTGTCCATACAAACCAAGGAACTTCAGTGATATAGCAACCAGCAACTTTAACCTATGGTACTCTCTTATTTTCTTCTACTTACAATAAAGCAAGAAATAAGACTATTTCTGCTAATTTTTCTCGATTAGCATGAAATAAATAAAAGAATTAGCTTATTAACAACAATTTGTTACAGAGATATAGAGAAAGTCATGTGAATGGAGCACATCAGATTTTTGTCCTATAGCCTCTTGCTGTGTAGGTTGATTTTAGTTATATTTAAAATACATAAGGCGAAGATCATTTGAAGATAAATCCTGACCTACAGTCCAATTATATATTTCGTTTACAGATGACTGGTTGCATAAAGTTATTTCCAAATTCGCTGTTGCGCCCCTCGATTTTCAGATGTTGGAAAATTGTTGGGTCAATTAAGAATTTCCAGATTTAGTTCCGATATTACTTTCTCCACTTTCTCACCTCTCGCATCCTTAAAACTGTTATACCACCATTCTGATTTGGCATTTGCATCAGAAGTTATTAAGTTCAATTTTTATTGGGATAATAAATATAAATAAAAGAACAAGTATTTTAATGATTATTTATTGGCCGTGTATTTTGGTGCATGGGTTGCACTCTTCAGTGAAGCATCTTGTGATAGACGACATTTCTTGTTTTATTATCAGGCGCAAGAACAAATAACGCAGATGGTCTTCCGACCCGTTAACATGCCACATACAATTGACCATAGGAAAAACATGGATTTTCTAGATTCAGACCACAAATTTTCAAGGATTGGCCTTGTGATTGGTTAATGGTCATGGCGAATGCAAGACGGATCGGAAATTGAAGTCGTTTAAACTCAAACGGCAAATTTGTTGATCTGTGAGGTTTGCTCGCATTGCCAACCGAACCGTTTCACGGGCTGCCTCGCTTTGCTCTTGTGATTGAGAAGCAGAAGTCGAGCCATACTAACGCGGCGCTCTTCACGTGCGTTTCTTGTTCTTCTTCAGTCCTTTCATTCGCAAGTCGCCTTCCGTTGTGTAATGGTTACCATGCTAAACCCGGCGGAGGACGATGGATTTTTTGGGTATAAAAATCCTTAGCTTGGCTTCCTTCGGAAGGGAAGTAAAGCCGTTGGTCCAGGCACGTAAAAGAACCTCAAGTCTAATACACAGGTCTCTGAGCAAAATTAAGTGGTCTTTCACGCCCAATTTAGAATGGGACGCTGAGAACCACAGCGGTTAAAGAGCGTTTCTTTCATTCGCAATGTTTCGAATCCTAGTTGCATTACGGCTTTGTCGGGTGAGATTCGATCGTCGTGGTCGTGGCATTGTTTATGATAATATCGGCACTGCCCGCCTGGGTAGTGAGGTGGTAGCGTGTCCGCCTCACATTCAACAGGTCGTGAGTTCGAATCTCGCTTAGGGTCAGTTGCCCGGATAAGGTTTTTTTCGGGGTTTTCCCTTATCCTGAGAAGACGAATGTCGAGTAACTTTATGATATGACCAACCAGGTTGAAGGACGTTAAACTAAAAAAAGAAGAAAAAAAAAATCGGCACTATAAGCTAATAGAAACTCGAAAGAAACACATCAACTGGTCAACCTCAAAATTTCTAACTGTCAAATTTTCAACCATACTTAACCATAGACAAAATTACGTTTAGCTGACAGTTGCGTTTTGCTATACCATTTTTAACAAATGAACGGCTAGACTGATGTTTTGACTGATACATTTTTCGTTTTTCTGTCTGTTGCATTTTGTTTATGTCACTCCCACGGAAACGGGAGTCCGTCTCCTGGTTCTAAGCTACCTCCCCACCGATTTTCAGCCGAATCGGTTCAGTCGTTCTTGAGTTATAAATAGTGTAACTTACACGACTTTCTTTTATATTTATATTTATATTTATATATATATATATATATATATATATATATATATATATATATATATTGCAGTCATTGGTACTTCACCATTACACACTACCCTTGCTCTAGCTGGAATAAAATACAATTTACCTTAGTTTGTATAAAATTCCTGCATACATAAAGTATCTAATCTTAACTCTTCCACACTTTAATTCAGACTTAACGACTGCGCTGTGCATTTAATTGTGCGATATTTAGCCACTTATAAGATCCTGCCATTTAGTTTTTGTAATATGTAACCTGCGTTGGCAAAAGAGTGATGCTTTGTTCCAGTCCTGAATTTTTGTTCGGTTATTTCTCCTCTTAGCTTGTGTACCCTAATTAATCTTACATTCTTTACTGTATTATTAGCATTGTTACCGTTAATAATAATACTATTACTATTATTTTGTCTAGGATTTAATCTAGGATTTGTTCTAGTTGTATTAGGTTTAAGAAGACTTGTAGGATTTCTCGATTAGCAGGGAGTAATTGGAAGCATACACTTTTTCACAATAACTTGTTGCAGAAATGTAGAGAAAGTCATGTGAATGGAACACATACAATTTTATTACTTTCTCTATACGTACTGTGTACATAGTGTATAGAGAAGGTATTGCATTGTACCCAAAAATTCGATACCGAGATTTTATACATGTTTTTAGACCACCTGAATCCCAAAAAAGCATTTATAGAAAAATGTCCTTGTTTGTGTCTGTGGGCAGCATAGCTCAAAAACGAAGAGACCGTTAAAAACCAAACTTGGTATTTAAGTTCAGTATCTCCCAAGGATGCAACATGAAGACTTTCAAGAAAATCCCACCACCCTCAACTACCCTTCGCATGGAAAATCTTCGAACATTTTGACTTTCTAAAAAATGGGTTTAACGATTTTGATTAAAATATCGTATATTAAAGATATATGCCTGACAAATAATATGTTTATCTTGAATTTTCTGGGAATAGCCTCTGAAGACTACTCTATTCTGGAGGAATTTTACGGAATTTTGTGTAACTGGTAAACCGTAAGAGATAGACAAAAACTTAGCCAACAAAAAATGTAGAGCACATTAAAACACGCAATTTGTGTTATATACCTTTTTTTCGTGTAGTTGATCTTTTTTTTTTTTTTTTTTTTTTTTTTTAGATATTGCTTGTTTTTTGTTTCAGCCTTTTCTCATACAGGAATTTTTCAGCCCCTGCCCATACAAACAAAGGAACTTCAGCCTCATGGAAGCAAGTAATAAGACTATTTCTACTAATTTTTTCTCACTTAGCATGAAGTAAATAGAAGCATAAGCTTTTTAACAATAATTTGCTGCAGAGATATAGAGAAAGTCATCTGAAAGGAACACACCAGCTTTTTTTTAACTCGAGATTGAGTTCATTGTCTGGTTTCGGAAGTTGGCAGAAGCTCTTATCTGTCTGTAAATGTGTTCATCACGGAAGGGTTAATGTCTTTCTCGCTACGCATGCCGGTTGTAAAGTTCAGTGTAGAGATGTGAACATCCCTTTAAGCGGGCACACAGCCAACTTCTCATGTGCGTGTTAATTAATAACACATCCTACATGTTTATTCAATTGGAAAAGCGGATGGCAAATGCACTGATGCTAACATTACTGCTCCATTAAACAATGAGTTCAACTCTCGTTGAAGGTTTCTTCAGCACTGGATTTTGATTTTCTTAAAAATGGCTCTAACGATTTTGATTAAAACCCCGTATATTAAAGCTTTTTATATCCGAAATAAAATGTATATCTCGAAATTTTTGGGAATAGCCTCTGAAGACCTCTTTATTCTGGATGAATTTTGCTGAATTTTGCTTAACTGCTAAACCGTAAGAGATGGAAAAAAATGTACTTAACAAAAAATGTACCTCATGACAAAGCACACAATTTTTGTCCTTTACGTTTTTGTTGTGGAGGTAACCGTTTTCGAGATATTCCTTGTTATTGGTTTCAATTGTGAAGTACTTAGGCTTTTCTCACATAGGAAGTGTTTCTTTTGTTCTACTCCTGACTAAGCAAAGAAGTGATTTGCAATGACAATCGCATAACGATAGCTTTTAAAACATATGACAATCACTTTAGCATATTGCATTCCCTTATTCCTTTCTACTTACAAAGGAACTAACTAATAACATTCTGCTAACATTTATCTTGATAAATAATAATAATCTTTTGTAGGAGTTTTGTAGAGCAGCTAGAGAAAGTCATGTGAGTGTAACACATCAGATTTTTGTTTTTTTTGGCTTTCTCAATTACAGTATCTCACACATCAGCAGATTAGAGACAACTAGATAGCATTTCTGCACTTTCAGTATTTATTTCTGCGAGGATCATCCAGAATGTAGTGGTAGTGGTGGTGATGGTGGTATTCTTTAAGCTTACAATAATACATATTTGCGTCGCACAGTCGCATGAGTTGGTGACCGTACACCGTTTTGAAACACCCCGTATATCTTTACAACATTAGAAACACCACACACACACACACACACACACACACACACACACACACACACACACACGCTCGCGCGCTACGACAACAGAACCACAGAATAATAAAAGAAAGAGCGCTCTAATATCACACACACACACGCACGCTCACGCGCTACGACAACAGAACCACAGAATAATAAAAGAAAGAAGACTCTGATATCTCACACACACACACACACACACACACACACACACACACACACACACGCGCGCGCGCGCGCTCACGCGCTACGACAACAGAACCACAGAATAATAAAAGAAAGAAGACTCTGATATCTCACACACACACACGCACACACACTTGCAATCACAACTACACCACCTGTTAACACATACAGATTACTCAAACGCCGAAAAGCCTATACAGTATTTACACAAATATTTCATCTCTTAGTGTACGAATTTCCTCTAAGTATGTGCCCAGGCTTGGCCAGTTTTGGCTGTTTGGAATCAAATCCTTGAGTGCTGTTCTTCGTCTGTTTGAAGCTAAAATTAGTTTTGGCAATATTTTTACTTTCTCTACACGTACTATATGCATAGTATGAGAAGGTATTGTATTCCACCCAAAAATTCGATACCGAGATTTCACCGGAAATTCATATTTTGGTTCCCCCTGAATAAAAAAAAAAGCATTTTTTGAAAAAGGTCCGTAGGTGTGCGTGTGTGTATTTGCACGTCTGTGTGACTATAGACAGGATAGCTAAAAATGAAAAGACCGTTAAATACCAAACTTGGTATTTAAATTTGGTATGTCCCAAGGATGCGACCCGAAGATTTTTAAGAAAATCTCCCCATCCCAACTACCCTTTACATGGAACTTTTTTCGAAAATTTTGATTTTCTGAAAAATGGCTGTAACGACTTTGATTAAAATATTGCATATTAAAGATATTTACCTGACAAATAATATGTATATCTTAAATTTTCTGGAAAAAGCCTCTGAAGACTACTTTATTCTGGAGGAATTTTGCATAACTGCTAAACCGTAAGAAATGGACTAAAGCTTACCACACAAAAATGTAGAGCACATTAAATAACACAATTTATGCTATATACAATTTTTTCGAGGAGTTGATTGTTTTTTTAGATATTCCTTGTTTTTGGTTTCATCTTTGAAAAACTTGTACTTTTCTCATACAGGAATTTGTCAACTCGTGTCCATACAAACAAAGGAAATTCAGTCACATAGTAACTAGCTTTTGTCTTCACTTAAACCTATGCTTCCACTTTCAAGGAAGCAAGTAGTAAGACTATTTTTCTGCTAATTGTTTCTCGATTAGCTTGAAGTTAGTGGAAGAATAAGCTTATTAATAATAATTTTTGACACAGAAGTAGAGAAAGTTATGTGAATGGAACACATCAGATTTTTTCTTTGTTTACAACGTAGATATCACACCTGCGGTAAATGTGGTGGTAAATCAGGACCCTCCCCACGGAGAGCTGTAAGATATAGTGGTCGCCTGGACAGGAAACGTTTGTTGTACCTCCTCGGGGACACGTTGCTGAAATATTGATCAATATCATCTTACATATAAATAACTGCAGTTTTCTAGACACTGTAACAGATGTTTCAGTTCTCTACATGCTGCCGAATACAAATTATGTCATGCCACTGGTAGATCCCTGCTGGCCGGATTGGGGATAGGTAAGCCCTTTTGAATTGCTTCAAATGAAGTTTTGCGCCTGTTTTTACTTTCTCTAGCACGTATGTACAACAGTATTAGGTAGAGAAGTTATTATATTCCACTCATAAATTTGATGTCGATATTTCACCGGAAATATATTTTGAGGTCCGTGTGTACAATGTGCCTATGGACAGCATAGCTCAAAAACAAAAATGCCGTTAAATACCAAATTTGGCATTTCTGTTTAGTATCCTCCTAGTGTGCTACACGAACATTTTCAAGAAAATCCCATCACCACAAACTAGAAAAGACTTTCAAAATTTTGTTTTTCCCAAAAATGGCACCAACGAATTTAATTAAAATGCTGTATATTAAATATATTTACAACGAAAATAAAAATGTAGATATATATTGAATTTTCTGGGAAAACCCTCTAAAGATCTCTTTTATTCTCGATGAATTTTGCTGAATATTGCATAACTGTTAAACCGTAGGATATAGACAAAAACTTACTACACAAACAAAGTAGATCTAGCTAGAAAAACGTTCGCACACTCATGTGTCTGTGGGCAGCATAGCTCAAAAACGAAAAGACCGTTAAGTATGCGACACGAAGATTTTCAAGACAATCTCCCCACCACAAAGTACCCTTTACGTAGCATTATTTAGAAAAATTAAGTAACTATTTTGTTTGATGTGATTTAAGATACAGTATAAAAACTTAGAAATAAGTAAGTGAAAAGTTGCATCATATGGAATATTTTGAGATTAGAAAAGTGTATATTATTAAGCATGCGCCTACCCATTTATAGCTTCAGTTAATATGTAGTTAGAGTCCACCATGCGAGAAAAGCGATATATTTTCTTAAAGCGTAGAAATTCATTTTATTATAACACAAGATGATGTTTTAATTTTTCGCAATTTTTGGTCGAGTTTCACAGGTGCGTCACCTTAACGGACTTCAGAGTTTTTTTTAGTTATGCTTCTCCCCACACACATACACATTGATCTTTTCTAATAAAGCTTTTCATTTAGAGGTCCTCAAAACATTCATAATGCTTATGTACAAAATAGTTATGTGGGTGATGTACTGCAACTCTGACGAAGATCTCATGTTACTTTAATTTCTTCTGACAAAACTTTTCAATTTTGATTTGAGATACAGTATTTGATACAAATTCGTATTGTATTAATTAAGTAGAGATAATAATATAAATAATAATAATAATGGTCAGAGCTGCTTGTGAAGCGGGAGACCAGGGTTCGATAACCGGTACCGGCGTGGGGACTTTTCCCCCGCTGGGAGACCTGGATCGGGGTGCACTCAGCCTCGAGAGGTCTCTGGTGGGGGCGCAATTGAGGAGCTACTTGTTGGAGAAGTAGCGGCTGCGGGTCGTGAAGCCCGCATTAACTGGCCGGGGGGCTTCGAAGCACCGACCGGCATCACCCCCCCCAATGCTGCACCCCATCAATGACATCTGTCGTGGACCGAGATGGGGGACGCAGCGGCCGGGAGCTAGACCAAGGCTCTCGGTGAGCTGTGTAATAATAATAATAATAATAATAATACTTTTAAAATGTTAAAAAAGCCATTACATAAAATTACTGAAAGCCATTAATTCTCCTTCAGAATTAGATGTATGGGAAACATTTTTCATGCATAGTAATTGTAGTAATGTGGTTACTACATGATGTCATTTTAAAATTTGTACAAAAAACAATAGAAAGTCACGCTGTAGACTCTAAACCAGCACACAGTTCCGAGATGTCCAACCAGAGGTCACCAAGGACTAGAAAGAAGCAGGCAGTTGGCAATGATGTCCTACTTCTACCACCAGAAGCCACTACTGTCGGTCAGACGCCTATATTAGATGCCGTTGTTGTCCAACTTCCTCAGACATCTGCAAACCTGCTAGAGGATGACAATGATGTCCTACTTCCACCACCAGAAGCCACTACTGTCGGTCAGACGCCTATATTAGATGCCGATGTTGTCCAACTTCCTCAGACATCTGCAAACCTGCTAGAGGATGACAATGATGTCCTACTTCTGCCACCAGAAGCCACTACTGTCGGTCAGACGCCTATATTAGATGCCGATGTTGTCTAACTTCCTCAGACATCTGCAAACCTGCTAGAGGATGACAATGATGTCCTACTTCTGCCACCAGAAGCCACTACTGTCGGTCAGACGCCTATATTAGATGCCGTTGTTGTCCAACTTCCTCAGACATCTGCAAACCTGCTAGAGGATGACAATGATGTCCTACTTCTGCCACCAGAA
Organism: Hymenopus coronatus; assembly: GCA_030762935.1. NCBI lineage: Eukaryota > Metazoa > Arthropoda > Insecta > Mantodea > Hymenopodidae > Hymenopus > Hymenopus coronatus. Next base: position 29,072,334 of record CM060898.1, on the reverse strand, counting down.
GCCAATACTGTCGGTCAGACGCCTATATTAGATGCCGTTGTTGTCCAACTTCCTCAGACATCTGCAAACCTGCTAGAGGATGACAATGATGTCGTACTTCTGCCACCAGAAGCCACTACTGTCGGCTAGACGCCTATATTAGATGCCGTTGTTGTCCAACTTCCTCAGACATCTGCAAACCTGCTAGAGGATGACAACGAAAGTTGTTGAAATAGTAATAATTGTTGGGACTGGAACTTGAATACTAGATTTCAATATCACCTAACAGCATGTCGTCTTAATTTAATAAACTTCGCTTTTTTTTTTATTGTTCGTTTTCTTTCATTAAAAATAATACCTTTCCTAACTTGCTAGGCTGCGATAATGTTCGTAATTTATCATATTCAAGTCGTTTCTGCATGTCACATTTCTTCTTTGCAAAAATGTGTTACGTTATCGATAAAATATATGTACTTCTATAGAATAATTTGTTCAGGCCTACCTGACATTATTAATTTTTTTTTCTCTGGAATGCTGCTGGAAGGCCTTTTGGCCAGAGATTGATTAACGCTACGGCCGATATAATAATAATGATGATAATTCCCCTACAGCCGTCACGTTAAACGCTTGACCCATCCTTCTCCGGGAAACAGGTTCATCTAAAAAAAAAAAAAAATCATCTATATTTTTTCACTGTGCTCATTTAGAGCTCTCATGGATTTTATATTTCTTTTTTCTGAGGTTTGAATTCTTTTAATTTTTATACAACTTTTTCAGATAATTCTAGAGAACGGAGTTGTGGATGTACCTTAGAACATAAGGTTTCTGTTTCGAATCCTATCTACAGCTACCAGCTGTCTTTTGTTAATATTTACTTTTTAAGGAGAAGCTTTAAGCAGAATAGGGTGAAAAACATTTACTTTGTTTACACGTACTAATAAATAAATAAAATCTTATGTGTTTCATTCACATGCCTTTCTCTACATCTCTGTAGCAAATTACTGTTAATATGTTTATTTTTCTGTTTTATGCTAATCAAGATAAACATTTGGAGAAATGGTTTTATTCCGTAGTTCCTTATAAGCAGAAGGGCAATAAATGAATACACTAGGCTAACCCGACTGTCAAATGTTTTAAACTGAGGTTGCTATGGAATTGGAATCGGCTATTTGCATGGCCAGAATTTGATTTTTTTCCGTATGAGAAAAGTATAAGGATTTTAAAACTGAAGCCAAAAACCAGTAATATCTCAAAAATGGTAAACTCCACGAAGAAAGTAGCATATAACTTAAATTGTGTGTTTTAATCAGATCTACATTTTTTGTATTACAAGTTTTTTTCTATCTCTTACGGTTTACAAGTAATGCAAAATTCTGCAAAATTAATTCCGAATAAAATGGTCTTCATAGGCTATTCCCAGAAAATTCAAGACATACCCTTTATTTGTCACATAAATGTATATCATCTACGACAAAATCGTTAGAACTAGTTTTGAGAAAATCAACATTTTCTAAAATTGTTCCATATAAAGGATACTTGGCGGTAGGGGGATTTTCTTGAAATCTTCATGTCGCATCCTTGGAAGATATTGAGCTGAAATACCAAGTTTGGTGTTTAACGAACTTTTCGTTTTTGACTTATGCTGCCACACACACACACACACACACACACACACACACACACACAGACGGACATTTTACTAAAAAGGTTATTTTTTTAATTCAGGGTGTCCTAAAACACATATTTCCGGTGAAATCTCAGTATCGAATTTCTGGGTGCTTTACAATACCTTCTCTATACACTATGTAAATAATAAATGCAGAGAAACTAAAAATCTGCAATATACCCCGGTTCCGAATATCTTAAACCAGGGTATGTATCCGAAATTTTTATATTTGCTTCTTATATCAGAATACGACCATTACTCCCTTATTTTACACATAGTATTTATCAAATAAAGCTATACTAATATTAAACTATAATTCTCAAAATTTATATTGCTATTCATTCAAAAAATGTTTTTACTTTCTCTACACGTAACATGAACATAATATATAAATAAGGTATTGTATTCCACCCAAAAATTCGATACCGAGATTTCACCGGAAATACATGTTTTGGGTCCCCCTGAATAAAAAATGCATTTTCAGAAAAAGGTCCGTGTGTGTGCGTGTGTCTGTGGACAGCATAGCTCAAAACAGAAAAAAGCGTTGAATACCAAACTTGGTATTTAAGTTTGGTATCTTCCAAGGATGCGACACGAAGATTTTCAAGAAAATCCCTTTACATGGAACTTTTTTCGAAAATTTTGATTTTCTTAAAAATTGTGCTTAACGATTTTGATTAAAATATCATGTATTAAAATTATTTACCTGAAAAATAAAATTTATATCTTGAATTTTCTATGAATAGCCTTCTAAGACTAGTTTATTCTGGATCAATTTTACGGAATTTTGCATAACTACTAAACCGTAAGATATGATAAAAACTTACCACACAAAAAATGTAGAGAACGTTAAAGCACACAATTAATGTAATATACATTTTTTCTTGTAGATAATCGTTTTTAGATATTCCTTGTTTTTGTTTCAGCTTAGAAAAACTTATATCTTTCTCAAACAGGAATGCGTCAACTCCTGTCCATACAGACAAAGGGACTTCAGTGACATAACAACCAGCTTTTGACTATCACTGTAACCTATGGTGCTAAATTTTTTCCCTTCTACTTACAAGCAGCCAAGTAATAAGGACAATTTCTGCTAATGTTTATCTCGATTATTATGAAGTAGATAGAAGAATAAGATTTTTAACAACAATTTGTTAGGGAGATCTAGAGAAAGTCATGTGAATGGAACACGTCAGATGTTTTTTTTTTTTTTTTCAAATACCAGATCTATCAATCTTATTTAAAATATACCAAGTCCTGTTAACCAAATACGTTATTAAAATAAAATAATAAATGTGTTCCATTTACATGATGTCCTGTAGATGTTGGGTAAACTAACATTTTATTCAAAACATTAATCTGTTATCTACATCATAGTAATCAAGATAAACTTAAGCAAAATTAGATTTAATGCTAGTTTCCTTGTAAGTAGGAGAAGAATAAAACGATAGTCTCGTCAGTTAAAAACCGGTTGCTATGTGAAACAATTTAAATACCAATCTCTTTGCTTCCCAGGAGTCAACAAACGAGAAATGAGAAAAAATATGTTGGAGAAAGGTTTAAGTAGCTTAAAATTGAAACCAATAATCCGGAATGTCTCGAAAACGGTTAACTCTACAAAAAAAAAAATGTGATGTGTACCATTCGCATGATTTTCTCTATATTTCTGTAACAAATTATTGTTAATAAGCTTAATCTTTTATTTATTTCATGATAATCATGCTAGACTTATTTCTTGCTTTATTGTAAGTAGAAGCGAAATAAGGGAGTACCATAGGTTAAAGTGAAAGCCAAAAGCTGTTTGCTATGTGACTGATGTTCCTTTGTTTGTATGGACAGGAGTTAACAAATTCCTGTATGAGAAAAGAATGAGTTTTCCAAAGCTTAAACTGAAAACAAGGAATATCTCAAAAACGATCAACTCCACGAAAAAAATGTGTATAACATAAATTGAGTGTCTTAACGTGTTCTAAATTTTGTGTGTGTTAAGTTTTTGTCCATCTCTTACATTTTAGTAGCTATGCAAAATTCGTCCAGAATAAAGTAGTCTTCAGAGGCTATTCCCAGAAAATTCAAGATATACATTTTATTTGTCAGGTAAATATCTTTATTATACGATATTTTAATCAAAATCGCTAGAGAAATTTTTCACAAAATCAAAATTTTCGAAAAAAGTTCCATGTAAAGGGTAGTTGGGAGTGGGGTATTTTCTTGAAAATCTTCGTGCCGCATCCTAGGAAGATACCAAATCTAAATACCAAGTTTGGTTTTTAACGGACTTTTTGTTTTTGGGCTATGCTGTCCACAGACACACAAACACACACAGACAGCTCGCACACAGACATTTTTCTAAAATTCTTTTTTTGGATTCAGGATGTCTCAAAACACGAGTTTTCGATGAAATCTGGGTATCGAATTTTTTGAGTGCATTACAATAACTTCTCTATACACTATGTACTTAGCACGTATATAGAAATTAAAAATTGTATATGACACACACGTCATATACACGTGGACACGTTTCTAAAAATTCTTTTTTGGGGGGATTTAGGTGTTTCAGAGCATGTATTTCCAGTGAAAACTTGGTATCGAATTTTTGGGTGTATAACAACACCTTCACTGTACACTATGTACATATTACGTGTAGGGAAAGTAAAAAAAATGTTTTTAGTCGAAAACCTCATTTTGACACCCATTTGTCCCCTTAATATGAAAAGAATATCCATAAAGGTATAATAATACAAATATGATATACCAGTACCTAGATATGTCAAAAAGGCACACTAATAAACCTGAGGTAAGAAGAAACATTGGCTAGATAACTTCAGCTTTCCAGTAATGAGATATATAGCAGTTGCAATTAGAGGAGATTGCGTATAGCCCCTTTAGAAGATCTGTCTTGAGTGAGGAAGCCTTAAGCAAATAGAGGTGCAACAGGCCCGGGCTAATCCCCCAGCACAGCACGGCACACTCCAGGGGCCTCGGAACCCACATAATCTGGGGACAAATTAACACCTCTCTCATGCCCCGCGCCAAGGTTTTGCGTACTGGACACGCACAGCATGTTCTGCCAACAGCTTCCCGACTGATTTACTTTTACGATTTATTTAAGTTAGATATATAAACATACCTATGCATATTAAGTGGACTTAAGATAAAATGTAGATGGCGTGCTATTTATGGACGCTCTTTAACTGCTGTGGCTCTCAGCGTCCCATTCTATACTGGCCGTAAAATACCACTTAATTTTGCTCAGAGGCCTCTCAATCAGGCTTGAGGTTCTTTTACGTGCCGTAAATCTACGACACGGGACCAACGGCTTTACTTCCCTTCCGAAGGATTTTTACACCCGAAAAAATCCATTGTCCTCCACCGGGTTTGAACCTGCGATCTTGGGTATATGAAGTCGGCAAGGTAACCATTGCACCACGGAGGGCGACTAGTGGATATAAGATAATGCATAAATAGATATATTAGATAAATAGTTATTAGATATACAGATTAGATATTAAACCATAGGTACTAGATATTATATACACAGATATTAGATAGAGGGGGATAGATATATGCTAGATGTATAGATATTAGATGTTGGGTATAAAGATACATCTAAACATATGGATAGGTAGTATACAGTAGATGCCTACCTAGGTATTAGATAATACATACACAGATATTATATAGAGGAATAGAAATAGATAGACGGATAACATGCATTTACACTGTGCTAAACGTGGACTCGCATTAAAGAAAACTTCTGGTGTTACATTCATATGATCTTCTATACCCACTGTTCTACGTCGTTCGCATTCGAAGGAACGGATCTCTGTGGGAATGTATATAATTTCAGTCAAAATGTATCATGTAATATTGGTAGTTGGGGTGGGGGAGTTTTCTCAAAATCTTCGTGTCGTATCCCTACAAGATACGAAACTTAAATACCAAGTTTGGTATTTTACCGACTTTTCGTATTTGAGTTACCGTGTTCACAGACACGCGGACACATGGACACACACGGACCTTTTTCTGAAAATACTTTTTTTTTTTTTGGATACAGGAGACGCTAAAACATATATTTCCGGTGAAATCTCAGTATCGAATTTTTGGGTGGAGTGCAATACTTTCTCTATACATTATGTACATAGTACGTGTAGAGAAAGTAAAATGTGATTCTTTTATCTTAATCATGTTAAGAGTTAGTTGCCATGTGGTTGAAATCCATTTCCTTACATGGCTTATAGTTTACAAAGTCCCGTATGAGAAAAGTTTTAAGTATTTTAAAAATGATATCACGGACAAGGAATGTCTCAGAAATGGTCAACTCAACGAAAAAATGTAATTACATAAATTGTCTGTTTTAACGAGATCTACATTTACTGTGCAGTAAGCTTTTGTCTATCTGTTGCATTTTACCAGTTATCAAAAATCAGCAAAATTCACCCCAGAATAAAGAGGTCTTCAGAGGTATTTCCCAGAACATTCAAGATAAATACAAATATATTATATACGGTATTTTAATCAAAATCATAAAGCCATTTTAAAAAATAAAATAAAAAATTAAATTGTCCATTAAAAGAATACTTTGGGGTGCGGGGATTTTCCTCCCGATCTTGGTGTCGTGTCAGTGGAAGCTACTTAACTTAAATCCCAAGTTTGGTATTTAATCAGCATTTTGTATGTGAACTATCGTGTTAACATTCATACACATTTTCTGAAAACGCTGCTTTTGGATTCAGATGACCCTAAAGTATATATTTCCAGTGAAATATCGGCATCGACATTTTGGGTGGAATGCAACACCTACTCTACCTACTAAGTATATTGTATATTTGTGCCTGAGAAATAAAAACACTGCCAAACGTATCTACAACGGATGAAGTCATAGGCAGTATTGGTTAAACCAAGTGATATTCTTGCAGAGAGAAAATTAAAAATGTGGCATTCATAAGAAATAGCTAAATCGAGATGGAGTTCGATAACAATCGCGAATGGTTCAAACTGTTCCATTTCTTACCCTCTTCTCTTCCCTAAGGGCCCGGATTTGGATAATCCTTTCAGCTTCAGTGAACAATGAGCACCATCCCTATAGCCGTTCCAACTTCACGGATGAATACATTCTACCAGAACACTTCAGGTCATGTTCTACAAACCCATCTGGGGGAGAGGCAAGGCTGCCAAATTTAACAGAAGCTGCTGCATGCGTGATTATTGCTCCCAGGGTTTGGCACACAGGGCGGAAATGTTGAAGCAATTCTTGCCCCTAACCACCATCTTGTATCACTATACACTACCATAAATTGTCTACCAAATTAATCTTTATTGCACTCCACCAAAAAATTCGATACCGAGATTTCACCGGGAATATATATAGTCATCTGTATGCAAAAAATTATTTTCAGAAAAAGGTCCGTGTGTGTATCCGTGTGTCTGTGAACACGATAACTCAAAAACGAAAAGTTGGTAAAATATCAAACTTGGTATTTAAATTTAATATCTTCCAGGGATGCAACACGAAGATGTTGAGAAAAATCCCCCATCGCAAACTACAACTTACATGCAACTTTTTTCGAAAAATTTTATTTTGATTAAAATATCGTATATTAAAGATATTTACATGACATATAAGATGTATACCTTGAATTTTCTGGGAATAGCCTCTGAAGACTACTTTATTCTGGGTGAATTTTATGGAATTTTGTATAACTGCTAAACCGCATGGGATGGACAAAAGCTTACCACACAAAAAATGTAGAGCTCGTTAAAACGCACAGTTTATGTTATAAACATTTTTTTCAACGAGTTGATCGCTTTTGAGATATTCCTTGTTTTTGGTTTCCGCTTTGAAAAATTACCTTCTTTCATACAAGAATTTGTCAACTCTTGACCATACAAATAAAGTAACTTCAGTTACATAGCAACCAGCTTTTGACTATCACTTTAACCTATGGTACTCCCTTATTTCTCTTCTACTTGCAAGGAAGCAAGTGATAAGAATATTTCTGCTAATTTTTTTGTCGATTAGCATTAAATAGAAGCATAAGCTTTGTAACAGTAATTTGTTACAGAGATGTAGAGAAAGTCATCTGAATGGTACACATCAGATTTTTGAAGTAGAAAACAAAAGACAATGGAAGGGAAGAGATCTGTAGTTTGAAGGAATATTTGATACAATCACATTTTTTGGCCTCTCAGAATTTATTATTGATAAATCAGTATTATTGCAGCAAAGTTATAACTTAATTTTATTCTACTTTCTTAGTATAAAACTACTGTTAATGTATATACCATATTGGTTTCAAGCTTTAGTAGAGTGCGTTATATTAATTAAGAATTTCGGTCGAGGAATATTGTGATAAGTTATCATTGCATGCCGAATCCAAGGAACACATCCCTTTTTCTCAAATCTTGATATCTTAAGCACATAATTTGATAGTTATTAGTCCTATGTAAAGGCAGTTGGGGGTGGGGGGATTTTGTTGAAAATATTTGTGTCGCATGCTTGGAAGATAGCTAACCTAAATACCAAGTTTTGGTATTCAATCGTCATTTTGTTTTTAAGGTATCGTGTTAACACATGCACACATTTCAGGTGACCCTAAAACAGCATTTCCAGTGAAATATTGCAACGAAATTTTGAGTATTTATTGATAAACTGGTAGTATTCAGCAAATATCACCAAGGCTGCACTATATTTCGTTAAAGCTTTAGTAGAATGTGTTATATTAATCAAGAATTTCGGTTGAGAAATATTGTGATAATTACCATTGCAACCCGAACCCGAGGAACACGCCCCTTATGCTCACGGTTCTGGTATCAGGCGAATTAGCAAGACGTTTCTTATAAGGCAGGTTGCCAATTTTGTCTGCGATTTGCCTTTAGCCAAGCTTTTCTAAGGTTGGAAATCTAAAATCTAACAAACAATACAGAATCGTTCTGTTGATAATGTATACTATATTTCACTAAGTATACTTTCGAAAAATCACTCAAATAAAATATACTAACGTTGAATTGAAATATCTCACTAAGTATACCATAGAAAAACCATTTGATAAGTACAGTGTGGTGGGAGCGTGTCTGCCTCACATTCAACAGGTCGCGAGTTCGAACCTCGCTTAGAGTGAGTTGCCCGGATAAGATTTTTTTTCTCGCGGTTTTTTCTTACCCTGAGAAGACAAATGTCGAATAACATTAAGCTCCATAGACCCGAGATTATTTGAACATCATTTCATCAATTTCATTCATCGTCCGATATGACCAATCAGTTAAGGGACGTTAAACTTATTTTAAAAAAACACTAACTTGTGTATAGAAACATTTTCCTGTTGGTAAAGCATAACATAATTCACTAAATGTACCACTGAAAAATCACTTAAATGGGTACGCTAACCTGTGTATTGAAACATTACCCACTTCTTGCATTTTCTTCTGCTATTCGAGCCACTACAAGCAAACAATACCCACGTACAAACCATTATACTGATTTACTACTTAGTCTAAATTACCTTTAACACAACAAAACCTTATTTTATAATCTCTCTCTATATCTTGGTTTAGCAGACATTCCTATGTCAAGCAATGCCTTCTACAGTATTATGGAGTATTCTTGTTACAAATCGTTAGAGTACGTTCTCTGGAAATGATTTGAAAGCTTTTGGCCTTCTCTAGTGCCTGCTGTATCTGTTTTTTGCCCTCTTGTTCCTATATTGATCCTTTTCCTCTCTGTATTCTTTTCTTTCCCCGTGTTTTCCCTTTTTGAGATCTAACTTCCGTAATTTACCACTTTTTCTATTATCCGTTCCATTTAGATAATGGTTTGTTTTGCTAACGTTTCTTTTTTGCTGCTGTTTTTGTCTGTGCTCCCTTTTCCACTTTACTGATTTGGACTTGCATGAAAAACAAGTAATAAAATACGTATTAGTAAAATACCATACCAGTGAATGTTTAAAACATCTATAAAGTTACATTCACATTATTTTTTCTCTATATTCTATCGTTTATTAGTGACTATATAGATTATTCTCACGAAAGTGCATTTTTACTTTCTTTATTCGTACTAAGTACATAGTGCATTAAGGTTTCCTTGAGAAAGTTTTTCAGCCAAACATTCGATACCCTAATTTCACCAGAAATGTATGTCTTGAAGTCCCCTGAGTTAAGTAAAGTATTTTTAGATAAAGATGCGTGTGTGTTTGTGTGTGGCCACCATAGCTCAAAAAGTTGAAGAATCTCCCAAGGATGCTACACGAAGATTTTCAAGCAAATCTCTCCACCCCAAATTATCCTTCAGATAGCAAACAATTTTGAATTTTTTTCTCAAACATTGGTCTAACAATTTTGAATAAAATACTTTATATGATAGATATTTACATCACGAATAAAATTTGTGTTGAATTTTCTGGGAATAGCTTCTAAAGACGAATTTTGCTGAATTTTATTTAACTAGCAAACTGTAAGAATTAGATAAAAACTTACTGCACAAAAGATGTACATCTCTCTAAAACATATATTTTGTGCCATATGTATGTTTATTTTAGCGTTGGTCGTTTAAAAGCTATTCCTTGTTGTTGTTTCAAGCTTAAACTGCCTAACATTTCTCTAACGAGGTTACCTTCACTTCATTTCGCTTTTGTTTGCTGCTGGCCTTGCAAAGCGAATCGAAGTTCAATTGTTTAAATAGCTGCGAGCTTTTAAAACATGTTATTATTATTGCTTTAGCCATATCTCCCATCTGTTTACAAGGAAGCAAATAGCAGACCATTTACCTCGAATAGCATGATGTAGATAAAATTCTGATGTGTGACATTCACATGGCTTTCTCTACATCTCTGCAACAAATTATTGTTAAAAAGCTTGTATTTCTCTTTACTTCATGCCAATCGAAAAAAAAAAAATACTTGCCTCCTTGTAAGTAAAAGGGAAATAGGTTAAAATAATAGTCAAAAGCTGGTTTCTTAGTGACTGAAATTCCTTTGTATGGACACGATTTGACAAGTTCCTATATGAGAAAAAGCTTTTGCCCATCTCTTACCGTTTAGCAGTTATGAAAAATTCCGTAAAATTCGTCCAGAATAAAGTAGTCCTCAGAGGCTATTCCCAGAAAATTCAAGATATGCGTTCTATTTGTCTTTAATATATGATATTTTAATCAAAATCGTTCGAAGAAAAAAAGAGTTCCATGTAAACGGTAGTTTGGGATGAGGGGATTTTTCTCAAAAGCTTCGTGTCACATCCCTGGAAGATACTAAACTTAAAATACCAAGTTTGTATTTTACCAACTTTTTGTTTTCCTGTTATCGTGTACACAGACACATGGACCTTTTTGTGAAAATGTTTTTTTTTTTTTGTATAATGGGACCCTAAAACATAAATATCCGGTTAAATCTCGGTATCGAATTTTTGGATGGAGTGCAATACTTTCTCTATACACTATGTACATAGTAAGTGTAGAGAAAGTAAAAACTCTCTTTTTAAGAATAGTTTATTTGCAGAACTGATAGAGAAACTCATGCGAATGTAACACATTTGTAGATATACTTAATTTTAATCGAAATGAATCTTAGCAAGAATACCTACATCATAAGATAGCCAATGTAAGAACTATACTCTATAGCGTGATCTTGCAAACAATCGCGGGAACAAGTGAACATCGACAGAATTGTATAAATTTCCAAGAATTAATTCAAACCAATAATAATAATAATAGGTATTTCGGTAATGCCTTCTGCTATAAGCTAGATTATTTGAAATACATTGTTCGTTTAAAGTGTATTTTGATATATCGTTTAATGTTTACAACTTACACAAGGTTATATACATTTCTTTTCCAGTAGATACCATTTTACAGAGTATTTTCAGCTAAATATAGAATATATGTTATCTTTATCATTTAAATATCCTTAGTGTATAGAATTTTAATAAAAAATCTGATGTGATCAATTTACATGACTTTCTCTACATCTCTACAATCAATTATTGTTAAAAAAACTTATGTTTCTATTTATTTCATGCTAGTCGACAAAAAATTATCAGAAATAGTCTTGTTACTTGCTGTTTTATAAGTAGAACCGCAATAAGGGAGTAGCATGGGTTAAACTGATAATCAAAAGCTGGTTGCTATGTGACTGAAGTTCCTTTATTTGTATGTACAGTTGTTGACAAATTCCTGTATGAGAAAAGTTAATTTTTTCAAAGCTGAAACCAAAACAAGGAATATTTAAAAAACGATCAACTTCACGAAAAAATGTATACAACATAGATTGTGTGTTTGTGCTCTACATTTTTTGTGTGGTAAGTTTTTTCGTCCATCTCTTACGGTTTAGCAGTAATGTAAAATTCCATACAATTCATCCAGAATAAACTAGTTTTCAGAGGCTATTCCAAGAAAATTCAAATTTAGGTTTTATTTTTCAGGTAAATAACTTTAATATACGATATTTTAATCAAAATCGTTAGAGCTAATTTTGAGAAAATCAAAGCTTTCGAAAAAAGGTGCATGTAAAGGGTAGTTTGGGGTGTTTTTTTTTTCTCAAAATCTTCTTGTGGTATCCCTGGAGGATACTAAAGTTAGATACAAAGTTTAGTATTTAAAGGTCTTTTCGTGTTTGAGTTGTCGGGTTCAAAGACACACGGACCTTTTTCTGAAAATGCTTTTTTTTGGTTACAGGGGACCCTAAAACATATATTTCCGGTGAAATCTCAGTATCGAATTTTTGGGTGCAGTGCAATACCTTCTCTATACACTACGTACATAGTGTGTTTAGGGAAAATAAAAATATTACAGTTCCATTTAGTTGAATATATGTGAGGAATAATGACAGAAGCGATTTTACTGGGGATGTATAACAGTAAATGGAGCGTACTAATGTAGACCTGGCTTTACTAGCGCGTATCAGATACTGCAGATCCCATCACTCGCCTCGACGCTCTTCGGAAAAGGGAAGCCAAAATGTATTTTCCATACGAGACAGGTTTCTGTTTAATTAGCTGTTCTCGGAACATCCACCACTCGCTTACCTTTTTTACTTTCTCTAGCAAGTACATTGTGTACAGAAAAGGTATTGTACACTACACAGAAATTCATACCGAAATTTCACCAGAAATGTACATGTTTTCAGACCATTTACATTACTTTTTACTTTCTCTACACGTACTATGTACATAGCGTATAGAGAAGGATTTGCAATCCACCCAAAAATTCCATACCTTCTTTATCTGCTACATTCGTGCCAGAGTATGCAAAACTCTGATAATGTTCCATTCACATGACCTTCTCTACATCATTGCAACAAATTATTCTGTTTACCTCATCTAATCGAGAAAAAGTTAGCAGAAATAGTCTTATTACTTGGTTCCTTGTTAGTAGATGCGAAATAAGGGGGTACCATAGGTTAAAGTGATAGTCAAAAGCTGGTTGCTTTGTGACTGAAGTTCCTTTGTTTGTATGGATACGAGTTCACAAAGTCCTGTACGAGAAAAGTATAAGCTTTTTATAGCTGAAACCAAAAACAAGGAATATCTCAAAAACAATCAACTCCACGAAAAAAATGTATACAACATAAATTGTGTGTTTTAAAGTGCTTTACATTTGTTGTAGGGTAAGTTATTGTCCATCTCTTACGGTTTATGTTATGCAAAATTCAGTAACATTGACCCAGAATAAAGTAGTTCTTCAGAGGCTATTCCCAGAATAAAGTGTAAACTTTTAGAAACGTTAAAAGGGATATAAAGTATTAATATTTTAATGTTTTTTTGTAATTAGCTGCATTTATAGCGTGCCATCACACCAGTCATTTTACTTGGACCCTCCCCATCTTTTACCATTGTCACATTTGACTGCAGTCACTGAGACGTTCGGCTTTGAATGGATGGCCAGTACATTTCGTATCGCTCTAACGATCACGGCTATTCAAGTCAGACCTTTCAGTAACTATCGCAATAATAAACTTGCCTTCAAATGTGTGATTTACACGAAATCACATGTTAGCGTGAACATTTGCTTTCTGTACTGCAGGCTATGGCGCTAAAATCAATCGCGAACCGGGTCGTTACATGCGCCTGAAACAAAACACAGCTAGATAAAGACACATTTGCTGCACAATGTCAAGAATTTAACTGTCATGGTTAACAACGTGCGCGTGACATGTTTTACAGCTTGTCATAAAGACAGCGCCTCATAGTAGCGTGACAGAAATGTGAAAACAACGAAACTTGTCTCGTTATTACTCCCATGGAGATAATGAGAATCACACGTGTCAGCATTCCTTGATATCTGTTGAAATTGTTATTTTTATTGATGTACTGATAATCTTGTGCATGGTTAAGACAAACCTCTGATGACTCTTATTTCCATTATGTGTTTATTCACGTTTTCCCTGCAGTTTCTCTACTCAGAGTTAACATCGTGGGATGTAGCAGTGATTCCTCCTTTGCGTTGGTGCTAGTTCCATTATAAAGTTAGTTCATTTTAAGTAATGCTCACACACTACAAATTTAATATTTTACATGAAAACTTTAAAAAAAAAAAATGTGTTCCATCCATTCACATGACTTTCTCTACCTCTCTGCAACAAATTATTGTTAAAAAGCTTATGCTTATATTTACTTCAGGCTAATCGAGAAAAAGTTAGCAGAAATAGTCTCATTACTGGCTTCCTTATAAGTAGAAGCGAAATATGGGAGTAACATAGGTTAAACTGAAGTCAAAAGCTGGTTGCTATGTGACTGAAGTTCCTTTGTTTGTATAGACACGAGTTGGCCAATTCCTGTATGAGAAAAGTATAAGTTTTTCAAAGCTGAAATAAAAAACAAGGAATACCTCAAAAACTATCAACTCCACAAAAAAAATGTATATAACATAAATTGTGTGTTTAGTGTGCTCTACAGTTTTGGTGTGGTAAATTTCGGTCCATCACTAACGGTTTATCAGTTATGCAAAATTCCGTAAAATTCATCTAGAATAAAGGAGTGTTCAGAGGTTATTCCCAGAAAATTCAAGATATACATATTATTTGTCAGCTAAATATCTTTAAAATAAGATACTTTAATCAAAATCGTTAGAGCCATTTTTTAGAAAATCAAAATTTTCGAAAAAAGTTCCATGTAAAGGGTAGTTTGGGGTGGGGAGATATGTCGATATTTTGAGCTATGCTGCACACACACATACGGACATTTTTCTAAAAATTCTTTTTTTGGATACAGGGGTCCCAAAACATGTATTTCCGGTGAAATCTCGGTATTAAATTTTAGGTGTATTACAATACCTTTTCAATACACGATGTACATAGTACGGGTAGAGAAAGTAAAACATCTGATTTGTTGTATTAACGTAACTTTGTATATCTGCAAACTTCTTATAATATCGGTTTCTCAGGGTTGGATACGTTGAGTTTAAATCTTTTTTTTTTTTTTTTTTTTTTTAATTTCCTCACACACACACACACACACACACACACATAGAAGTATATATGTGAGAGTTCATGCATACATAATTCCAGACTCTGTTGGAGATAGGGAATGGTTCTGGTTAAAGAAAAATTCCCCGCCCCAGCTGGGAATCGAAACGGGACCTCCGGGTGAGAATTCAGCCCGCTGACCATTCCACCATGGAGGCAGTCTTCTTATAATAGTCATATATCACATAGGAGTTTAAAGTTATGGTTTTTGATTCGAGCGAGAATATTGTGAAACGAGACGCAGATTCTCCAAGCGAGAATAAAAAGAAACGTTATGCTTGCGTATCATACAATGTTTTTTCTACCAGAGTTTTCTGATATTAAAAGAAAAGCAACGAAAGATGAGATAAATTTGAGGTCAAGTTTGTTTCACTCACAAGGGTCATAGTTCGTTATTTATTTCGTAGCTTTAGGATAGGGTGCATTCAGAGGATATGGTTTCACTTTATGGTTTCTGGCCGCAATGATGGTACGGTTATAGCAACCGTAACAAACCAACATTATTGTTCTGTGATGTACTCGTAGTTTGTGAAAAGAATGGATTTTGAGAATCATGCTATCTTTACAGCTGCGAAAGAAGCAGTGATGTATACATATTACTATCGTGAACTATTTTGCAAGCTTAAAGTAGGAACAAATTTACTTTACGCCTGCATTTTACGCTTGCTGCACTTCTTTGCGCGTGGATTCCGTAAACATTAGGCTTGAAATGAGTTCGTAAACTACTCAATTACGGCTGTAGAAAAAAGCTATTTTTCTTCTTTCTACGCCCATAATCGAAATAAACTTTATCAGAATGGTTTTGTTACCTATTTCCTTATAACTGTAATGCTACATTCCTAACGAAAGTCTTTGCATTCTGTTATTTAATGTAGGCATTCACATAGAAATACGCAAGACGTTCCGCAACGCAACGCAAACTGTATCCCTGTGATGTGCATACAGAGAAAGAATTCTGCATTCCTCCCTGTATGTATTACCTGCAGACGATCACAATGCTAGATTTTACAGCGCCTATTGTGGTGTTTAATTTTAGTAACTTCCAAGAACATGACAGAGATTTTAAAGAAAAATTATTTTACTCCAAACTACATTTTCGAAAATTTTGATTTCTTTTTCAAAAACGGCTGTAACATTTTTTCTTAAAGCACCGTATATTAGAGATATTTACATTGTAAATGAAGTGTATATATTAAATTTTCCGGTATCAGCCTCTGAAGAACTATTCCTCCTGGGTGACTTTTGTACAATTAATAAATAGTAAGGGATAAGGAAAAGCTTACTGTACAAAAAGATACACCTCGTTAAAATACTCAATATATGTTCATGTACACTTTTGCTGAGTTAATTTATATTTTGCTAGCTGTTGGTTTCAATTTTAAAATTCTTATACATTTCTTGAATGAGAATTTTCGGTCCTGTTTCTTTTGTGTTTTACCCCTGTTTTACTTTTGAATCATGGGCAACCAGGTTTTCAAATATCTGAATATAGCTTTAGCAGAGTATATTCTGTTATTCTCTTTCTGCTTTGAAGAAACTAATTATAATAATGTTTATCTTGATGAAAATAAAGTAGATAGAAGGATAAACTTTCGTACGAATTTTGTGAGAACTGTTAATGGAACGCATAAGATTTTTTAATTATGCTGTTTACACAGACACACACACATATGCTGATCTTTTTTTCTAAAATTATCACTTTTATTCAAGGGGCTCACATAACGTGTATTTCCAGTAAAATCTGTGTATCGAATGTTGGGGTGGATTGCAATACCTTCTCTACTTTTTAAGTACGTGATAGAGAAAATAAAAAGTGAAAGAGTAAAAATAATCCATTTTTCTAAGTTTTCTTATTTAATACTTTTCAAACACCTATGTGTGCAAAGAATTCGATATTATTAATGAATCATCTAGTTTGTAAATCTTTTTTTCTTGACTAACCTAGACCCATAGGCACAAGCAAACAGTTTCACTTTCGAGCTACTTTCAATACAAAAAAAAAAAAAAAAAAAAAAAAAAAAAAAAAAAAAAAAAAAAAAAAAAACTTAGCTCAAACCCAATCAACGTAACCGGGCTGTTTATAAGAGTTAGGATTTCAATTTCCGGTATGATTGTGTCGTACCTAAAACCTTACTTCTAGTTATGGTTTGTGGAGGAATCACTCCAGCTCCTAGTTATCTATACTTTATGAATCGCCATCACTATTGCAATTTATCAGTGTTGTTATATATTATACCTATTGTAAATTATTACTTCCATTCTTCTCAATACTTAGATCATCGACAGGGAGGACTCGAACAACCCACTACTACTTGTAACCCGGCGCCTCCACCAATATATCGTAACCCCTCTGCAAACGATGTCATAAAGTTCCGTTCTCTTCAATCTCTAGGGATTAATCGGCGATACTGATTCGAACTCTGCAGAAAGAAATCAGGTGCAAGGTTCCTAAAAGGAACATGTCTTTATACATAAGAAGAGCAAGCGTTTTTGCACAAACAAAGTTGTATAAAAGAATGAAGTTACAATTATATGGTTATGGTGTTTTGACGAGGATCAACCTAAGAGTGATCACATAATAAGCTTTGTGGCGCCTTATTTCTTGAGTCAATCGCTGTGATTTTAGCATCCTCGCTAGATACTAACCTCAAAATAGCTTTCATATTCCTAAGAGAGTGTCACACACAACTGTAGTTACTGTCTTTTTAGGGTAACTATTGTCCAAAATACCTTGTGAACGATTTCTCTTCGCCCCTTATAGTTTCAGCTTTTAGGATTCATCTTCTGTAACTATGATTTATCTGGTTTATCTTGGAATTTGAGATAGGAGACTTATACCCTGTTTATTGAAATTTCGAAGTAACGGCTATACATTTCTGAAGTGCCAGTACGCCACGTATAACTGCACTTCGTCTGGAATGAAAAAAATAATGATAAAAAAATGTACTCTTATGACAGGAATCGAAATCATCAACTTTGGGATAGCAGCTTCTCGCGTTGCGGATTAAGTCACCAGAGCAGCTGAAAAAATGCCTCCAGAGTAGGCTACATACTCAAGAACGTAGTTAATGAAGCTCAATGTCGCACTGTCAAGCGACTAGTTCGGATTTTACACATTTTGCGTCATTAAATCTTGGGAACACTAGTAACGAGCTGCTAATAATCGATATTTCTATACTCGGGCAGCAGTTTTAAAGACATTCTAAGCCATTTTTACTTTCTCCATACGTACTATGTACATAGTGTATAGAGAAAGTATTGCACTCCACCAAAAAATTCGATACCTAGATTTCACCGGAAATATATGTTTTTGGGTCCCGAATATCCAAAAAAAAAAGCATTTTCACAAAAAGGTCCGTGTGTGTGTATGTGTGTGTGTGTGTGTGTGTGTGACCGTGTGTCCGTGTGTCTGTGAACACGATAACTCAAAAACGAAAAGTAGGTAAAATACCAATCTTAGTATTTAAGTTTAGTATCTTCTAGGGATGCGACACGAAGATTTTGAGAAAAATTCCCCCACCCCCAACTACCCTTTACATGGAACTTTTTTCGAAAATTTTGATTTTCTCAAACATGGCTCTAACGATTTTGATTAAAATACCTTATGATTAAGACATTTTATGACAAAAGGAAAGGTATATATTGAATTTTCTGGGAATAGCGCCCGAAGACCTCTTCATTCTGGATGAGCTGGCAAACCGCAGGAGATATACAAAAACTTACTACAAAAAAAATGTGGATCTCATTAAAACACACAATTCTTGTCATATATATATATTTACTTTCTGCATATGAGCACTATGTACATAGTGTATAGAGAAAGTATTGCACTCCACCATAAAATTCGATACCGAGATTTCACCGGAAATATATGTTTTGGGGTCCCCAATATCCAAAAAAAGCATTTTCACTAAAAGGTCCGTGTGTGTGTGTGTGTGTGTGTGTGTGTGTGTCCGTGTGCCTGTGAACACGATAACTCAAAAACGAAAAGTAGCTAAAATTCCAAACTTGGTACTTAAGTTTAGTATCTACCAGGGATGCGACACGAAGATTTTGAGAAAAATCCCCCACCCCCAAATACCCTTTACATGGAACTTTTTTTCGAAAATTTTGATTTTCTCAAAAATGGCTCTAACGATTTTGATTAAAATTTCGTATATTAAAGATATTTACCTGAAAAATAAAATGTATATATCTTAAATTTTCTGGGAATAGCTTCTGAAGAGTAGTTTATTTTGGATGAATTATACTGAATTTTGAATAACTGCTAAACCGTAAGAGATGGACAAAAACTTACTACACAAAAAATGTAGAGCACGTTAAAACACACAATTTATGTTATATAAATTTTTTTCGTGGAGTTCGTCGTTTTTGTGACATTCCTTATTTTTGGTTTCTGCTATGAAAAACTTAACACATTTCTCATACAGGAATTTGTCAACTGCTGTCCATACAAACAAAGGCAATTCAGTGACATAGCAACCAGCTTTTGATTATCATTTTAAGCTATGGTACTCCCTTATTTCACCTCTACTTACAAGGAAGCAAGTAATATGGCTATTTCTGCTAATGTTGTACTGATTAGCATGAAGTTAATAGAAGTATAAGCTTCTTAAGAATAATTTGTTGCAGGGATATAGAGAAAGTCATGTGAATGGTACACATCAGATTTTTTCAACCTGCTTTGCTTTAACACCGACTTATAAGCGCCTGATATCCACACGTTTAACGCTATGTAGTTAGTTATGTTTATCCGGGGACCATGTATCGCCGATCTCATATTACTTATGTCAGTCATGTGCACAATCGCGTAAATTATTTCGGTATAGTTCTTTTGTGTGTGTGTGTATACATACACCGTCCATTAGGAGTTTCATAGAGGGTCCCGGCAAATTGCTAATATCCTCAGCTACATTGTCATCGGATGCTGGATTACACCTGCAGTTTTCAAACTCATCGTCCAATTCAGAGTCACCTTCTAAACGTATGATGGAATTGTCCAACACTTCATCAACTAATGCGCCTTTTTCCCACATGTTCACACAAACTTTTCTGTAGAAGCTTTGTACTGCATTGTGGAAGATTTCGCTATTAGAATGTCACATTATGTTTCGCCACATCTGCTTTGATTTTGTCTATGTTAGCTCGATAGCATTCATATCCAAGTGATCCAGAGGTAAGCGAATTACGGTAGGTCCATTTAATTCATCCATAGATTCTATTTCATACCACTTAAACTTTTCTTTATTTCTCTAAATTATGTCGTTTTGTTGCTCGTTGGTCAGAGTTGATTCCCCGATTTTGCAGCCATTCTTGCACCTCTTTCTTCAGTGAATTCAAAACTGGGACTTTTCTTATTTCAGCGGAATGATAGGGGACATTGTCCATTATAATACTATGCGTGCATCAGATTCGCTCTTCTTCCAACACAAGCTTGGAACAATACGAAAGACAACATAATAAACAGGACTAAACACATCACAAGCATTTCCATATTTCACTGTCAATTTTAAGCTCTGGTCGACACACCTTTTGCTGACTGGCTCAGACTGGACTGTCGCGGATGTCAGTGGCAATGTTGTTTTCACAGGGCGGGGTAGCGCTAAGTAGGTCATGTTACAAGTTACACCACATGGACTGTAAGCTTATACTAACAGACATCTGATAT
The DNA here is from genome assembly GCA_030762935.1 of Hymenopus coronatus. Classification (NCBI taxonomy): domain Eukaryota; kingdom Metazoa; phylum Arthropoda; class Insecta; order Mantodea; family Hymenopodidae; genus Hymenopus; species Hymenopus coronatus. The sequence continues at coordinate 29,051,570 of CM060898.1, read as the reverse complement.
AATATATTCTATATAGGCCGTTTAAAAACGACACCAAACGAAGATAGCAGTCGATTAGCTTACACTTTAACTTGTCGGAAACTTGATGTTCAAACTTTCAAACTCTTCTATTTAAAGTTTTACATGTGTTTAAAATTGCACATATTTTGGATTAGGCAGTGAAGGAACAACGGTTGTCATACGCCGTTGTTCCTTGCTACGTTTTCCATTACTTAGGTGACCTGTCCCGCGCCGGCATGTCTATCAAACCATGCCTACACCTCGCGACTGGGACCTTCGCTACCCACCGGCATCTCTCTTGGAGTGGACCAGGCACGTGCCATCTGGTTATGTACAACTGCCTAATCCATTGTGAATATGGGAGTTTTTGAATGTGCCGAATTTAGAGCGGAAAATTATATTCACATATCACGGTATGAATAACAAGGTCCATATCTTCGTTTGGTGCCGTTTAGGAACTATTTGTTTATATTAGATTATCTTATCAATTATTAGTAGCTTCTTATTGCAGTTACAATATTGCCTGAAGTAGGCTAATGTTCTTCTATTCATATCCCGTAGAGTTTAAAATTCCTAAAGGTATAAGGTATGTTGTTGTGCAAGTAACTCCCAAAATAATTTAGGAGAGACGAGATTTATTGCTGTTTCTTCGTTGAAATGCTGAAGGCGAGGGTTATTGTGTCTCCTGAGGGATAACAGGATGAAACAAGTGTCCAGAGGGATAGGACGGTAATCTGTTGGCCGCTGTCCAGATCACGGAGGTGGTCTTGCCCCGCTTCCTCAGTCTGGAGATGTGTTTACAGCGCCAGGAAGTCGAGTGCTAATTGGCGGAGGGGTTTATGACAACATGGGAAGTCCTGTTTACATTCACCTGCGGCTGAAAACAAACTCGCTCTTGTACACTATTGCCAATTTAGTTGTTTTGCAACTAAATTGGTCTTTTAAACGACCTTTTAATTGAATAAAAAATCTAATGTGTCCCATTCACATGACTTTCCCTACAATGCTGCGACAAATTATTGTTAAAAAACTTATTCTTCTATTTACTTCATGCTAATCCAGAAAAAAACATCAGAAATAATCTTATTACTTGCTTCCTTGTACATAGAAGCGAAAAAAGGGAGTACCATCGGTTAAAGTGATAGTCACAAACTAGTTGCTATGTGACTCAAGTTCCTTTGTTTGTATAGACACCAGTTGACAAATTCCTGTATGAGAAAAGTATAAGGTTTTCAAACCTGAAAACAAATGCAAGGGATATCTCAAAAACAATCAACTCCGCAAAAAAACTGTATATAACATAAATTGTGTATTTTAATGTGCTCAACATATTTTTTGTGGTAAGTTTTTGTCCATCTCTTATGGTTTAGCAGTTATGCAAAATTCCCTAAAATTCATCCAGAATAAAGTAGTCTTCAGAGGCTATTGCCAGAAAATTCAAGATATAAATGTTATTTGTCAGGTAAATATCTTTAATATACGATATTTTAAGCAAAATTGTTAGAGCCATTTTTGAGAAAATCAAAATTTTCAAAAAAAGTTCCACGTAAGGGGTAATTGGGGATGGGGGGACTTTTCTCAAAATCTTCGTGTCACATCCCTGGAAGTACTAAACATAAATACCTAGATTGGTATTTTACCTACTTTTCGTTTTTGAGTTATCGTGTTCACAGTCACACACACGGCCCTTTTTCTGAAAATGCTTCTTTTTTTTTGGATTCAGGGGACCCTAAAACATATATTTCCGGTGAAATTTCTGTCTCGAATTTTTGGGTTTAGTGCAATACCTTCTCTATACACTATGTACGTACTACGTGTAGAGAAAAAAAAAGTGCATGTAAAACGCAATACGTCTGTAATATTTTGTTGAGCTTTTGAGCTTGACCTGCAATTGATAGCTCACGCAGTGAAGAAAGCGACATAGCTTCAGCCACTACAGAAAACCAGCATTATTAAAGGTCCAGATTTTACAACATAACCTAAAACCCAGGCATTAACACGCAGAAATTTCAGAATAAAAAGTCTGCTGGTGTTAACAATTTCTATTACATAAATGAGACCCATAAAACCAGCTATGCACGGCTATTTATACTGATATATTGATGAGATGTTTATTCTCCTTCCAACTTTTGCTTTATTCTAAACAAAGCATTAAAGTACACTTCATTACAAAAACATGTGATAGTTCCATGCGCATTACTTTCTCTACATCTCTATAAAAAGTCTTGTGTATTCCATTCGCATGACTTTCTCTACATCTAAAAATGTATTGTTAAAAAGCTATTTTTACTTTCTTTACGCGTACTAAGTACATAGTGTATAGAGAAGGTATTGCATTCCACCCAAAAATCGATACCGAGGTTTTACCGGAAATACATGTTTTGGGTTCCTCTGAATCCAAAAAAAAAACATTTTTGGAAAAAGGTCCGTGTGTACGTGTGTGTGTCTGTGGAAGGTATAGCTCAAAAACGAAAAGATCGTTGAATACCAAACTTGGTATTTAAGTTTGATATCTTCCAAGGATGCGATAAGAAGATTTTCAAGAGAATCCCCCACACCCAACTACCCTTTGCATGGAATTTTTTCAAAAATTTTGATTTTTTTTAAAAATTGCCCAAACGATTTTGATTAAAATATTGTATATTAAATATATTTACCTGACAAATAAAACGTATATCTTGAATTTTCTGGGAATAGCCTCTGAAGACTACTTTATTCTCGATGAATTTTGCGGAATTTTGCATAACGGCTAAACGGTAAGAGAATTTTCCACATAAAAATGTACAGCACATTAAAACACACAATTTATGTTATATACAATTTTTTTCGTGGAGTTGATCGGTTTTTAGGCATTTCTTGTTTTTGGTTTCAGCCTAAAGAAGTTATACTTTATTTGTTAACTTCTGTCCATACATACAAACAAAGGAACTTCAGTCACATAGTAACCAGCATTTGACTATCACCTTAACCTATGCTACTCCCCTAATTCGCTTCTACTTACAAGGAAGCAAGCAATAAGGCTATTTCTGCTGATTTTTTCTCGATTAGCATGAAGTAAATAAAAGTTTTTTTAACAATAATTTGTTGCAGAAATATAGAGAAAGTCTTGTGAATGGAACACATCAGATATTTCTATCTACTTCATGATATAAACATTAGCAGAAATTGTCTTATTTCCCTTCGAGCTACTAAGAAGCAAGTAATAATGAAATGAAGTAGGCTAAACCGATAGTCAAATATTTTAAAATATGGTTGCTATGGGGTTGAAATCCGTTTCTTTGCATGACCGGCAGTTGTCAAGTTCCCGTATGAGAAGTTTTAAGCATATTAATAGTAAAACCAATAAAAGAAATATCCCGAAAACGGTGAATTCATCGAAAACATGTGGTTTATAGAGATCTACATTTTGTGTGTAGTAAGTTTTCGTCTATCTCTTACGTTTTACCAGTTGTGCAAAATTCAGGAAAAAACATCCGTAAAAAAGTGGTCTTCAGAGACTATTCCCAGAAAATTCAGGATATGTATTTTATTTTTCATGTAAATATCTTTAATATACTTTATTTAAAAAGAATTGTTACAGAAAGTTTTGAGAAAATTAAAATTTCCGAACGTTTTTCCATGTAAAAGGTGGTGTGGGGAGTGGAGATTCTCCATGAGATATTTGGAAGTACCCAGTGGAAATCTTTAATAGAAAAACAGGTTTCCTTAAAGATCTAATGAGAAAGTTTCCAGGAAACTGCAAAGAAGCACTAACAGAGTTTCACAATGTATTAAAATAAGTTATTTTAACCAGCAGTTATTAAAGGTATATCTGATTATCCGTCAATGATGTTAGCTAAAATAAGCTACATTCGTAACATTTTTGAACTGCAAAAGTAAGTTACAACAATTATATTGCAATTGGAATAGAAATGTTTGAATGAAAGAAACGCCTGATTGTCCCAACTCATAAGGTGGGTTTTCACAACAACAACAATAATAATAGTACAAAAATTAGACTCACGAAAATGTATCTAGCCCCAAATTTTTCTCAAGCTGAAGAAAACCCGTTTTCTACCCTTGGCGGCTACGCAGGAAAGCTTCGCTGTGCTCTAAAAGACGGACTGTCCCTCTGCGAGTTTTCAGCAGACTGATTGCCTCTCGGTTCCAGGATGGCCCATTGAAGGAACGGAGGAAAGGTAGTTCTAATATTTCCCACCAGGTCGTAGCTGAATCTCATATATCACACTGAAAATTGCGGAAATCTTGTTTATCTCAATGCGTGACGTCAGTGGATATAACAACAGATGGTTGGAAACTTGCGGAAGGAGGTAAACAAACAGCTCAAACTTTATCTATAATCTTGTGGTGGTGGTGGTGGTGGTTTCTTGCCCCAATCCTGAAGATAATTGACGTTAAATTACCTCTACAAGATACAAACGCACTCAAATTTGAATTGTTCGTGTAATTACCATTACAATTTGGAACACACTCTTCGGACATTATGTCTTTAACAATGCGAAATAATTTAAAACCAATAATATGAAAATGTGCCCACTGCTGTACATAAATCAAACATGAGCTTACTGAATCACGGTGTCCAATGAGTGTGACATTAGGCCATGTGCCAATGTTTAAAGCAAGGCATTCTCTTTAGGTGGTGTTGGTATGGTCCACGTAGCTAAAACGAAGTAAAATAAAACAGAGTGAGAGAGATTTTGAGAGGCTATTGATTACTCGTATCTCTTCTCTCTCTCATATAAAGGAACGAGTGAGAGGGAAAGAGACGCAGTCACAACCCGAGCAGCAGTTGTCAGATTTAACATATTCCTAAATCACAATATTGATAGATTATTTTTGCCAGTAGGGAATGGTGGTTGTAGAACACACGCTGGTCGGATTTACATACACATTACGGAAGGCAACTGGGGGGAAAATGTTTTGGCGCAAATGATCTGACTGTTCATGTCCTTTTCTACATTTTCCTGTATGTTGATTTGATTGATCGAAGTTGTTCCATGATGAAGCTGCGGTAATGATGATAAACGCTTTACGATTCAGTGCAACTTCCACGCCAGCGAGCGGATTTATTCCTCCGAAACGGCTGCTAACTTAATACTCAGGTTGGAACTCCATACAATCTTTTTAATTCATTTTTCAGCGCTTTTGCACTCTTGTGTAACGCGTATAAGCTACTGAGTTGCCGTTACTTATTTGTTTTTAAAATGTGAATCTTTTGTCGGTGTATTTAATTTTGCAGAGAACATAACTGAATATATGAGATTAATAAGCCCATTATATCATTGTGTCTTTTTTACTTTCTCTATACGCACTAAGTACATAGAGTATAGAGAAGGTATTGCACTTCACCGAAAAATTCTTTAATATACAGCATTTTAAATACAAAGTTTGGCACTATACCGACTTTTCGTTTTTAGAGTTATCGTGTTCACAGACACGCAGGTGCACACATGCGGACCTTTTTCTAAAACCATTTTTCTTGATAAAGGGACCCTAAAACGTGTATTTCTGGTGAAATATATGTGTACTATATAAGAAAACAACCATTTTTATACGACTCTTTAAGAAATCGAGCATACGAACCATGAAACCGGAAAAAAAAGTTCCAATTTTGTCATAGAAATTTACTACGTCATTTATCAAACCATCCTCGTAATTCTAAAATAAGCTTTGCATCGAAAGCGCAATCGTATTCGAAGATATATTCAAATTTAACAAACCTTGAATTGTTTGGTCTTTAACGCTAATTCCAACTCTGGATTAATAATCTGCGAGCCTTGTTTTTGAGCTATAAAACTGTATGTTGTTATGAAATATCATAAAAACATTTTAATTAATTCTTTTGTTACAAAAAAAGAAGAAACACGATGCATTATCTTAATGGGAGAAATATATTTACAACTAAGTACTTTGTTGGAAGTGACGGTATATTTCATCCCAAATGAACAATAAACCTTAATTAATTCGCGGGTAATGCAATTGGGTTAATGAGACAATAGACATTTTCAGAGTTCTTCATTTCTGTTCATTACTTGGACAGGTAATGGACGTTGTTATCTTTTTCATTTGTGCTATAAAAAGGATTTGTGGCCACGTTTTCATCGCCTGTTCGCCATTACAACACGCCATAAATTAACCGTAAATTCTTCATGAGCCATTAAAATCTGCATCTACGGTAAACGTTTAAATCATTCGTCCGGTGCCAATTAGAGACACTGAGCTGAGTATTTCTATTGTTTATTTTGTTGTTTTATTGCTTTTCTCTAAAATATAGAGCCATTTAATTTTGCATAAGATTGTTTTGTTTCAACTCTTTAATATGTTTTGTCATCTTGCAAATGACAACTCTGTTTCAGTTTAAGTGTACCATTACAACGATAATATTACAATTTAACTTTAGAGCACATTGCATTTGCTAATTTGAATTTACAGTATAGGTAACTATAAAAATAACAATATCGATTTAACTGAAGACCTGTCTAGTATGAGGTTTTATTTTTGCACGTTTACTCTTTCTGTAAATCGTAGAGTACCCAGAGCTCGAGGGTTAAGGTGAAATTTGGCCCAAAATTATGAAAAACTCAAAAATTATTTTCTTTAAATTCTCTACCTAGTTTCGTTTCGTAATCGGCTTACCCTCCCCGTATTTGTAGCAGACACCCCCCCCTAGGACTTACAAGCCGATGCTTAGGGGTCAGAAGCCTGTCGGGGAGCCAACGGCATGAAATCACAGAATGGAGAACTTGTTACGAGGGGTCGGCCCGTAGCATGAAGAAGTGGATACTGTGAAATGTAAGTACAATTGGTTGATGAAATGAGTGACGGGGGAAACTGGAGGACCCGGACACCGCTTCATTCACCACAAATCCCGGATCGAACACGGGCAGCCTAGATGGGAGGCAAGGTTTCTACATAGTACTTGGTATAAACATAGAGCAGGTATTGCATCCACCTGAAGTTAAATAGGTACCCAGATTTCACCGAAAATACACGTTTTGTGGTCACCGGTGTCCAAAAAATCACTTTTATAAAAAGGTTTTGTGTGTGTGTGTGTTTGTGTGAACACGAACTCAAAAACGATATATTGGTAACATACTAAACATGGTGTTTAAGTTTAGTATATTCCAAGGATGCAATACGGAGAGTTGGAAGAAAAATCCCACCCAAACTACCCTTTACATGGAAAATACTTCAAAAGCTTTGATTTTCTCACAAATTGCCGTAACGATTTTGGTTAAAATACCTTATATTAAAGGCATTTACATGACAAATAAACTGGATAACTGCAATTTTTTGGTAATTTCCTTTCCGAATGAATTTTTCTGAATTTTGCATAACTGGTAAACCGTTAGAGATAGACACAGTTTACTACACAAAAAAAAAAAAAAAACGTAAATCTCGTTAATACAAAATGTATGTCATGTACATTTTCTTCCTGGGGTTGATCGTTTCCGAGATACTTCTTGTTATTGGTTTCAGTTTTAAAATAATACCTCTCATAAGAGAGCTTGTTAACTTCTGGCCATGCAAAGAAATGCATTTCATTCACATAGCTAACAGATTTTAAAATATTTTACAACGTTTTAGTCTAGTGTATTCTTTTATTTACCCCTTACTTAGACTGAAATAAGTAATTAGACTATTTTGCTGATATTTATCTCGATCAGCACGAAATCGATAAAGAATAAGCTTTTTAACTATAATTTGTTACAGATATGTAGAGAAAGCCAAGTGAACGGAACATCAGATTTTTACTTTCTCTATACGCACTATGTACATAGTGTATAGAGAAGGTAATGCACTCCACCCAAAAATTCGATAGCGAAATTTCACCGGAAATACATGTTTTAGGGTCCCCTGTATCCAAAAAAAGTATTTTCAGAAAAAGGTCCGTGTGTGTGTGTGTGTGTGTGAGAGCACGATAACTCAAAAACGAAAAGTCGGTATAATACCAAACTTGGTATTTAAGTTTAGTATCTTCCAGGGATCCGACTCGAAGATTTTGAGAAAAATTCCCGCACCCATAACTACGCTTTACATGAAACTTGTTTTCGAAAATTTTGATTTTCTAAAAAATGGCTAACGATTTTGATTATAATTTCGTATATTAAAGATATTTACCTGACAAATAAAATGTATAACTTGAATGTTCTGGGAATAACCTCTGAAGAATAGTTTATTCTGGATGAATTTTACTGAATTTTGAATAACTGGTAAACCTTAAGGGATGGACAAAAACTTACTACACAAAAATGTAGAGCACATTAAAACACAATTTATGTTATATACATTTTTTTCGTGGAGTTCGTCGTTTTTGAGACATTCCTTATTTTTGGTTTCTGCTATGAAAAACGTATATTTTTCTCATACAGGAACTTTTCAACTCCTGTCCATATTAACAAAGGAATTTCATTGACATAGCAACCAGCTTTTAAATATCTTTTTAACTTACAAGCTATTTTTTTCTGATTAGCATAAAGTAAATAGAAGTATAAGCTTTTTAAGAATAATTTGTTGCAGGGATATAGAGAAAGTCATGTGAATGGTACACATCAGATTTTTTTTTAAAGTTATGTTTATGAGAAAATGTTCATATTGTTTTTAGGATGGCTGTTATTCCTTATCTCAGAGGTTCGATTATTGACGTAATAGGTCACACGGATGACACTCTTCTGCCGTCTGCTCTCTGCCCTTCCCGACTATAAGTGGAGTGGTGTATGTAAACACAGCACAGACATAGCTCAGGGCAGTTCAACACACATTAGACATTGATATTTGTGCTTCATAAGCAGACAAATTGAGATACACTTCTGTGTTATGCTCATTGTTCTGTAATAAATTGTACTTATTCACCACTTATTTCCGTTAGTATTTGAGTATAATGTGATGATCCAGTTTTAGTAAAGTTACATTTATTAAGACATTTTCTGAATATGTTTAGGTGGGCTTTTATTCCTTATCTCAGACGTTCAGTTGTTTACGTAACAGGCCACACGGTTGGTTCTCCTCTGCCCTTCCCGACTGTAGGTGGTATGATGTATGTAAACACACTAGAGGCATGGCTCAGGGCCATTCAAAACATATTAGACACTGAAAGTTTTGCTTCATTCATAACAATGTTATTAGTAAACGTACAATGTGAGATACTCTTGCATATTATATGCTTTGTATTCTATTAAACTCCCATCATTTATTGGGGAGATGCAGGGAATGACGGTTGCTTAAGAGTTGCAGACCCCCCCACTCCCAATGTGAGGTTGGATTTTTTTCTGTAAATTGATACGTTGTGATTATAAATATATATTAACTGTGCATAAATGTATGACTCTAAGTTACTGCTAATAATTCAAAATTAATATTAATTGCATTGGCCGTTATTCCCAGAATGTGCAGGTAGTCAAAGTCGCTAAGGTACAGCAAAGTAAAATAGAGAAGTTAAACATTCAAAGCTTATCTTTATTAATTCATTTGAGAATGTCTTAAAGAAATGAAGTTGAATAAAAAAATATGATGTGTTCCATTCACATGTCTTTCTCTTCAACTCTACAATAAATTATTGTTAAAAAGCTTACGCTACTATTTACATCCTGCTAATCGAGAAAAAAATTAGCAGAAATAGTCTTATTACTTGCTTCCTTGTAAGTAGAAGCGAAATAAGGGTTAAAGTGATGGTCAAAAGCTGGTTGCTATGTGACTGAAGTTCCTTTGTTTGTATGGACATGAGTTCACAAAGTCCTGTATGAGAAAAGTATGTTTTTGTAGCTGAAACCAAAAGCAAGGAATATCTCAAAAACAATCAACTCCACGAAAAAATGCATGTAACATAAATTGTGTGTTTTAAAGTGCTCTACATTTGTTGTGTGGTAAGTTTCTGTCCATCTCTTACGGTTTAGCAGTTATGCAAAATTCCGTAAAATTGACCCAGAATAAAGTAATCCTCAGAGGCTATTCCCAGAAATTTAAAATATACATCTTATTTGTCAGGTAAATATCTTAAATATACCACATTTTAATCAAAATCGTTAGCCATTTTTTAGAAAATCAACATTTTCGAAAAAAGTTCCATGTAAAGGGTAGTTTGGGGTTTTCTCAAAATCTTCGTGTCGTATCCCTGGAAGATACTAAACTTAAATACCAAGTTTGGTATTTTACCGGCTTTTCATTTTTGAGTTATCGTGTTCACAGACACACACACACACACACACAAGGACCTTTTTCTGAAAATACTTTTTTTAGATACAGGTGACGCTAAAACATATATTTCCGGTGAAATCTCGGTATCGAATTTTTGGTGGAATGCAATACCTTCTTTATACACTATGTACATAGTGCGTATAGAGAAAGTAAAAAGTGCCTTCCCAAGGTTATGAACATTATTAAAAAACGGAAAAGTATATCTTGAAAATTGCATTATTGAATTATTGAAGCTCCTGTTTGCGCTATAGTTGCGACAGCCGACAGAATGAATTGTGTTATTGCCTACACCGTTCTTGTTCACATTTTCGTTACATTAGGCTGTATAGGCCACTAGGTCCGTTGTAATATAATTATTTAAAGTACTTTTAAGTTCTTTAGCTGATACTTTTCACAGCATAAAGCCTGTCATTAACATTGTAAGAAGATTGAATTGGCTTACGACAAATAATAATAATAATAATAATAAATGCTGAATTGAATTTGAAATTGAATTCGAAGGGAATGACGGCCACATAGACCGACATTACCATTATGAACAACGTTACAGAAAATACTTCATAACCAACAAATAGTGTTCTCTCTCGAAACAAAAAGTTCTCCAATAATCAGCAATAAATACGCCACACGTTTTGTAAACGGGTTGAACAAATTTACAACAATGATTTATAGTTACAATGTCTTGATTTTCCGGGCGAAATTATCAGAAAAATACCAACTACAGAATAACACTTCTAACCTCGTAAACTTACAACTCAGCAATGAAGTTACTATAGAAATACTTCTATCTCGTTGCAAATAGAGCGCAGTACACGATTTACATTTCTGTGTGTATATATACACTTGTGTATAGGTACATTTGTATATACTTATTTCAATTGGCATGCCGGAATTAACTAGCTTTCTTAATAAATAATGTCAGGTTAAACGAATTTTATCACCATAAACTACTAATCCCTTTAGACCTGTAATTTTTGCAATAAATATAAGAGATTTCTTCTGTTTATTGTGGACTGAGGAAAGGCAAGTTCTATTTCTAAGACTAGCGCGATTAATTTTATATTTTAAGACAGTACAGTAAATTTTCAAGTGTTGGTTGTCTGCTACATCGCTGCGCCATTTAATGTTTATGCTACGCCTGCAACATGACTACCTCGTCAGCATTAACATTTCCTACATCTAATGCCAACACTGAAAAAATGAAAAATTATGCAGGGAGGAGCTAATGTATACTTCCGTGCAGGCAATAAATGTTGAACATGGCAGTAATGAATATCGCGTGGTGATTTGTCAGCGCTCCAACGTTTTGTTTTATTTCTCCCCCATCACCGCTACACATTAAACAAACGCAGCTACATGATGTGCAATTGTTAAATGTTGTGTAGGAACAAGTGAGGATATTGCTGAAATATACACAAATGTGGGTCACGTCATTCCCTCATGAATACGGAAAACAAATGACAGATCTTATTACCATGGTTACTGTCCTATGTTTTTAAAACTATGTCAGCACCAACACGTAGAGACAACGGCTTGTGTTTTCAACATATCAGACTTTATATCAAAGTAAAAATGACGGCAACCGAGATCGAAAACTATTAAAAAAAAAAAAATCTGATGTGTTCCAATCACATGACATTCTCTACATCTTTGCAACAAATTATTGTTAGGAAACTTATGCTTCCATTTACTTCATGCTAATCGAGAAAGAATTAGCAGAAATAGTTTTATTACTTGCTTCCTTGTTAGTAGAAGCGAAATAAGGGAGTGTCATAGGTTAAAGTGATATTAAAAAACTGGTTGCTATGTGACTGAAATTCCTATGGTTGTACGGACAGGACTTGATAAATTCCTGTATGAGAAAAGTATAAGTTTTTAAACCTGAAACCAATAACAAGGAATATCTCAAAACGATCAACTCCACGATAAAAAATGTATATTATATAAATTGTGTGATTTGACGTGTTCTGCGTTTTTTATGTGGTAAGCTTTTGTCCATCTCTTACGGTTTAGCAGTTATGCAGAATTCCGTAAAGTTCATCCACAATAAAATAGTCTTCAGAGACTATTCCCAGAAAATTCAAGATACACATTTTATTTGTCAGCTAAATATCTTAACTATACGATACTTTAATCAAAATCGTTAGAACCATTTTTGAGAAAATCAAATTTTTTTAAAAAGGTTCCATGTAATGGTAGTTGGGAGTGGGGGCATTTTCCTGAAAATCTTCGTGTCACATCCTTGTGAGATAGCAAACCTAAATAACAAGTTTGGTTTTTAACGGACTTTTCGTTTTTGAGCTATGCTGCCCAAAGATACTCGCACACATATACACATACAGACACGCACACCAACAGACACACACACGGACATTTTTCTAAAAATGCTTTTTTATTGGATTCAGGGTGTCTCCAAACGTGTATTTCCGATGAAATTTCGCTATCGAATTTTTAGGTGCATTGGAATGCCTTTTCTATACACTACTTAGGTAGGTACATAGTACGTGTAGAGAAAGTAAAAATAGCCTGGGATTTTCTAACACTCATAAGTAATGTCATGTTAGACTCCCTTATTTTTAGTACACATGGAAGCATGCAAATAATTTATGATACAAAAGCCGATGAAATCTAAATTAAATCTTTCAAATTATCGTGGTGTGTATTCTTCCTTTAATGCCAAAAATATTTCAAGAGCTGTTACTACTTTAGTTATTATCATCCTTTCACCTTTATTTTCTGTCGTTCAGTTTGGCTTCAGACAGTTTCATTCCTCTCCCAAACAGCTGCATCCCGTAGTATATCATTTTAGACTCATTCAACTCATATGCTTGGACCTGTTCTTAGACACTGAGAAAGCTTTCGACAAGGTTTGGCAACTGTGTTGCACAAGGAGGTGTTCTTGGCCCTGTGTTATACCTTAGATATACCCATGCTTTTCCCAAATAAAAATTCATCAGCATTAAATTGGGTCAATTTGCTTATGAGGTAGCTATTTTGAATAGGGGACATTCAAATCTGCTGTAACTGAGCTACACGATTCTGTTAATCAGATCTACGATTGGACTAAGCACTGCACAATCAAAACAAAACGCAGAGAAAATCTGATGACTTTTTGTACATACCTATAACAAGTGCTTGCTAAAAAACATATTTTTCTATCTACTTCATGCTAATCGAGATAAAAATTAATAGAAACGGTCTTATTACTTGCTTCTTTGTAAACAGAACGAAAATAAGAGAATACACTAAGCTAAAGCGATAGTCAAATTTTTTCAAACCTGATATCCATTTCTCTGCATGGCCAGGAGTTGAAAATTCCCATATGAGAAAAACTTACATATTTTAAAACTAAAACCAACGGTCTACGCCACCAAAAATGTATATGGCTAATTGTGTTTTAACGAGATCTACACTTTTTATGTACTAAATTTTAGTCTATACCTTGGGGTTTACTGGTAAGGTACAATTCAGCAAAATTCATCAACGATAAAGAGGTCTTCAGAGGCTATCACTAGAAAATTCAAGATCTAAATCTTTTGCAAGAAATGTTGTTTGCGGATCAGCTAGAAAAGTTTGTGTGAATGGAATATTTCAAGTTTTTGGATACAGGGGACCCTGAAACGTGTATTTCTGGTGAAAACTCGGTATAGAATTTTGGGTGGAGTGCAATGCCTTCGTTACGTGTGTACTATGCACTGGGGCGGTAACGGGGTTACGTGTTCATATCACGTGTGCAGGTTTTGGGTATTAGGAATGGTGTGGATTTGTGGTTGCCCTATCTCAGAATTTTTACTAGCATGGAAGGAAACTGTTTCAATATGAGGTACGACACAAGTGCTTTATTCAATTAGTTCGGTCATTTCCCGCCGTCGAACACACACGCATTGCACTTAAATTTCTCCTATGAAACTAAGCTTTACGCGACCGCGACTATTGTTACTTATTAATGTTGATGCCGTAATATCGCCCCTACTCTCTGGTCTGTATTACAATAACTATTTTCCTCACAACTAAAGGTCGCCTGTTTGACTCCACCATGGACCCTATATATCACATCTTGGTTCTGTCGATGTTCTACGTCAAATGCCTCAAAAAGTGTCGCTTGACCTGCGGGAGCATTGTTTTCTCTTTTCCCGTTATGTTCCCCTCGGGCAGTGTCCTCTCACCCCCTAAAGTTCAATGCTCTCCCCTTACGGTATACTGTGCTACCAGCTCGTAACAACTCGGCTATTTAGACGTGTTTGAAATCTTTCTTCCCTTCCCATTTTCAATGTACATTTATATTTCCCTTCTTGGTATAATTTATATTATTAGCTATGATTTACCTTTACCTTCTGAATAGCTCTTAGCCCCGTGACAAGACATGTACTGTCTCAGCACTAAGTAGAGAAATTAAAAAATCGTGGTGGATGAGAAGGCATCTTAATATTAGTTTATGAACCACAAAAAAAAAAAAAAAAAAAAAAAAAAAAAAAAAAAAACCAAGAACAGAGTGAGTGGTTTACAGGAATCAAACCTCAAATGCAAGGCCCCCTTGGAGCCATATTTCCGTTTAAACGATCTTAATTCATCATTGGAGTTTGAAAGCTCACCTTGAAATGTCGAGCAGCCAGTTTAAATATTTCTAGTATTGGAAATCATTGTTCAAATATTAACCCCCTTTAACAAATCTATATTGATTGTTCTGGGCTTTTAATCCGATTTCCAGTAGATCCATCTTACCGTCTGAACAAGGCAAACTAATACAGAATGTTCTCCTTTATTAGCTTTACACAACTTTACTTAGAAACGTTGATGTTCGATAAATTCAATAACAGACATTTAAGTTTCTTATCCAAATGAAGTAAAGGAAGTCTGTAAATTGTTGGAGGACTTCATAAGGTTATATTTTTACCAATACTTAATATGAATAAACCAATTGAAAGGGGAAATTTTGAGTTTTCAGTTTTACTATAAATGCTTTCAATATGTACAGCACGTGTAACACGGCAGACGTCCAGCCGATGATTCCATTCATGCTAAAAACACTATCCTTGCTGTAGCTCTACAGGAAGAAATCGGAGACTGTAAAATCAGGGGAATTGGGAGGTACACATGGGCATTCGTATGCCAACGTGGATCTGCTTTGTCTTGTTGAAAAATGAAGACCTGTTCCTCTCCGTTCGTGATCTGTGGCATTAAACAATTTTGCAATATTTCATGTACGAGGGCCTTTTTTTTTCCACTTCCTTTAGACTACAAATAAAAGACAATCTTATACAAAACAATTATTTTATTACTAAAAGTTTTGCACACTTTGGTTAATAGCAACGGCTGCGGGGACAATGAAAGTCCGAATGCATGGTAAGATAAAACGATTGAATGGTTGGTATGACCAGCAATACAGAGCTGTAAAGAAACAAGCAGAGGAGGCTTTGTCAAAATTCAGAAGGGAGGGGGGAGATGACAGTAGGAAAATGTTTACAAAAAAGCGAAGGGAGTATAAACAGCTCTTACGGGAAAAGAGAACTACGTGGCAAGACAAAATTACTCAGAAAATTAGTAATATTTTAACGCGGGGGGGGGGGATAACGCTGAGATGTGGCAAGTAGTAAAACATTTAAGAGGCAACCGTCAGGCGCCCAACGAAATTTCTCCCAGAAAATGGGCAATGCATTTTATGGGAATATTCGGGAAAGGTGAAAGGGAAGGAATTTTTATAAAGGAAGTGCAAATTTTGGGAAATCTTGAGATCCCAATACTGGACGAAGAAATATCAGCACCAGAAATAGCACAGGCGCTGAAGACTCTGAAGGGAGGCAAAGCTCCAGGGTTGGATGGGCTGCCCCCGGAGGTTTTTAAAGCCTCAGCCAATGTTAATGAGTTTGGTAGGAGTATGCTCCAGATATGCAACAGATTGTTTATTGAAGGGAATTACCCTACCTGTTGGGGAAAGGGCATTATTCATCCCATTTATAAAGGGAAGGGAACTATTGGAATTCCGGATAACTATAGGGGGGTTACTCTGTTGCCAATTATGGAAAAAAATTATTGTAGAGTGTTATATAACCGGATAAAGGACTGGGAATCTAAATTTGGCAAACTATCAAAATTTCAAATGGGTTTCAGAGAAGGACACAGTACCATAGATGCCGCTTTTGTATTAAACACTTTAAGGACGAAGCAACTGTTAATTAAGCGGGGAAAGCTTCATTGTGCTTTTGTGGACTTTAAGAAGGCATTTGACTCCATCAATCGAAATTCATTATGGTACAAACTAGGTAGAAAGGGGTTATCAAGTAAAATGGTTAGAGCATTGCAGGCAATGTATCAAAATGTCGAATTCTGTGCGAAGTACGACAGAAACAGAGTGTCCGAGAGCTGCCGAAGCTATAGGGGAGTGAGGCAGGGTTGTATTTTATCTCCCTTGCTATTTAATCTCTTTGTGTATGATATTACTGATACAATGATAGCAGAGAATATCCAAGCACCAGTAGTAGCGGATTTGCAGATCCCAACATTTTTATACGCAGACGATTTAGTATTGTGCTCTATGACAGTAAACGGATTGCAACGAGGACTGGACAAACTTAAGAATTATTGCGATGAATGGCTACTTACAGTTAATGTGAATAAGACTAAAGCAATGACTTTCAAAAAGGGTTGTGTTTATAGCAGGGAGGAGACTTGGACATATGCAGGACAGATACTGGACAATGTTAAATCTTTTGTGTACTTAGGACTCACATTTACAATGAACGGAAAATGGACAAAAGACATTGACATTACAAAACACAAGGCAAGGGTGAAAGCGGCGGAAGCTCTCCGGATACGCTACAGAATACCGAATATATCCATAACCTTAATGGAAACTGTATACGGAGAGACAGTAAGATCCACGATGACATACGAAGGAGAAATATCGGGGTGGGAACAAACAGGGAATCTGGATCAAGCGAGGACCCAATTTTTGAAAGGAATTCTTGGTGTAGGGAGGGGTACGGTAAACTGCGGAATAATGAGGGAATTCGGGGCTCATAGTGAAACGATAGAGCAAAATCAGAGCAGTTAAATATTGGATGAGAATCGTTCACGGAAACCAATCTCTAATTAGGGCAGTCTGCTACCGTGAACAGTTGCGAATGGAACGTAATTCTTCGACGTGGGCATCAAAATTAAAGAAAGGGTTGGAAACTATTGGGATGGGAGACATTTGGATGGCGGGGCAGGAAAACAGGTGAAGTATTTGGAGAAAAATTAAGAACCGCCTCTGTGATATTGACAGACAGCAAATAATTGCGCAATGCACAGAGAAGGTGTCATTAGAAGTACAGTCTGGGTTGAAATCTGAGTGGGGTATGGAGCAATACATCAAAACAAGTACCAAACTCATTAGAGAGGGGCTCGCGTGGATTAGACTAGGAGAATGGAGGAGCACGAAAATTTCTGACGAGAATGGTACGAGAATCTGTCCCATTTGCGAGGCAGAAGAGTCGTGGACTCGCATCTTGGCAAGATGTAGGGGTACGGAGGAATGGCGGGAAAAATATTTGCCGCGATTTTTTACCACTGCGAATGTAGGGCTAGAAGCATGTTGGACGCTACTGGCAGGCATGGAAAACATGGACGGGCTAGGTAAATTTATACTTAAGGCTAAACAGCTGAGATCTGAGGAGGCTGGCAAAAGTGAAAGGGGGGGGGGAGGTACAAGATCAACTAAACAAAAGTGACTACAATGTTCTACATACATATATATTATGTCATACTTAGGTCACTATTG
Organism: Hymenopus coronatus; assembly: GCA_030762935.1. NCBI lineage: Eukaryota > Metazoa > Arthropoda > Insecta > Mantodea > Hymenopodidae > Hymenopus > Hymenopus coronatus. Next base: position 29,033,617 of record CM060898.1, on the reverse strand, counting down.
TGCTATGGATTTACATATGGTGTATATATTATGTGTATATGTCTTTTAAGTGTAATTATCTATTATAAGAGGGTGCATTTATGAAGGTGTACTCTGTACTGTAATTTCAAATTGCTATATTTGAATATCTTTGTATTTTCATTTTTGGGTTCACTCTTAATTCTTTATTGTTGTTTAATATTGCTTTTGACTGTGTATTTCCTTTGTCTTTTTATTTTCGTGTTTACTGTTTTAATTCTTTGTTGTTGTTGTTGTTGTTGTTGTTTTAATATTGCTTGTAATGTGTATTACAAAAGCACGTACGGTCTGTGGACCCGTGCGACTGTTGAAATTCTATGTATGATATTGCTATGTCAATAAATACACTTATTCATTCATTCATACTTTTCAACATAATCACCGAAAAGATTGAGACATTTGTCGTACCTGTGTACAAACTTTGCAATACCCGCTTCAAAAAATGTTGCCGCCAATGATTTCAAATGAGCATTGACGTTGTTTTGAAGATCTTCGTGGATTGAAAGTGCTACCCTCCCAGCAACGTCTTCAGTTCAGGGAAAAGATGAAAGTCGCTGGGTGCCAGGTCAGAACTGCACGACGGATGATCGAAAATGTCTCATTAAAATTGTTCAAGGAGCCGATGGGTTGTGCCAGCAGTGTGTGGACGAGCGTTGTCATAGATCAACACAATTCCTGAAGTCAGCGTTCCTCTTCGTTTGTTCTGAATGGCTCTCCGCAAACGTCATTAAGTACGGAGATCTTCAAAACAACCTCAATGCTCATTTGAAACCATTTGAAGGCAATATTTTTTGAAACGGATATTGCAAAGCTTGTGCACAGGTACGATAAATGTCTCAATCTTTTCGATGATTATGTTGAAAAATAGCCATAAGTGTACAAAACCTTTAGTAATAAAATAATTGTTTTCTATGAACTTGTCTTTCACTTATAGCCTACGGGAGGTTGAAAAAAAAAACTCGTGGTTTTCGTTGGTAATGTTCTCAGTGAAAAAAAAAAACACGTTTACTTTTGGGCTGTCACGCTCTAAATCACATATTCAGACATTGTGTCTATTGCCTCTTCTAAATGCATGAAATATCGCTTTTCATCACACATTATGACAAACCCCCCTCCTCTTTGATTATGGCCATAAAATTCTAACAAAACGCTAGCCTGATCATCAATGTAAAGTTTTTGTACCAATTGCAGTTTGCACGGAAATAATTTAATTCGCTTCCTGATAATCTGTGGACACGGTTCATATTGGAGTCTGTTGACTGGGTCTCAGTACTGTTTTTCAGGACTCCGTTTAAAGCTTTCAGTCCTCGTTTACACGTGGCCTTCCCGCGTCTTTTCCGTTGACAGTTGCATCGTTTGTCGCGTAGTGGCTGAGTGGTTTGACCATTCACCTCTCCCCTAGACGGTCCCGGTACGATCCCAAGCGACCACTTGTGATATTTGTGGTGGACAAAACGGCGCAGGGGCAGGTTTTCTCCTGGTTCTCCGGTTTCCCCCGCCATCACATTCCAACACTGGGGTTCCATTTTCATGTATTATGAGTGTCATCGCCTGCGGTGCCAGAGCAGTTAAAGTGGGCGTTAAACACTACCCAAAAAACTCATTTAAGCAGATTTTCTGCGGATTCTTCAATTTACCCTGCCATCACATTCCACCGGTGCTTCAACCTCATTTCATGTAGTCATCGCCTGCGGTGCCATTTGTACTAAAACCGGGCATTAAGCACTATAAAAACAAATCTGTCACGAAATTGTTCGAACCACCTTTAGATTGCCGAGGCAGGAGATGCTGAACGTCCAAATTTTTCGGCGAACCCCTAAAATACTGTTTATTTGCCCAAATTTAAGCGCATACCAGCTACGAACGGTTAGTAAAACAGTCATTTTGTCCAAAACAGTGTATACCTACGTTTCTCAGTTGGTGACAGATTAAAACCAGTGTATAAAAATATAATGCGTTCCATTCACATGACTTTCTCTACACCTCTGCAACAAATTATTGTTAAAAAGCTTATGCTTCCTTTTACTTCATGCTGATCGAAAACAAATTATTAATTGCTCCCTTGTAAGTAGGAGCGAAATGAGGGAGTACCATAGGTTTAAAGTGATAGTCAAAAGCTAGTTGCTATGTGACTGAAGCTCTTTTGTTTGAATGGACAGGAGTATGAGAAAAGCATAAATGTTTTAAAGGTGAAACTGAAAACAAGGAATATCTAAACAACGATCATCTCCACGAAAAAACGTTTATAACTTGAATTGTGTGTTTTAACGTACATTTTTGAATGGTAATTTTTTGTCTATCTCTTACAGCTTAGCAGTTATACACAATTCCGTAAACTTCATCCAAAATAGTCTTCGGAGGCTATTCCCGGAAAATTCAAGATGTAACTACATATTATTTGTCAGGTAAATATCTTAAATATACAATATTTTAATCAAAATCGTTAGAGCCATTTTTGAGAAATCAAAATTTTCGAAAAAGGTTCAATGTAGGCGGTAGTTTGGGGTGGGGGATTTTCTTGAATATCTTCGTGTCGCATCCTTACAAGATATCAAACTTAAATACCAAGTTTGGTATTTAACGGGCTTTTCGTTTTTGAGCTATGCTGTCCACAGACACAAACACACACACGGACCTTTTCCAGAAATGTTTTTTTTTTTTTTTTTTTTTTTTTTTTGGAATCAGGGGGCCCAAAACATGTATTTACAGTGAAATATTGGTATCGAAATGTTGGGTGCAATACAATACCTTCTCTATATTCTATGTTCGTAGTATGCGTAGAGAAAGTAAAAAATACTTCAAACTTTGCTCCTGCAAGTGTTTTTATGTTAAATAATGATGAAAATACAGCGTTTTGAAATCGTCCAGTAATTTGTAGTCGCCCGTATATATACGTCGTTATTAAATTTGGTGCTTTCAATCATATGTTATATGGATTATACGTGTAAATAGCTTACCATGGATAGCTGATCCTTAATCCCGTATCTCCTTCATTAATATTCTAAATCTGTTGAATGAAAACTACAACACAGAAATGGGTTTTAAACACCACTAGCGTATACTGTAGTTAAAATTGCCATTTACCCTCTAGACCGTTATAGTAATTCAGATAGCAAATAAGTAAAAAAATTCGATGTGTTTCATTCAAATGATTTTCTCTACATCTCTGCAACAAATTGTTAAAAAGCCTATGTTTCTATTTACTTCGTGCTAATATAGAAATAAAATTAGCAGAAATACTCTTATTACTTGCCTCCATTTAAGCAGAAGCTAAGTAAGGGTACCATAGGTTAAAGTGACAGTCAAAAGTTGGTTGCTATGTGACTGAAGTTCCTTTGTTTGTATGGACACGAGTTGGTAAATTCCTGTATGAGAAAATTATAAGTTTTTCAAAGCTGAAACCAAAAACAAGGCATATCTAAAAAAGGATCAACTCCACGAAAAAAAATGTATGTAACATAATCGTATGTTTTAATGTCCTCTACATTTTTGTGTGGTAAGTTTTTGTCTATCTCTAACGGTTTAGCAGTTATATAGAATTCCGTAAAGTTCATCCAGAATAAAGTAGTCTTCAGCGGCTATTCCCAGAAAAGTCAAGATATACATATTAATTTTCAGGTGAATATCTTTAATATACAATATTTTAATCAAGTTAAATATCAAGTTTGGTATTTAATGGTATTTTTGTTTTTGAGCTATGCTGGCCATAGACACACAGATACACACACATGCACCTTTTTTTTTTTTTTTTCCAAACATGTTTCTTTTTTATTCAGAGGGACCCAAAACATGTATTTCCGGTGAAATCTCGGTATCGAGTTTTTGTGTGGAATGCAATACTATCTTTATACACTATGTACATAGTACGTATGGAGAAAATAAAAACTCTTCATTGTGCAAAGACTTAGTTTTTATCGAAATTTACCTTGATAATATTTGTATACAGCAAGAGAAGCTGTAGCATTTCATCGAAATATTCGATACCGAGATAAGGTACAGATATGAATTTGTGTAGTGTGTATGTGTGTGTGAGTGTGAACAGCATAGCTCAAAAACAATGAAAAACAGTTAAATGCAAAATTTGATATTCAAGATCTTCAAAACAACGTCAATGCTCATTTGAAATCATTGGCGGCAACAGATTTTGAAGCGGGTATTGCAGAGCTTGTGCACAGGTACGATAAATGTCTCTATCTTTTCGGTAATTATGTTGAAAGGTAACCATAAGTGTACAAAGCTTTTAGTAATAAAATGCTTATTTTCTATGAACTTATCTTTTATTTTTACCTTATCGGAAGTTGAAAATAAGACTCTTTATCAATAATTTGTATGAGAGATGTAGAGAAAGTCATTTGAATGGAACACACAAGAATTTTTAAAACAAAATTGTTAAAATAAGTACTTTATCGTCTAAAAGGGATGTGTTCTAGGAGAGGAGATATCCTTGAATGACGCAATAATGAAGGTAGTGTGGGTGTGACCCGGGAGCAATAAATGAAGTTTCTTGTGAGGCTGCTAATGGCAGGTTTGTGTGCATTAGAGTGAGTGGAGCAGTGTTTGTGGTTGACCACAAGTGGCACTGAGTGATTAGAGTACTCCAAACTTGGTGCAAGTGGACCGACTTGAACTGACCCAGTTGTCATAGTTCTCCACTCTAAATAAGCTCCAACCACAGCAGTTATACGTACCTGTCCCAGATACGAGTGTCCTGATTGCATTTCCAGCAAGTTATGGCACATGCTCTAACTGGATTCACCTAGAGCTATATGTATAGGACAGACATATTTAATGGTCCTCAACTACCTTAAAGATAGGCCAAATATGCCTGTTTCGGTTCAGAAGGGATCTTTCCAAGTCTTTGTGGTCGTCCAACATCACTGGTACACTCGCAGACATTAAAAATCTAATGTGTTCCATTCACTAGACTGTCTCTAAATCTCGGCAACAAACTATTGTTAAAAAGCTAATGCTTCTAATTACTTCATGCTAATCGAGAAAAAAAAAATAGCAGAAATAGTTTTATTACTTGCTTCCTAGTAAGTAATAAAACTATTTCTGCTTCCTTGTAAGTAGAAGGGAAATAAGGGAGTATCATTTATTAAACTGATAGTCAAGAGCTGGTTGCTAAGTGATTGAAGTACCTTTGTTTGTATGGACAGGAGTTGACAAATTCCTGAGTAAATTAATTTCTAGACCTATTCATGCTCCTATTCATGAATTGGCACAAAGTGAAATTAATTCCTGTGTGAGAAAAGTATGTTTTTTAAAGGTGAAACCAAAAGAAGGAATATCTCAAAAAAGATCAACTCCACGAAAAAAATGTGTATAATATAAATAGTGTGTTTTAATGTGCTCTACATTTTTTGTGTGGTAAGTCTTTGTCTATCTATCACGATTTACCAGTTATACAAAATTCTGTACAATTCATCCACAATAAAGTAGTCTTCAGAGACTATTCCCAGAAAATTCAAGATATACATTTTATTTGTCAGGAAAATATATTTACTATGCGATGTTATAATCAAAATCGTTAGTCATTTTTGTGAAAATCAGAATTTCCAAAAAAGGTTCCATGTAAAGAGTAGCTGAAAGTGGGCAGATTTCTCCAAAAGCTTCGTGTGGCATCCTTAGAAGATACCAAACCTAAATACCAAGTTTGGTTTTTAACGGACTTTTCATTTTTGAGCTATGCTGCGCACAGCCACGCGCGCACACACACACACACACGCACATATACACACACACTCGGAAATGTTTCTAAAAATGCTTATTTTGGATTCATGGGATCTCAAAACATATATTTCCATGGAAATTTCGGTATTGAATTTTTGGGTGCAATAGAATATCTTCTCTATATACTATGTACATAGTACTATAGAGAAAGTAAAAATACACCTGAAAATACTTATCGTAAGAGGAGTATTTTCGCTTGCTCCACCCATGCCTTTCACCTGTTTGTTATGCTCTTAAAAGCGTATAGGATAAGCCACGTTAATGAAGAGAAGCGAATAGTCGTGAAACGTAACTTGTGTTAAATGAGGTTCTGAATTGTGAATTAGTGATCCTTGAGCTATCAGGTTGGACAATACTGGATCCCCTCACAGGAAAATTAGATTAGCTGCTTCCTCTACAGAACTATGTACAGAGAAGGTAATTTATATTGCACCCAAAATTCGGTACCGAGATATCACCGGAAATATATGTTTTGGAACCCCCTGAATCCAAAAAAAAAAATCGTTGTGTCTATCTGTCTGTGTGTGTATGTGTGTGTCTGTGGGTAGCACGGCTAAATACCAAATTTGGTATTCAAGTTCAGTGTCTTCCAAACATGCAGCACGAAATTTTCAAGAAAATCCTCCCACCATTTTAATCTTCTCAAAAATGGCTGTAAGGATTTTGATTAAAATATCGTACATTAAATATGTTTAAATGGAAAATTAAATGTGTACCTTGAATTTTCTGGGAATTGCCACTGCATACATGTTTATTATGAATGAATTTTGCGGAATTTTGCATAACTCGTAAACCGTAACAGATAAACAAAAACTTACCTAACAAAAAATGTAGATCTCGTTATAACACACAACTTGTCTTATAATTTTTTGGTTGAGTTCAACGCTCTCAATATTGGTTTCAGTTTTAAAATATTATTACCTTTCTCCTACGGGTATTTGTCAACTCTTTGCCATACAAACAAAAGAACTTGAGTCCCATAACAATCTGGTTTTAAAAGATTTGACTATCGCTTTAGCCTTTAGTACTCCCTTATTTCCTTACTACTTACATGGAAGCAAGTACAAAGACCAGTTATGTTGTTTTAACCGATTAGCATAGAGTAAATAGCAGAATAAAATGTTCAACAATAATTTGTTGCAGAGATGTAGAGAAAGTCATTTGAATGGAACACATTAGCTACTTTTCTCTGTAGTACATACTGAAGTTGTAATGCCAAGGTAATGCGAGCTCGTGGTTGATAAAATTAACACATTGCTTATACAACGTTCTGATGGAGCATCGAACGGGCTTGAGGCATGAAGAGGTGGATTGCACAATCGATTTTTACTTTCTCTATACATACTGTGTACATAGTGTATAGAGAACGTATTGCACTCATCAAAAATTCGATACTGAGATTTCACCGGAAATACATGTTTTAGGGTCCCTCTATTTAGATATTCCTTGTTTTTTTGTTTCAGTTTAAAAAAAAACAAAACATACTTTTCTCATACAGGAGTCTGTGAACTCCTGTCCATTAAAGCAAAGGAACTTCAGTCACATAGCAATCAGCTTTTGACTATTAATTTAACCCATGGTATTGCTTTATTTCTCTTCTACTTACAAGGAAGCAAGTAATAAGACTATTTCTGCTAATTTTTCTCAATAGGGTCAAGGAGGTAATGCGAATGTAACGTATCCGATTTTAAACGTTTTTCTCTGGCTTGAAAGCAGGTCATCGCATTTGTACCGGACCACATAGTCTGCCATATAATTAAGTTGAGTTAGAATGACAGACGCAAATAATCCCCTGTGCCGTATGTTAAATGACATTACATGCCTCTTCATCTTTCTGTGCAAACAGTGTGACAGCATGTGGATGAGGTGCGCTGCTGTATCAGCAGTTTCCATTTGTTACTGCGCATGCGCCTAGCAGCTTTGCTGGGCCGTGATAGAGTGCACGGTTCTGCAGACGGTTGAATGTTTGCTCATTTTCTCCCAGTATAAACAAGGGCCACGTTATAATTTTCTCTCTACAAAGTAGTTTAGGCTCTTTGCTCTTTACCTTGTTTCTTTTAGGCAACATGGCAGGATATATAGGGCATTTCAGAAATATGAGTTACCGATATTGCCTTCGTGGGGAGTTTATCCTCATTTTAGAGCCTTCACCTTTGCGGTGTTTCATGAAAACTACTGCAGATTTGTTAACATGGTTCATCTCTGAAATTTGGAAAACGCACAGTAGGCAAGATAGATTGTTGAAAGTTTTACCACATATTACATACAACGAAAGTGATATTTTTGCCAATTTCAAAATTATAGCTCCATTTATTATTAAAATTATAAATGTTACTGTCTAAATTCATTGTTCAAACAAAAATGAGGCATGTAATACATTTTTAAAAATGTCCACCAAAATCTGATGTATTACTCACATGACTTTCTCTACATCTCTCTCTGTCACCCTCCATGGTGTAATGGTTACCATGCTAACTTCATATACCCAAGGTCGCGGGTTCAAATCCGGCAGAGGACGAGGGATTTTTTCGGGTGTAAAAATCATTAGCATGGCTTCCTCCGGAAGGGAAGTAAAGCCGTTGGTCCCGTGTTGTACATTTATGGCACGTAAAAGAACATCAGGCCTGAGGGAGAGACCTCTGAGCAAAAGTAAGCGGTCTTTCACACCCAATTTAGAACGAGACGCTGAGAACCACAGCAGTTAAAGAGCGTCCTTAAATAACACGTCAATTATTTTTTTTTTTTTATTTCTCTTCATCTCTGCAACAAATTATTGTTAAAAGGTTTATGCTTCTATATACTTCATGCTAATCGATAAAAAATTAACAGAAATAGTCTTATTACTTGCTTCCTTGTAAGTAGAAGCGAAATTAGGGAGTACCATTGGTTAAAGTGATAGTCAAAAGATGGTTTCTAAGTGACTGAAGTGCCTTTGTTTGTATGGCCAGGAGTTGAAAAATTCCTGTATGAGAAAACTTATTTTTAAAGCTGAAACCAATAATAAGGAATACCTAAAAAAGCGATCAACTCCACGAAAAAATGTATACAACATAAATTATTTGTTTTAATGTGCGCTATAATTTGTGTAGTAAGTTTTTGTCCATCTCTTACTGTTTCGCAATTATGCAAAATTACGTAAAATTCATTCAGAATAAAGTAGTCTTCAGAGGCTATTCCCAGAAAATTCAAGATATTGATTTTATTTGTCAGGTAAATATCTTTAATATACGAGATTTCAAACAAAATCGTTAGAGCCAACTTTTCAAAACAAAAGTTCCATGTAAAGGATATTTGGGGGTGGTGTATTTTCTTGAAAATCTTCGTGTGGCATACTAGTAAAATACCAAACCTAATAACCAAGTTTGGTATATTACCGGTATTTTTGTTTTTGGGCTACGCTGCCCACAGACACACACAGACAGGTGGTCTCAGTACATGTATTTCCGGTGAAATCTCGGTATCGAATTTTTGGGTTCAATACAATACCTTCTCTATACACTATGTACATAGTACGTATAGAGAAAGAAAAATATTCACATAAAGAAAGCCAATTTTACAGAAATGAATTTGGAAATAGATGTATTTTAGTATCTGTTTATATTAGCCATAATCAGCGTAGAAAAATTATTAAGTTTTGCGTATTCCAAATTTTATGTAGTCGGCTTACCCTCCTGGTATTTAGGACTGACAGCCCCCCCCGTAGGACTTGCCAGATAAATAGAAGCCTCTCGGGAAGCCAACAGCACGAAATCACAGAATGGAGAGCCTGGAAAGAATGGTCAGCTCGTGACCAGGCGTGAGCGTGTGGAAGTGGATGATATGAAATGCAAGCGAAATGGGTGATAGAAAATGTGATGATGAATAAAAGTGCGGAATGAGTGGCGGGAGAAACTGGAGAACCCGGAGAAAAACTGCCCAATCGCTGCTTCGTCCACCACGAATCACACCTGTGGGCGCTTGTCTAGGTGGGAACCGAACGGTCTAACCACTTGGCCACTACGCTACATGACTTTTTCTGCTTTCTGCAAAGAAACTATTTTTACAAAGATTATTCATTTATCTACATCATGCTAATCGAGACCGATCCAGGTGGCTCAGGTGGTTTCGTCTGTGACTGCCATTCTGAATGCTGGAGTATATCTACCACGGTTCCTTTTCCTTCATTTTGCTTCTTCAAGTCGGCTGCAGATGTGGCTCAAGGCTGTGCAGGCAGATGGCACGGAACGCCTGCTTCGAGTAAAGCTCTCTTCCTTTATTTTCGCTGGTTGAGGCTATGTGCAGTTGTAGTAGCATTCTTCCGACGGCCTCTCGGCACCCTTATAGCCCTCATAGTCCGCCACAGTGACACAGAGACTTCCGTGCGTCTCTGTGCTTAGCTCCGTTATTTCTTGTGTGTTCGCCTGTGGTTTCCTCTCCTCTGATCTTTTCCTGGAGAGAGGAGGTAGGCCGTATTAGATCAACTCTTGGTCGTAGTTGCCGAGGTGCTCTCCGCTACTAACATACTCACACCTCATGCTACTCGACATAAACATTAACATAAATAGTCTCATTACATACTTCTTTATAAGTAAAAGGGATATAAGAGAGTACACTAGGCTAAAGTGATCGTCACGCAGGAGTAGATGTGCCAAGAACTTCATCCAACCTTGCTTTAATCTTTTTCGCTGTTAAGTCTTTTAAACCTAAGTGTAGGAAACGTGTTTTTTTTTTTTTTTTTTTTCCTCTCATCTTTCTAACGAAGCATAAGGTTGTTGATTCAATCGCCTATGGCAACGAAACCACGTGATGAATATAGTAAGATGACGGTTACTATAATTGGTGAGAAATGACCTTATGATTGACATCTCTGCTGACACGTGGCTGTCTCGGTACGCTGTAGCCATCTGTCCGTCTGCAGCGCCACATGTTCCATTGCTTCCTCTAAAATGTCTTCTTTCTATGAATTTTCTATCGCGTTTTCGTACGTTGAACCATTTTCCCCATTTCTCACTAGTTACCTCATCTATTCCTTTCAACACTGGGTCCTGTACTTCACTAAACATAAAGGTTTTATTATTTTGTCTAACATAACCTCAACTCGATTATCACGGCTATAAGAGATTGTCAAATTACGGTGTCACAGGTGATAGTGCTAGGATGAGAGCAATGTCTGCGATATATAAAAGATAGTAACAAGTATACATTAGCTCCTTACGGAATCGCTGTGTATAACACAACCAAACTTTTGACAATGAAATCAATCAATCAAATTGCAAATAATTAGATCAGTCACGCATGAGAACGCGTGCGTAAATTTCCACTGAAGCCGTAGGTGCTGCAACGCGGCGAAATGACTTCTCTGAATGTATTGCAATCTTACACTGTGATTGGTCAGCTACCTGACGAGCCCTTGCCAGCAGACCAAACACCCCACAAGTGTCAATCATAAGGAAATTTCTCACTGATCGTAAATACGAGTAACATTTTATTTTTGAACCTCCGATAAGCTATAAATAAAAGACAAGTTCATAGAAAACAATTATTTTATTACTAAAAAGCTTTGTAAACTTATGGTTACTTTTCAACATAATTACCGAAAAGATTGAGACATTTATCGTACCTGCGCACAAGCTTTGCAATACCCGCATCAAAAAATGTTGCCACCAATGATTTTAAAAGATCATTTACATTGTTTTGAAGATCTTCGTAAGTTTGAAAGTACTGCCCTCATAGCAAGACTTTAACTCAGAGAAAAGGTGAAAGTCGCTGGGTGCAAGGTCAGGACTGTACGGCGGATGATCGAAAATGTTCCATTGAAATTGTTCAAGGAGCCGATGGGTTGTGCCAGCAGTGTGTGGACGAGCGCTGTCATGGAAACCATTTCTGAAGTCAGCATTCTCTTCGTTTTTTTTTTTTTTGAATGGCTCTCCGCAAACGTCGTAAAGTTGCACAATAAACAGCTGCATTGATAGCGGTTCCGGGCTTCATCATTGTCGGGTATTGCAAAGCTTGTGAACAGGTACGATAAAAGTCTCAATATTTTCGGTGATTATGTTGAAAAGTAACCGTAAGTGTATAAAACTTTTAGTAACAAAATAATTGTTTTCTATGAACTTGTCTTTTATTTATAGCTTATAGGAGGTTGAAAAAAAACGGCCCTCTTAGAAACTTTTTTCGATTCTACGAGTGTAATTTCTTGGAACTCTAAGAATTTATTATAAAGACCTCTAGTAATTTATATAAAAGTGTATTGTAAATAAAATAAATATGTAAATAAAACGATTTCCGATTATTCGATACGGGATAACAATAGCTAAGCAAACATAGACGTTTAGGGCAACAGCAATGAAGAAGAGAAGCAACAAACTTCTAGACACAATACCAGACTTCAGTACGACACCGTTACAGATGACATAACCCGTCACCGTTAAAGTCTCAGTTATTGAGGTTCGCAACTGGTGATGCTGTTAAGACATTTACAAATGTGTGACGCCTTTAAAATTCCTGCAAATTGTTTGAAGTTTGAGCAATAGTAACTGTAGTGCTGTTGGCATCTCTGCTTTAAAGTCAAGTTGCATGAAACTCCCTCTGGTAATCAGGGCGTCATTACTTTAAACCCTTGGTTTTAATGGGGCTGGTAGATTGATTTTAGTAGGGAAAACAATGACTGCCCATAAAGTGAATCAATGTTTAACCGCCAGAAAGTGCGAAAATAAGTGAACACTGCAATGGCTAAAGGTCGGCTGATAAGTGCCAGGCCTCGCAGAGATATGGTGCCACTAGCTCAGTTAGACTGTAGCATAGTATAGCTTAACTCTAGACTAGCTTGTATCCATAGTTACAGACCAATATTGTTTAGTTTTTGAATGACAGTATTTTAAACAAGACAGCTTTCGAGTTTTCACGAAAATAGAGGATTTGGAAAAACGAGCAGTGATTAAATACTTCCATTGAAAGACTTAACGCCCAAAGAAATCAAAGAGGGAATGGACAGTACATTGAAAGACTCTGCCCTTCATATTTAATGATTAAAGGGTGGGTTACAAAGTTTAAAATGGTCTGTACGAGCACTAGTGATGAACCTCGCTCTGGAAGCCCTGTGGAAGTGACAACTCCAGAGAACATTGAAAAAAAATGCATCGTTTAGAACTGGAAGACTGCAGAGTAAATTTGCTTGAGATAGCAGAGCCTGTAAACATATAAAAAGAGTGTGCAGGTAATATTTTAAGTAATGTTTTGGGTTTTCATAAGGTCTGTGCATGATGGAGGCCGCGTTTGTTGACACCTGATTAAAAGTTTGCAAAGGAAAAACTGTTTCTGTTAAGAATGTGGAGCTCTACCGTAAAAATCCCAGTGAAATTTTGAGATGGATGAAATTTGTGTACATTACTACACTCCAGAAAGTAAATCACAGTCAAAACAGTGATTGCGCCAGGTGAACCAACTCCCAAATAAAGCAAAGTCAATTTTATCAGCTAACAAGGTTATGGCGAGTGTTTTCTGGGATGCACAGGGAATTACTTTTATTAATTACTTGGAAAAGGGTAAAAGTATCACTGATGATTACTACAAAACCTTACTGCAACGTGTGAGTGATGAGTTGAAAAGAAAAATACCTCATTTGGCAAAACAAAAAAAATCTTGTTTCAACACCACAATGCTCCGGCCCATCGTTCAGTTATTGCAATGGGAAAAATCTGATGTGTTACACACACATGGCTTTCTCTAGCCGTTCTACAAACTTCTTGCATAAGATTCTTCTTCTTTCTGCACCTTGTTAATCGAGGTATTCAGCACAATGCTCTTATTACTTAGTTCCATATAAGTAGGAAGAAAATAAGGGAATACACTAGGCTAAATCACTAGGCAAATGTTTTAAAAGCTGTCGTTATGCGATTGTTATTACAAATCGCTTTTATTCCTGGCCAGGAGTAGAACAAAAGGAAAACGGACACTCCCGTCTGGGAAAAAAGTATACGTACTTCACAACTGAAACTAACAGCAATGAATACCTCGAAAACGGTAAGCTCCACGAAAAAAATGTATATGACGTAAATTGTGTATTTTAACAAGACCTACATTTTTTGTACAGTACGTTTTTGTCTATCTCTTACCGCTTAGCAGTTACGCCACATTTAGCAAAATTCATCCAGAATAAAGAACTCTTCAGAGGTTTTTCCAGAAAATTCAAGATATACACTTTATTTGTCAGGTAAATATCTTTAATATACGATATTTTAATCAGAATCGTTGGAGCCATTTTTAAGAAAATCAAAATTTTCGAAAAAAGTTCCATATAAGGGTAGTTTGGGGTGGGGGGATTTTTCACAAAATCTTCGTGTCGCATCCCTGGAAGATGCTGAACTTAAATACCAAGTTTGGTATTTTAGCTACTTTTCGTTTTTGAGTTATCGTGTTCACAGACACAAGGACATACACGGACCTTTTTCTGGAAATGCTTTCTTTGGATTCAGGAGGTCCTAAAACATGTATTTCCGGTGAAATCTCAACATCGAATTTTTGGGTGGAATGCAACACTTCTCAATCCCTATTTACATTGTACATACGGGGCTAGAGAAAGTAAAAATGTGCGAATTAAAGTTGGAATTGCTTGAACATCCATTTTATTCGCCTGATCTAGCACCCAGTGACTACCACCTGTTTTCCCAAACCTCCAAAAATGTCTTGGAGGACGATGATTTCACAGCAACCAGGTCATTAATGCGGTAAACAGCTATTTTGAGGACCTTGATAAAACGCACTACAGAAATGGTTTAATTAAATTAGAACACCGATATGACAAACGTATTAGCCCTTCTGGAGATTATGTTGAGAGATAAAGCAACAACAAAAATTAAATGCTGTTGAGAGGCGCTGGATTATCAGCCGACCCTCGTATTAACATTACGGGGATACCGAAGTGTTAAAGATTTTTAAAAATATTAAAAATAGAGATATAATTCTTTATAGAAATCACTGAAACAATATAATGTCCTTATATATCTACTAATTTATTCGATTTAATGAGCAAAGCTAAATCTATTTACTCAAACAGATACTGTACCACATGTACCATTTTTATTACTTTCCCCAATACGCACTATGTACATAGTGTATAGAGAAAGTATTGCACTCCACCAAAAATTCAATACCGAGATTTCACCGGAAATATATGTTTTAGGGTCCCCAATATCCAAAAAAAGCATTTTCACAAAAAGGGCCGCGTGTGCGTGTGTGTGTCCGTGTGTCCGTGTGTCTATGAACACGATAACTCAAAAACGAAAAGTCGGTAAAATACCAAACTTGGTATTTAAGTTTAGTATCTTCCAGGGATGCGACACGAAGACTACCCTTTAAATGGAACTTTTCCGAAAATTTTGATTTTCTCAAAAATGGCTCTAACGATTTTGATTACAATTTCGGATATTAAACATATTTACCTGACAAATGAAATGTATATCTTGAATTTTCTGGGAATAGCCTCTGAAGAGTAGTTTATTCTGGATGAATTTTAATAAATTTTGAATGACTGCTAAACCGTAAGAGATGGACAAAAACTTACTACACAACAAATGTAGAGCACTTTAAAACACACTATTTAATATCATATACATTTTTTCGTGGAGTTGATTGTTTTTGAGATATTCCTTGTTTTTGCTTTCAGCTATAAAAACATACTTTTCTCATACAGGACTTTGTGAACTCGTGTCCATACAGACAAAGGAACTTCAGTCACATAGCAACCAGCTTTTGTTCATCACTTGAACCTATGGTACTCCCTTATTTCGCTTCTACTTACAAGGAAGCAAGTAATAAGAATATTTCTGCACATTTTTTCTCGATTAGTAGGAAGAAAATAGAAGTATGAGCTTTTTAAGAATTACTTGTTGCAGGGATATGGAGAAAGTCATGTGAATGGTACACATCAGATTTTTTTTCTCTGTACAGTACATGGTACATAGATAGAGAATATATTGCACTCCACCCAAAAATTCGACACCGAGATGTCACCAAAAACACACCTTTTAGGTTCCCCTGTATAATAAAAGAAAAAGGTCCATGTGTATCCATTTGTCTTATAACTAAAACACGAGAAGTTGGTAAAATATCAAACTTGTTATTTAGGATTTTGAGAAAAATCCCTCCACCCCAAACTAACCTTTATATGAACATTTTTTGAAAATGTTAGTTTTCTCAAAAATGACAGATTTTTATTAAAATATCGTATATTAAAGATATTTACATGACAAATAAAATATATATTTTGAAATTACTGGGAATAGCCTCTGAAGACATCTTTATTCTGGATGAGTATTGCAGAATTATGCATAACGATTCAACCGGAGGAGATAGATAAAAACTTACTACACAAAAAATATAGATCTCATTAAAATGCTTAATTTGCAATATATATATTTTTATTTTAAAGTTGGACAGTTTTGAGAGATACGTTGTTATTAGAATGAGTTTTAAAATACCAACTCCTGGCCATACAAAGGAATTTCAGTTACATACCACCAGCTTTAATAAGATTTGACAATCAGGTTACCCTAGTCTTTTCTCTTAGTTCCTTTTAACTTATAAGGAAGCAAGTAATAAGACCATTTCAGCTAATGTTTAACCCGATTAGAATGAAATGCAAGCTTTTTAACAATTTGTTACAGAGATGTTGAGAAGGCCATATGAATGGAATGTATCAAAATTTTACTTTCTCTAGCCCCGTATGTACAATGTACATAGGGATAGAGAAGGTATTGCACTCCACCCAGAAATTTGATACCGAGATTTTACCGGAAATATATGTTTTAGGGTCCCCTGTATCCAAAAAAAGCATTTTCAGAAAAAGGTCCGTGTGTGTCCGTGTGTCCATGTGCCTGTGAACACGATAACTCAAAAATGAAAAGTCGGTAAAATACCATACTTGGTATTTAAGTTTAGTATCTTCCAGGGATGCGACACAAAGATTTTAAAATACTCCCCCCACCCCAAACTACCCTTTACATGGAAAAAATTTTGAAAATTTTGATTTTCTTGAAAATGGCTCTAACGATTTTGATTAAAATATCGTATGTTAAAGATATTTACCTGTCAAATAAAATGCATATCTTGAATTTTCTGGAAATGGCCTCTGAAGACTACTTTATTCTGGATGAATTTTACGGAATTGTGCATAACTGCTAAACGGTAAGAGATGAACAAAAACTTACTAAAGAAAAATGTAGATCACGTTAAAACACACAATTTATGTCATATACATTTTTTTCGTGGAGTTGATCATTTTTGATATTTTTGGTTTTTTGTTTCTGCTTTGAAAAAATACTTTTCTCATACAAGAATTTGTTAACTCCTGCCCATACAAACAAAGGAACTTCAGTTACATAACAACCAGCTTTTGGCTATCATTTTAATTATGGTACTTTCTCATTTCGCTTTTACTTACAAGGAAGCAAATAATAAGACTATTTCTGCTAATGTTTCTCGATTAGCATGAAATAAATAGAAGCATAAGCTTTTTAACAATAATTTGTTGCAGAGATGTAGAGAAAGTCATGTGAATATTACACATCAGATTTTTAAGTTTACATTCTTTAATATCTTTGCAATAAGTTATCTGTTTGAAATTCATCTATAGTGAATAGCTTACCTTAAACAAAGCAATTTTGATCTCGTTGAAAAACAAAGCTTATGTAATATAAAGTGTTTTTGTTTTTGTGTTTCTAAAGCTAACCCTATAAATGATACTCCTTCTTATTAGTTACCATTTTGTAGTGCTAGTGATTTTAAATATATTCCTTGTTAATTTTTTCGATTTTAAAATATTTAAGCTTTTCTCAAGGGAAACTTTCATCTCTTTTCTCTCTCTCTTGTTTTACTCCTGGTCAAAGAAAGAGAACCTAGGATGCTTTTAAAAGATTTGACTACCTTATTAGCCTAGTGTATTTCCCTTTAAATTCCAAGAAGGCAAGTAATAACGCCAATACTGCTAATTTTATCTCGACTAGCGTTTGTAAATAAAAAGAATGGTAAGAATAGCGTGGTTGTAGAAAAGGTGGAGAAAATCATATGAATGGAACACATCAGATGTTTTACTTTTTCTACACGTACTATGCACATATTATATGGAGAAATTCGATACCGAGATTTCACCGAAAATACATGTTTTAGGTCCCCCTGAATTAAAAAAAAAAAGCATTTTTAGAAAAATGTCCGTGTGTGTGTCTGTCATCTGTGTGTATATGTGTAGGTGTGGTGTCTGTGAGCAGGATAGCTCAAAGACTATTAAATACCAAACTTCCAAGGATGCGACAGGAAGATTTTCAAGAAAATCCCCCCACCCCCAACTTCCCTTTACGTGGAACGTTGTTCGAAGTTTTTTATTTTCTAAAAAATGGCTCTAACAATTTTGATTAAAATGTCGTATATTAAATATATTTACCTGACAAATAAAATGTATATCTTTAATTTTCTGGGAATAGCCTCCGAAAACTACTTTATTTTGGATGAATTTTACGAAATTTTGCATAACTCCTAAACTGTAAGAGATGGACAAAAATTTACTACACAAAAAGTAGAGCACTTTAAAACACACAATTTATGTTATATACTTACTTTCGTGGGGTTGATCGTTTTTAAGATATTCCTTGTTTCTGGTTTCAGCTTTAAAAAATATACTACTCTTTCATAGGAATTTGTCAACTCCTGTCCATACAAACAATGGAACTTCAGTCACATAGCAACCAGCTTTTGACTATCACCTTAACCTATGGTACTCCCTTATTTGGCTTCTACTTACAATTCCTGCCAAGTTTTTCTCGATTAGCATGAAGTAAAAAGAAGCATAAGTTTTTTAACAATATTTTTTTGCAGAGATGTAGAAAAAACATGTGAATGGAACACATCAGTTTTTTTTTCATACACATGCAAAGCGCATGAAATTTCAAAGTCAGAGACCCGTCTTTTAGAAATTTGAATATTGCTTTAAATTATTCCTTGTTCCCCAATAATGCATTTACCACAATTCTATTGCAATAATGTATTACAGCACGGTTTTCGAAGTTTTCCGCAATAATTTCGTAAGAAAGGAATTGACGATTCGTTTTCCTCGTCATTTCCCTACCTCTTGTGAAATGCACTACTATTTCAGTTAATTTGAAATGGTGTAGCTTATATGCGTTCCTCGAAGCTCGATTATACAATTGCTCGTAACTCTGATGGCGCGGACACACACATACACAAAAGTACTTGACTTGCACAATCTGATATACTTGAAGTATAGTCACGAACCGTGAACAGATCGTAAATAAAGTTAATTTTAAAGAGCTCTAGTTATTATAGCCGTTTATAGTTCCATTTCTTCTCCACCTCGTCTTTTTTTATTTTCTGACATGTTCGCGTGAGCCCCGGGGTTCTGCCCCATTAATTACGTCTTGAATCGCTGCTTCTGAGAAACTAAAAAAACATTTCCGCTGGCTATTAATGTTAATCGTGCACAACTGAAAAATAGATATAAACCTTACATTTAACCGTAGATTTTGTTGTTCTTGGCACGGTTGGTAATGCCATTTTTATCAAGAAAAGCTGCGAAAGTAGTTAAGTAATGAAGCTATCACTTACTTAAAGGGTTTTAATCTAAATGTACTTAACTACCTGTTATAAATCCAATTAAGATTTACAGCACAGCAATAAAGTTGTCATGTACCTTCTTTCTTGATAGCTTTTTAAGGATAATATGAGCAAGATAAAACCGTAAAGAACTACTTTACCTATATTTATGCCTTTGTATAACGAAACCGCGCTGAAGGTTGACACAGAAATCATCAAAGAAATAATTGTATGGTATAGCACTTGCTGCGGTAACGGGGGTTACGGGTTCGAATCCCGGGTGCAGGGTTTTGGCTATTTGGAATGGTGTGGAATTGTGGGTGTCCTATCTCAGGATTTTGCTTGCATGGAAACTCTTTTCAGGTGTGGTGAGACACAAGTGATTTATTCATTTATTTCGGCCTTTTTCCGCCGTCGAACACAAACGCATTCCTCCTAAATTTTCTACTGTTACACGCTTTTCGCGACCGCGACTATTATTGCTTATTAATTTTGATGCAGTGATTTCGTCCGTACTCTAGTCTGTATTAAAATCACTATTTCCCTCACAACTAAAGGTAGCATGTGCGGCTCCAACACGGATCCCAAATATCACATCTTTGCTCTGCCGATGTTTACGCCAAGTACCTCAAAAAGTGTCGCCTAACCAGCGAGAGAATTGTTTTCTCTTTTCCTGTTATGTTCCTCCCAGGCAGTGTAATCTCACCCCTTCGGTTCAATGCTCTCCCCTAACGGTATACTATGCTACCAACTCGTGACAACTCGGCTACTTATACGTGTTTGAAATCTTTCTTCCCTTCCCATTTTATATGTGTATTTATATTTCCCCTCTTGTATAGTGTATATTATTAGCTATAGTTTATATTTCCTTTTTACTTTCTCTATACGCACTCTGTACATAGTATATAGAGAAGGTATTGAACTCCACCAAAAAATTAGATACCGAGATTTTACCGGAAATATGTGTTTCATGATCCCCTGTATCCAAAAAAATCTGATGTTTACCATTCACATGACTTTCTCTATATCCCTGCAACAAATTATTCTTAAAAAGCCTATATTTCTATTTACTTTATGCTAATCAGAAAAAAATTAGCAGAAATAGTTTTATTACTTGCTTCCTTGTAAGCAGAAGCGAAATAAGGGAGTACCATAGATTAAAGTGAAAGGCAAAAGCTGGTTGCTATGTGACTGATGTTCCTTTGTTTGTATGGACAGGAGTTGACAAATCCCTGTATGAGAATGTATAAGATTTTCAAAGCTGAAACCAAGAAAAAGGAATATCTCAAAAACGATCAACTCCACGAAAAAAATGTATATAACATAAATTGTGTATTTTAACGTGCTCTACATTTTTTGTGGGTTAAGTTTTTGTCCATCTCTTACGGCTTAGTAGTTATGAAAAATTCATCCAGAATAAAGTGATCTTCAGAGGTTATTCCCAGAAAATTCATGATACATTTCATTTGTCAGATAAATATCTTTCATATACGAAATTTTAATCAAAATCGTTAGAGCCATTTTTGAGAAAATCGAAATTTTCGAAAAAAGTTCCATGTAAAGGGTAGTTTGGGGTGGGGGGATTTTTCTCAAAATATTCGTGTCGCATCCCTGGAAGATACTAAACTTAAATACCAAGTTTGGTATTTTACCGACTTTTCGTTTTTGAGTTATCGTGTTCACAGACACACGGACACACACACACACACACACACACACACACACACACACGGACCTTTTTGTGAAAATGCTTTTTTTTGTTACTGGGGACCCTAAAACATATATTTCCGGTGAAATCTCGGTATCGAATTTTTTGGTGGAGTGCAAAACATTCTCTATACACTATGTACATAGAGCCTATAGAGAAAGTAAAAAAGTATTTTCAGAAAAAAGGTCCTTGTGTGTGTGTCACATGGAACGTTTTTAAAAAAAATTGATTTTCTAAAAAATGGCTCTTACGATTTTGCTTAAAATATTTTATATTCAAGATATTTACCTGACATATAAAATGCATATTTTGAATTTTCTGGGAATAGCCTCTGAAGACTACTTTATTCTGGGTCAGTTTTACGGAATTTTGCATAACTGTTAAACCGTAAAAGATGGACAATAACTTACCACACAATAAATGTAGAGCACCTTAAAACACACAATTTATGTCATATACATTTTTTCGTGGAGTTGATCGTTTTTGAGATATTCCTTTTTCTTGGTTTCAGCTTTGAAAATCTTATACATTCTCATACAGGGATTTGTCAACTCCTGTCCATACAAACAAAGGAATTTCAGTCGCAGAACAACCAGCTTTTGACTATCCCTTTAACCCATGGTACCCTCTTATTTCGCTTCTACTAACAAGGACGTAAGTAATATGACTATTTCTGCTAATTTTTGCTCCATTAGATGAAGTAAATAGAATCATTTGTTGCAGTGATATAGAGAAAGTCATGTAAATGGAACACATCAGATTTTTAAATAAGTCTTAGCCCAGTGACACATGTTCTGTCTCACACTTCTCGTCTGATGTGTCAACATTTATACTATTTTCTTTTATTTCCATTCTTCAACAAATTATTTTCACTCTCTCTCTCTACCTCATATGTACAAGGTATCATTTTTCTGTGACCAAATATATGTGATAAAACTTTTTACAGTGTAATATAGCAACTTTCACCACATCTACTTCCGTCATAAAAGTTAACTAATATCACACTTTTGATCACATCTGTGATTAGAAAACAAAATGGCAAACGTTATAACTGGCACAACAGATCTGGACATGTGAAAATCTTAATGAGAGCTAGGAAGCATTTATACTTTAGGATAAGCAGTTCACCAGTTTTCATATGTATATGCATATCCACAAAACATCTATACAAATGGCCTACTATAGAAACAATGTCAATCGTCTGCCTCCAATTCTTCCACTCCTGACAGTGCTTCGTCTTCGCCCACGTCATCATCAACGGTATCGCTACTTCTTGATTAGAATTCTTTCTATTTGATTTTCTACAATTTTTCTAATGATTTTCGATGTTCTCAACATGGCGACATACATTTTCTCATTGTGGCCTGCCAATTTCTGTATTTCGCTGGCGGCAAAGCTCTTCCACATCTTTTAATTTAAAAGTGATATATTAAGTTTTATTTTTCTTTCTTTCTTATCTTTGAAAACCCTGGAAACGGAACTCAGTGAAATATCAGTTGTCTTGTCCAGTCTTTCTTTCACTTTCTACAGGCTTTTGAAGAAATCGGGGAACATACATTTTATTCCTTCACATCTGCCTCTTGTTTCATAAGATCAAGGACATTTGAAATTATTTCTCTGTTCTGACTAAGTAATACCTTGCCACTTAATGGTTAAAGAAATAAAATGAACTCTATTTACTGCCCACTTTGAATACAAACATATGCGGAACACTTTCGATACAGACTATACACAATTTGCTCGCTGTGACTTTAAGTAAGCAAAGTATCATGTCACAAACTCCGATAAGCCAGGCTCGGTAGCTAGGTTGTCGGTAAGGGTCATGATTCCAGAAGTTTTGCGCCGGAAATATACATGTTCAGTTGTACAGCTCATTCCCTATTGTAAATCGCATGAAGTACTGCACAATTCAAAACCTAATTATTTAAAAACAGAAACAATAAACTGAAAATATATAAAAGCCTAGCAGAAGCCATTATGAAGTGCATGGAGGATATACGGATAATAATAATTTTTTACCATTTTAGCTGCCAGCTTTATTTATTCATTCTCATAAATGTAGTATTAATTAACTTCTTTAAGAGGTGGGTTTACTGAGATTAAGATTTAGGTTAGGTTATACGATAATATTGAACATGAATATAATAGAAACTTAAAGTACATTTATTTGTAAATATTCAGTATACAGACACAACTAAAATTCTAAACAGAACAAAACACGAACCATGAGTACAGCTGATGGTGTTAACTGTTGGATATGCTTTTTTAAATTTGTAACAAAAGATTTCATAAAAGGTTTTAGCATATTCTGTGACACAGAAATGCGACATAGGCCTTAGAGACAGTAATTACATTCCACCTAAAAATTCGATACCGAGATTTCACCGGAAATACAAGGTGTTCACAAAATAGCTAATTCGTGATTAAGGTAGCTTACGCATGTCTTTTTGCTACAGGTTGATCGCTGAACAGTATGTTAGCTATTCCTAAACGTATTGCCGTTGTCAAAAGTTGTAAAAGTTCTTGTTAAAGATTGTGTGTGCAAGTTATGTTCATTTCTTTAGTTTTAAATGTGTCAGACACGTTGATTGCTGTAAATATATAAGTTTTTCTTTTTGTATTTGCAGGTAAGTGACCCAGTCTTCCCACTGGAACAGTGAGTACAAAACTTATATTTTATATAATTATAAGAAATAGAACCTCAATTTGCTTTACATATATTACGGCCTATTGTGCACAATGGATATACATTTTTACTAACATTAGTTTTCCATGGAATAGGGATACTTTTAACGTAGATGAACAACGGAAAAAAGAATGTTATTCTGCTTAGGCAACACACAAAGTAGCGAGATCCTTCGCTCTATTATGTACGTTCTGCCTCTATTAGGCGCGCGCGCATAATCAGTGAGCACGTTTCCCTTACATTGACGATGACCGATGGCTAGCTGGTAGCACTTAGAACGACGTAGGGAGGGAGGACTTGCGGAAGAAACAAGAGTTGGGGAAGGGGCCCGTCAAGCAGCAACTTTGGCTTCCTCTCTCGTTATCCTCTTCTAAGTTGTAAACATATACTTGCATTACTAGTAAAGTAAAGTAAATATTCTATTTTACCCAAAAATTCGGTATGGAAGTTTTATTGGAAACATGTTTTTGACAATTCCTAAAACCAGAGAACGAAGAGTCGGTTAAATAAGTACCAAAATTGATATTAAGTTCAGCATCTGTTAAGGACGCGACAGGAATATTTTCAGAAAAACTCGCCCATTCCAAGCTACCCTTCAGCTGGAATATTTCTCGGAAATTTTGTGTTCCTATAAAGTGTGACGGTTTTGATTGAAATATTATAGATTTACGTTAATTTCATGACAAGTAAAATTTAAAACCAATAGCCGCTTCTTATTTCAGAAAAGTGCATTTTAAATTGCAAGTAATAAGAAGTAATATCTCGTAAAGCGTAATCCACACAAAAAATATAGTTGACACAATTTGTGTGCCATAACGAGATATATATTATTATTATTATTATTATTATTATTATTATTATTATTATTATTATCATCATCATCATCATCATCATCATCGTTATCGTTATTGTTATTATTATTTATTATTATCATCATTATTATTATTATTTGTAGCAAGATTTTTATTCCTCTCTTATGGTTTTCCAGTAATGCAACAGTCATTCACAATAAAAGGGACTTTCGAGGCTTTTCTCAGAAAATGTAAGATATATTTTCTATTTGTTAAAAATGTCTGAAAATTTTCTCCTACTCAAAATTGTTACAGTAATTTTTAATAAAATCAAAATTTAAATATAATATCCCACGTAAATAATAGTTTGATGTTAAAAAGTTTCGTGTCGCATTTTGGTATTTAACCCACTTTTGATTTTTGAGTTATGCTGTTCAAAGACTCAAGCATTCAAGAATCTCAAAACGTGTAATTCCGGTGTAATATATAATCTAATTATTGGGTAGAATGCAATGATTTTTTTCTACCCACTATGCAGGTAATAGAGAGTATGAAATATAGGATCAATGCAAAAAAGTGTCCGTTAAAAGTTTTACAATTGATATGTAAGTTTTTCAGACAAGATGTGAGAAGGACAGGATAGGCAGAGTCAGGCTTTGAACCACGGATCTCCCCGTCTCCATCCGTTTGCTCTAATCACCGAGCTGCAACATGGCGGCAGAACATTAAATTACTAGTAATAGACTCGCATTTTTCCCGGTAAACCACAAGGAGATTGAAAATCATTTTATAATTATATCCAAATCGCTACCTAATGACAGGTATTTTAAGTCACTCGCTTTCTAGTTAAATTAACCATTATATCGATTACTGCTTATTATTTATTGCACACAAACCGTGGGTAGGAAGGAAGTTGGATCGAAAGAGTCAGGCTGAAAAAATCTGATGTGTTCCATTCACACGACTTTCTCTACATGTCTGCAAAAAACTGTTGTTAAAAAGCTTAGGCTTCTATTTACTTCATGCTAATTGAGTAAACATTACCAGAAATAGTCTTATTACTTGCTTTTGTAAGTATAAGTGAAATAAGGGAGTACCATAGGTTAATGTAATAGTCAAAAGCTGGTTGCTATGTGACTGAAGTTCCTTTGTTTGTGTTAACGGGACAAATTTTTCAAAGCTAAAACTAAAAACAAGGAATATCTTAAAAACGATTAACTCCACGAAAACAATTAACATAGCAGAAATTGTTTGTTTTAATGTGATCTACATTTTCTGTGTGATAAGGTTTTATCCATCTCTTTTGGTTTAGCAGCTATGCAAAAAATCGTAAAATTCATCCAGAATAAAGTAGTCTACAGAGGCTATGCCCAGAAAATTCAAGATATACATTTTATTTGTCAAGTAAATATCTTAAATATACGAGATTTTAATCAAAATCGTTACGGCCATTTTTAAGAGTAACAATTTTCGAATTTTTTTCAATATAAAAGTTAGTTTGGGGTGGCGGATTTTCTTGAAAAACTTCGTGTCTCATCCTTTAACGGTCTTTTCATTTTTGAGCTATGTTGCCCACAGACACACACGGACATTTTTCACGGTGAAATCTCGGTATCGGATTTTGGGTGCAATACAATACCTTTTCTATACGCTATGCACATAGTACATATAGAGAAAGTAAAAATGCAATGCCATAGCGGGATTTAAACCACCGGACTGAGACCAGTGTTGAATGTTTTTCCCATACAAATGCCATTCCCAAAAAATTCAAAATATACTTATTATTTATGATACAAATATATTTAATATACGGCATTTTAATCAAAATCGTTATAGTCAGTTTTGAGAAAATTAAAATTTTCGGAAAACGTTCCACGTAAAGTGTTGTTGGGGGAATTTTTTTAAAATGTTTGTGTCACATCCTAAAAATATTCTGAACATAAATACCAAGTTTGGTATGTAATGGACTTTTCGTTTTTATCTATGCTGCTCTCTCCCTCTTTCTCTCTCACACACACAGATACACACGGACATTTTTCTAAAAAACATGTATTTCCGGTGAAATCTCGGTATCTAATTATTGGGTGTACTATAATACCTTCTCTATACACTATGTAGATACATAGTACGTGTAGAGAAGGTAAAAATGTTTTTTTCGCACTCACGGGCTTTCAGAAGATATTTTCGGTGAAATCTCGACATCAAATGTTTGGGTGGAATACAATAACATCTCTATCTACTTAGTACATTGTACATGTGGGCTAGAGAAAGTAAATATGTTTTTTTCTAAATATATTTTTTAGAATCGAGGGACATCAAAACTTTTATTTCCGGTGTAGTCTCGACTTTGAATTTTTAAATGGAATGCAATACCTGTTGTATCTGCTAGGTACATTATGTGCACAGAGTAAAAATATTCCCATAGAGTTGTAGAAGTATTACGGTAATTCAGAAACGCACTGTATATCAAGTTGAAATTTATAAGTCGGCTTAAAAATCTAATTTTATGTTCCCTTAAGTAGCTTCTATAGTGTTTAACGTCCATTTTTACTACTTGTGGCACCGCAGCCGATGACACTGGTAATATATGAAATGAAGATGGAGCACCGGTAGAATGCGATGGCGGGGGAGACCGGAAAACCCGGAGAAAACCCGCCCCTGCACCGCTTTGTCCACCACAAGTTTCACATGCAGTCGCTTGGGATCGAACCTGGGCCGTCTAGTGGTCTAACCACTCGACCACGGCGTGACCACAAAACCCTGTATTAGATTATTTGTTTTAGAAACACCGTGTTCCAGATGTGCTCGTAATTCTTGTAAGTTCTCCAGTAGAAGTCTCTTTAACACAGAGCTTTGTGAATGCGTTTTCAAGCAAAGATAGATGGAAACATTAAAGGGCTTAAGTCACAAAAACAAATGCTGCTGCAAATAATAGAATGCAGTCTTTGTATTGACTGCTGGCACATTCATTTCATGGGCCGCAACTTCTCGTTCTCCCGAGACGTGCGTGCTCTGCGCTGCTGCCATTTGCAGACAGCGCCTGGAGAAAACATGGCGACATTTTGTCGTTGATGGATGATTCGCAGTTTGAACCATGACCAGCCTGTCCCATTATGCAAATACATGACGGAGTGCACAAAAAATGAGCTTTAGAAACGCTAGCATTTGATCCGCGTCGTTCCATTCCGTTATATTATCATAATGTTGCTTCATTACACCAGTCCCGGGAGCCATAACCTCGCGTGCTTTATGAGCAGGTTAATGATTTCATTGTTCTGTACGTCGCTGTCCCCATCAAAGGTAATATCTTGACAAAGGTTCCTCAATTTCTAGTTCCGTTCAGAGATTTTCACTAATATAGCAGAGAAGTTGTGCCATTGTGGCGTAATAATGACCAGACTCTACAATTTTATTCAACAGTACTTTGTCAAAAAATCTTAAGTGATCCATTCACATGACTTTCTCTATATCTCTGCAATAAATTATTTTTAAAAAGCTTATGCTTCTATTCACTTCCTGCTAATCGAGAAAAAATTAGCAGAAATAGTCCTATTTCTTCCTTCCTTGTAAGTAGAAGCGAAATAAGGGAGTACCATAGGTTAAAGTGATAGTCAAAAGCTGATTGCTATGTGACTGCAATTTCTTTGTTTGTATGGACATAAGTTCACAAAGTCCTGTATGAGAAAAGTATGTGTTTTATAGCTGAAACCAAAAACTAGGAATATCCCAAAAACAATCAACTCCACGAAAAATATGTATATAACATAAACTGTGTGATTTAATATGGTCTACATTTTTTGTGCATTAACCTTTTGTCTATCTCTTACGGTTTAGCAGTTATGAAAATTCCGTAAAATTCTCTCAGAATAAAGTAGTCATCAGAGGCTATTCCCAGAAAATTCAAAATATACATTTTATTTGTCAGGTAAATGTATTTAATATATGATATTTTAATCAAAGTCGTTAGCGCCATTTTTTAGAAAATTGGAATTTTGTAAAAAAAAATGCCATGTAAAGGAAAGTTTGGGGTGGGGGGGATTTTTCTCAAAATCTTCGTGTCGCATTCCTGGAAGATACTAAACTTAAATATCATGTTTGGTATTTTACCGACTTTTCATTTTGGCGATATTGTGTTCACAGACACACGGACCTTTTTCTGAAAATACCTTTTTTTTTTTTTTTTTTTTTTTTGCATACAGGGGACCCTAAAACATATATTAATCTCGGCATCGAGTTCTTTGGTCGAGTGCAGTACCTTCTCTATACACTATGTACATAGTACGTATAGAGAAAGTAAAAATCTGATGTGCATAGTCTGTACGTGTCAAGAAAGTAAAATCCTGTTATATTTGTCAAGCACTTCGACTTTTTCTACTCGTACTGCGTACATAGTGTATACAGAAAGTGTTATATTGCAACCAAAAATTTGATACCGAGATTTCACCTATATTTAAGATTAATATTTTTTAAAAATACGACACGAAGATTTTCAAGAATATCTCCCCACCCCTAACTACCTTTACATAGAAAAAGTTAAGGAAATGTTGTTTTTCTCAAAAATGGCAAGATATACATAATGAATAAAGTATATATCTTGAATTTTCTGGGAGTAGTTTCTGAAGACCTCTTATTCTAAATGAATTTTTCTGAATGTTGCCTAACTGGTAAAGCATAAAACACAGATCTAAGGAAAAATGTAGATGTCCTTAAAACACATAACTATTTTCATATATATTACTTACTCTACACGTGCTATATACATAGTGTATAGAGAAGGTATTGTAATGCACCCAAAAATTCGATACGGAGATTTCACCGGAAATTCACATTTTGGGTCCCCCAGAATCCAAAAAAAAAGCTTTTTTGGAAAAAGGTCCGTGTTCGTGTGTGCGCGTGCGTGTTCGTGTGTGTGTCTGTGGACAGCATGGCTCAAAAACGAAAAGACCGTTGAATACCAAACTTGTACTTGGCAAATTTTTGAAATTTTTTCCATTAAAGGGTAGTCTGGGATGAAGGTACCTTTCTCAAAACCATCGTGCCATATCTTTGGAAGATATTAAACGTTAATACCAAGTTTGGTATTTTACAGACTTTTCGTGTTCACAGACAAACGACCACACACGGACCAAATATGTATTTCCGGTGAAATCTTGGTATCGAACTTTTGGTGGAATGTTATACCTACTTTCTCTATATACTATATACATAGTACGCGTAGAGTAAATAGTCGCCCTCTGTGATGTAATGGTTACCATGCTAATTTCATATACCCAAGGTCACGGGTTCGACCCGGCGGAGGTCGTAGATTTACGGCACGTAAAAGAACCTCAACCTTGATGGAGAGGCCTCTGAGCAGAATTAAAAATGGTCTTTCACGTCCAGTATAGAATGGGACGCTGAGAACCGCAGCAGTTAAAGAACGTCCATAAATAAAACTCAATTTCTCTCTGCAGAAATGAATAAAAACGGACTATATAATAACCGTGAGTATCATATAATAACCCCAATAACAGTGTAAACAAATGAGAATTGAAGTAGAGATTTTATGAAACAATCAGATTTATAAAATGTTCTCTCTTTAACAGATTTTCAGAGGATAAAATCCGCTCTGACTTTAGTACTCTTATATTTAATTAAATCTTTCTCGCTGGATATTGTAAACAACAACATTCTGAATGTTATTATTCGCCAGAGTTAGAAGACAAAATAAAAGCTTTAACAAGCACGGAGACATAATATACAATGTTACTAGACACAAAAACAAAAGGCGATATTATCCTCTCTAAGAATTTTATTCTGTGAAGGAAATAAGGTCCGGAATGTTTGGGTGTGCAACGCCGTGAAAACATCGAGGCAGCAGCACTTTTTAATTAGACTTCTGGTGTTCTGGAAACATTTATTCAGCTTCTTGTTAAAGCATCTGCATACCTATCTCTTTTTGTGATGAAAATAGCGTTATTAAAAAACATTACCTAACGAAACGAAAAACGCAAGCTATTCGAATTATTTTCAGATTCTCGTTGAATGAGAAAACTTTGAGAAAGTATTCTATATTACTAATTATTTCTTTACAATAAAAGGGTTCGACCAAGGCAATGCTTCACGGTATGTTCTGTAGATGTGGTAATGTTTACGAAATATGCATGCAAGGAAGATGGTATTATAATTATCCTTGCATCAGAGATTTCTTTTTACTTTCTTTACCACGTATGTACAATGTACGTAGTAGGTAGAGAAGGTATTGTACAACACCCAAAAATTAGTTTCGCAAATGTCATCAGAAATTAACTTTTAAGACCCCCTGAATCAAAAAAAAATGTAATGTGCTCCATTTATGTGACTTTATCTACATCTCTGCAACAAAGTATTGTTAAAAAGCTTATACTTCCATTTATTTCATTCTAATCGAGGAAAATTAGCAGAAATAGTCTTATTACTTGCTGCATTGTAAGTAGGAGGGAAATAAGGGAGTACCATAAGTTAAATGATAGTCAAAAGCTGGTGGCTATGTGACTGAAGTTCCATTGATTGTATGGTCAGGACTTGACAAATTCCTGTATGAGAAAAGTATAAGTTTTTCAAAGCTGAAACTAAAAACAAGGAATATTTAAAAAAATCTGATGTGTACCATTCACATGACTTTCTCCATATCCCAGCAACAAATAATTCTTAAAATGCTTATACTTCTATTTACTTTATGCTAATCAGAAAAAATTAGCAGAAATAGTCTTATTACTCGCTTCCTTGTAAGTAGAAGCGAAATAAGGGACAACCGTAGGTTAAAGTGATAGTCAAAAGCTGGTTGCTATGTCAATGAAGTTCCTTTGTTCATATGGATAGGAGTTGATAAGTTCCTGTATGAGAAAAGTATACGTTTTTCATTGCAGAAACCAAAAATAAGGAATGTCACAAAAACGACGAACTCCACGAAAAAAATGTATATAACATCAATTGTGTGTTTTAAAGTGCTCTACATTTCTGTGAAGTAAGTTTTTGTCCATCTCTTACGGTTTAGCAGTCATTCAAAATTTAGTAAAATTCATCCAGAATAAACTACTCTTCAGAGGCTATTCCCAGAAAATTCAAGATATACATTTCATTAGTCAGGTAAATATGTTTAATATCCGAAATTGTAATCAAAATCGTTAGAGCCATTTTTGAGAAAATCAAAATTTTTCGAAAAAAGTTCCATGTAAAGGGTAGTTGGGGGTGGGGGATTTTTCTCAAAATCTTCGTGTCGCATCCCTGGAAGATACTAAACTTAAATACCAAGTTTGGTAATTTACCGACTTTTCGTTTTTGAGTTATCGTGTTCACAGACACACGGACACACAGACACACACACACACACACTGTCTTTTTTGTGAAAATGCTTTTTTTGGATATTGGGGACCCTAAAACGTGTATTTCCGGTGAAATCTCGGTATCGAATTTTTGGTGGAGTGCAATACTTTCTCTATACACTATGTACATAGTGCGTATGGAGAAAGTAAAAACGATCAACTCCACGTAAAAAATGTATATAACATAAATTGTGTGTTTCAATGTGCTCTAAAGTTTTTGTGTGGTAAGTTTTTGTCAAGCTCTTACGGCTTTGCAGTTATGCAAAATTCCGTAAAATTCATCCAGAATAAAGTAATCTTCAGAGGCCATTCCCAGAAAATTCAAATATACATATTATATGCCAGGTAAATATCTTTAATATACGATATTTTAATCAAAATCTTTAGAGCAATTTTTGAGAAAATAAAAATTTTCGAACAAAGTTCTATGTAAAGGGTAATTGGGGGTGGGGGAATTTTCTTGAAAATCTGCGTGTCGCATCCTTGGAAGATACCAAACTTAAATACCAAACACACGGGCCTTTTTCGAAAAATGCTTTTTCTGGATTCAGGTGGACCCAAAACGTGTATTTTTGGTAAAATCTCGGTATCGACATTTTGGTTGCATTGCAATACCTTCCCTATACACTATGTACATAGTACGTGTTAAGAAAGTAATAATTGTTAATAAGCTTATTCGATCTACGTCATGCTAACCTAGATAAGCATTACAATCTTATTACTCAGTTTCTAATAAGCAGAGGGAAAGTAAGGTAATATACTAGGCTAAACCGACAGTCAAATGCTTTAAAATGTGGTTGCTATGGAATTGAAAACTGTTTCTTTGCGTGGCTAGTAAGTGACAAATTCCTGTACTGGATACGTTTGAAGTATTTTAAAACTGAAATCTATAACAAGAAATATCTTACAAACGCTCAACTTCAGGAAAAAATGTGTATTTTAAGGAGATCTCCATTTTTATGTAGTAAATTTTTGTCTATTACTGTTTACTAGTTATACCGTGTTCAAAAAAAAAAAAAAAAAAGCATCCAGAATAAAGGGATCTTTATAGCCTATTCCCAGAACATTCAGGATATACATTTTATTTATTATGTAAATATATTAGATATTAGAGATTTTAATGAAATCGTTAGACAGTTTTGAGAAACTATTTTTTTTTTTAAGTTTTTACTATATAAGGGCTGGGGAATTCTTTGAAAATCTTTGGAGATACTAAACTTAAATATAATGCTTTTGAGCTTTCACAAACACACACAAACCTGTTTTTAAAAAGCAGATGTGTTCCATTCACATGGCTTTCTCTACATCGCTCCAACAAATTATTGTTAAAAACGTATGCTTCTATTTACTTCATGCTAATCCAGAAAAAATTAGCAGAAATAGCCTTATTACTTGCTTCCTTATAAGTAGAAGAGAAATAAGGCAGTCCCTTAGGTTAAAGTAATAGTCAGAGCTGGTTTTTATGTGACCGATGCTCCCTTGTTTGTATGCAAAGGAGTTGACATATAAGTTTTTCAAAGCTGAAAACAAAAGCAAGGGATATCTAAAAAACAATCAATTTCACGAAAAAAATGTATAGGACATAAATTGAGTGTCTTAATGTGCTCAACATTTTTTGTATTGTAGGTTTTTGTCCATGTCTTACGGTTTAGCAGTTACGCAAAATTCCGTAAACGTCATCCAGAATAAAGTAGTCTTCAGAGGCTATTCTCAGAAAATTCAAGATATACATTTTATATGTCGGGTAAATATCTTTAATATACGATATTTTCATCAAAATCGTTAGAGCCATTTTTAAAGAAATCAAAATTTTCGAAAACAGTTCCATGTAAAGTGTAGTTTGGGGTGGGGGATTTTCTTGAAAATCTTCATGTCGCATCCTAGGTAGATACCAAACTTAAATACCAATCTTGGTATTTAACCATCTTTTTGTTTTTGAGCTATGCTCTCCAAAGACACATACACACATGGACCTTTTTTCCAAAAATGCTTTTTTTCGGACTCAGAGGACCCAAAACATGTATTTCCGGTGAAATCTCGACATCGAATTTGGGTTGGAATACAATACCTTCGCTATCCACTATGTATGTTGTACATGCGGGCTAGAGAAACTGAAAATGTACATCTCATTAAGAACAAAGTTATATACAATTTTCGCCTTCTCTACACGCACTATGTACATGTTGTATACAGAAGGTATTGCACCCAATGCAATGCACCCAAAAATTCGATACCGAGATTTCACCGGAAATATATGTTTTGGGTCCCCCTGAATCAAAAAAAAAAAAAAAATGGATGCACCACGAAGATTTTCAAGAAAATCCCCCATCCCCAACTACCCTGTTCATGGAACTTTTTTCGCAGTTTTTTATTTTCTCAAAAATGACTAACGATTTTGATTAAAATATCCTATATTAAAGATATTTACCTCACAAATAATATGTATATCTTGAATTTTCTGAGAATAGCATCTGAAGACTACTTTATTCTGGATGAATTTTACGGAATTTTGCCTAACTGCTAAACCATAATAAATGGACAAAAACTTACTACACAAAAATGAAGCGCACGTTAAAACACACAATTTATGTAATACACATTTTTTCTTGGAGTTGATTGTGTTTTAGATATTCCTTGTTATTGGTTTCAGCTTTGAAAGCTTATACTTTTCTCATACAGGAGTGTGTCAACTCCTGTCCATACAAACAACGGAACTTCAATGACAATGCAGCCAGCTTTTGACTATCACTTTAACCTATGATACTCCCTTGTTTCGCTTCTTTTTATAAGGAAGCAAGTAATAAGACTATCTCCATTGTTTTCTTTTTTTTTTTTCTCGATTAGATGAAGTAAATAATTTGATGCAATGAAAGTCATTTTTTACCCCTGTATCTGCTTCTATTTTAATGTTTAAAAGATAAATATTGTAAGTCTTTTGGAGCAGCTTGAGGTTGCCTTATATACAGACTTCTTTATTTCCCTTTTATGTTCTTTTGTTTCTTTTGTGTTTTATCTGCGGGAACTTTAACCCCATTCCCATCTTACCACACGGAGGAAACACTCTCGTGGCAAGCTAGTGGCCATTTCCGGGGTGCGTGATGCGGGCTATAAATCTCTTCCTTTCCCTAAACAGCACTACCAACCTCTCTTGCTCGTTGCTCTATTTAACATCCTCTTTCCTGCCACGTTGTCTAAACTGACAGCGATACAGGAGATTAAACATACCCTGTTTGCACGCCGGGCCAAGATAAAACCATCCGGGAGAACTGGTCAAAAGTCATAAGAAGTTACAGTTAAGTTATTACTACGCGAACTTTCTGGGTATGTTTTCGTGTAAATGTTCCGATCTTTATTGTTTATGCTCAAAAAACAAATAAAATCCGAATAAGTTACCCTGGCGCCTAGGTAACTATACCGGGACATATGTTTAAACTTTAAATTTATTTACAAAAACAAGCTTTACAAGTATTATCTGCTATTTAATTTTTACTTATTCTCTACACGAGCAGTAAGCATGTTGGACGCTACTGGCAGGCACAGAAGACGTGGATGGGCAAGGTAAATTTATAGTTAGGGCAAAACAACTGAGATCTAAGAAGGCTGTCAGTAGAGAAAAGGTGGGGGGCCGATAAGAACAGCAAAACTAAAGTGCCTACAATGTGTTACACACATTTTATGTCATACTTGAGCCATTGTTGTATTATGGTTTTACATATTGTATATATAATGTGTATATATTTCTTTTACGTGTATTTATCAATTATAATAGGGTACATTAATACTTCTGAATAAGGTGTACTCTGTGCTGTAAAATTAAATTGCTGTATTTGAATATCTTTGTCTTTTTATTTTCGTGTTTACTTTTTTAATTCTTTATTGCTGTTGTTGTTTTACTATTACCTTTTATTTTGAGTATTACAAAAGCACGTACGGTCTGTGAATTCGTGCGATTGTTGAAATTCAATGTATGATATTGTTTTGTCTATAAATACACTTACTCATTCGTGCATTCATTCATACTTTTTCTACACGTACTGTTTACATAGTGTATAGAGAAGGTATTGTAATGCAACCAAAAATTCAATACCGAGATTTTTCCGGAAATACATTTTCTGGATCCACTGAATAAAAAACAAATTCTGATGTGTTCCATTCACATTACTTTCTCTACATCTCTGCAACAAATTTTTGCTGAAAAGCTTATGCTTTTATTCACTTCATGCTAATCGAGAAAAAGCTAATGAGTTCCATTCACATGACTTTCTCTACATCTCTGCAACAAATTATTGCTGAAAAGCTTATGATTCTATTTACTTCATGCAAATCGAGAAAAAAATAGCAGAAATAGTCTTATTACTTGCTTCCTTGTAAGTAGAAGCAAAATAAACAAATACCGTAGGTTAAAGTGATAGTCAAAAGCTGGTTGCTATGTGACTGATGTTCCTTTGTTTGTATGGACAGGAGTTGACAAATTCCTGTATGAGAAAAGTATGTTATTTAAAGCAGAAACCAATGAGTAGGGATAGCTAAAAAAATGATCAACTATTCACAGAAAATTCAATATATAAATTTTATTTGTCAGGTAAATATCTTTAATATACGATATTTTAATCAAAATCGTTAGAGCGTTTTTGAGAAGATCAAAATTTTCGAAAACAGTTTCATGTAAAGCATAGATGGGGGTGGGGGCATTTTCCTTAAAATCTTCGTGTCGTATCCTTGCAAGTTACCAAACACATGCAAACACATTAAAAAAAAATTGGAATCAAGGGTACTCAAAGCATGTATTTTCGATGAAATCTCGGGATCGAATTTTGGGTGCATTACAATACCTTCTCTATGCACTATGTACATAGTACATGTAGAGAAAATAAAAAAGCATATTCACAAAAAGTCTGTGTGTTTGTGTGTGTATGTCTGTGGGGAGCACACTGGTTAAATACAAATTTTAAGTTCAATATCTGCCAGCGATGTGACTCGAAAGATTTTCAACAAAATTCCCCCACCCCCAACTAGCCTAATTTTGATTTTCTCAAATACGACTAACGATTTTTATTAAAATGCCGTATATTAATATAATTAATGTCACAAATAAAATATATATTTTGAATTTTCTGGAAATGTCCTCTGAAGAGCTCTTTATTCTGGTTGAGTTTTACGGAATTTTGCATAACGCTTAAACCATAACAGATAGACAAAAACTTACTCACAAAAATGTAGATCTTGTTAAAACGCATAATTTATCTCATGAAAGCGGATCTCTACATGATGCTCCAGAAAACGGTAGACCTAAATTTTTAACAGACCGTAAACTAGGCGAAATTTCATATGTAACATTAAGAAGCCCCAATAAACGACTGCGGAAATCAGCACAGAAAATGTATGTGCACACAGCCCATAGAGTTGTTAATAATGAAATTAAATTGCGCCCTTGTGAAAGTAAAGCACCCCGAAAACAAAACCAATTAAAGAAACAAATCAGAAAGTACGTATACACAAGTGTGCGGAAAATCATACTCTGTATCCGAAACAAGAGTAAAAGAGTCGAACTCTGTTTACAGGGATGAGGAAAACATTTCTTAACATCTTCTGTAAATAGTATTCTCAGTTTCAGTTCAGCTCATTTTCATTCCCAACAATAATTAGCGGGATCCGTTGCCAACTAAAGCGTAAACGTGCTAGCGCATTCCTCTCAATGCGGAGAAACATTTCGGACACTCTTTATAATTTTGTAAATAGACGTCTACAAACATGTTTTGGTTTACGACCTGTAAATCAATCATTTTGGGATCAATCCTAGTTCATCGCTTTGTTAATTAATGTGATGGCTATTTTGTTTTAACTTACCGTGTGGGTAAAAACCAAATACAACTAATAACAATAATAATGCTTAAAGAACGCAATAACCTTTACAAACAGCATCGGGGAAAAATGTATTAAAAACTCTGATGTATTCCATTCCCATGACTTACTCTACATCCAAATTATTCATAAAAAGCTAATGCTTCTATTTACTTCATGCTCGTCAAGAAAACAATTAGCAGAAATAGTCTAAAAACTTGCTTCCTTGAAAGTAGAAGCAAAACAGCGAGTACCACAGGTTAAAGTGATAGTCAAAAAGCTGGTTGCTGTGTGACTGAAGTTCCTTTGCTTGCATGGACAGGAGTTGAAAAATTTCAGTATGAGAAAAAGTATAAGTTTTTCAAAGCTGAAACTAAAAACAAGGAATATCTATAAAATGTTCAACTCCAGGAAAAAAATGTATATAACATAAATTGTGTGTTTTAACGTGCTCTACGTTTTTGTTTGGTATGTTTTTGTCTATCTCTTACGGTTTAGCAGTTGATCAAAATTCCGTAAAATTCATCCAGAATAAAGTGGTCTTCAGAACCTAATCCCATAAACTTCAAGATAGACATATTATTCGTCGGGTAAATATCTTTAATATACGATACTTTAATCAAAATGGTTAAGAGCCATTTGTGAGAATAAAAAATTTCGAAAAATGTTCCATGTAAAGGGT
Source organism: Hymenopus coronatus (assembly GCA_030762935.1). Taxonomy (NCBI): domain Eukaryota; kingdom Metazoa; phylum Arthropoda; class Insecta; order Mantodea; family Hymenopodidae; genus Hymenopus; species Hymenopus coronatus. Next base: position 28,995,234 of record CM060898.1, on the reverse strand, counting down.
AGCTGAAGGTGGGGGATTTTCTTGAAAATCTTCGTGTGGCATCTTTGGAAGATACCAAATTTAAACACCAAGTTTGGTATCTAATCGTCTTTTCGTCTTTGAGCTATGCTGTCGACAGACACACGCACACACACGGGCCTTTTTGCAGAAATTCTTTTTACTTTCTCTATACGCACTATGTACATGGTGTATAGAGAAAGCATTGCACTCCACCCAAAAATTCGATACCGAGATTTCACCGGAAATATATGTTTTAGGGTCCCTAATATCCAAGAAAAGCATTTTCACAAAAAGATCCGTGTGTGTGTGTGTGTGTGTGTGTGTGTGTGAGTCCGTGTGTCTGTGAACACGATAACTCAAAAACGAAAATCGGTAAAATACCAAATTTTGTATTTAAGAGAGAACGTAGGCTTTCGCGGCCGGAGTCAGTGTAACTAAGAAATGTTTCCGGGCTGTTTTGCCGTGGTCTGCTGGTGTTGGAAGTCCCAGACGTTTCGTCCACAACTACGGTGGACATCTTCAGTGGCGTGGTCGAAGTTTTCTTGGAGAAGGTTTCGCTGCGTCTGAAGCGTTGACCAGACCAGAGCAATTGGCAGGCTGAGGGCAGCGCGAGGTGTGATAGACGTGTCCCTGCTCTCGGAGAGAACTTAACCACGTTCTGACGGGATTGTGGGGTTTTGCAGGATGGCGGGTGAGTGTTGGGGTTGTGGAGTGACGGGAGGAGGCAAGTGTTGCCCCTCGACGGTTGCTTATGATGGTGCAACTGCCCTTGTGCACCGCTGGTGTGTGTTTATCAAAATGTTTGTTTTGAGGTTTTAATTTTGAATCCAAGCAACTCTTGAAGGATTATAAGGAGCTTTAGCCGTAGCAGCTGTTGGAGGTGCTCCTTCGTTACCGGGGATGCCCGCAAGCCATGCGGGGAAGCCGGTATCGCCTGAAGCGGCGGTTTGTGGGATCGTAATCCCCAAGAGACCTAACGAGGGCGCTCCGATGGAATGGTAACCCTTCGTTAAATTTTGTTGCCCGACGCCTAATCTCGTCCTCCAGGTATGGTAGACCAGAGGCTTCGTGCAGGAGTCTCGTTGGAAAGCCTCGAGGCACAGAATAGATAGCCCGAAGACACTTATTCTGTACCCGCTGAAGCAATAGCAGACTGGAGTCTGCCGCCATGCCCCAGATCTCACAGGCGTAGATTAACAAGGGGACAATGATAGCCCTCAAGAGGCGCAACTTAAGGGGAACCGTCATCGAGGACTTCAGCATCGGGTACAGTGAGGCCGCAGCCCCATTGCCCCGGCACCACAGCCCCCTGATGTGCTCCCTGAAAGTGACGCCCCTGTCAAGCTTCACCCCCAAGTAGGTGATGGTGTTGGTCCATTGTATCCTTCGTCTAAGGTACGTGAATGTGGGGAAGTTTGCGGGAAAGCGGCGCTTGGTGAAAAGAATAGCGTGGCTTTTCTCCGGGTTGATGGACAATCGCCAACGCTCGCACCACTCTTGGATGAGGCAGAGGTGTCTCTGAATGGGGTTGAAGGCTCTGCGTGGGTGTTTGTACAGTATAACAGCACGTCATCAGCATACTGGGCTATGTTGACTTGCTGCACTGCTGAAGGGATCGCTACTTTTATACTGACAAGTGGGGGGGGGGCGGGGCTTGGGCTCTCCGGCGCACGTGGCTTCTGATTGGACCGTTTCGTTGCTTCTCGTTTGATGACGTTTCCTGCTTTCAATGACGGGATGCCAATTCCTGTTGAGTTTTAGTGCCTCTTCTTTTTTATTAAAATTTCTCGGATGCTTATAAATCTCTATGGCCTCTCGTTGTAGTCGTGCATGGTAGTGTGTTGTAGATGAGAGGATAGAGGTGTCTTGGAAATTTATAATATACTCGCCCTTTGCCTCAATAGCGTGTAGGGCGACCGCGGACTTTTCTGTGTGGTCCAGTCGACAGTTTGCTTTGCGTTCCTTGATTCCAGTAGTAACACTGCGTTGTGTGGTTCCGATGTATACCGAGCCGCAGGAACAGGAAATGCGGTACACACCGGCTGATGACAGCGGCTCCCGGGGATCTTTGGATGAGCGTAGTAAATTATTTAATTGCCTCGTGGGCTTGAAAACCGTTTTGACATTGTGACGTTGCAATATGTGCTCGATCCGGTCGGTGATATTCTTGAAGTATGGCAGAAACACCGTGCCCTTACTTTTCGGTTGGTCTGGCTTTTGAGATGTGGACTGAAATTTGGCCGGGCGGAAAGCTCTATTGATTTCTCGTAAGGAATAACAATTTGAATGTAATGCCTGTCTTAGGTGCTTGAGTTCATCTTGTAGATGTTCCGGTTCACAGATGCGGGTAGCCCGATGTTTAAGTGTCTGGATCATTGCTCGTGTTTGTCTGGGATGATGGTTTGAGTTCTTGTTTAGGTAACGGTCAGTGTGGGTGGGCTTCCGGTATACCGTATGCCCAAGAGACCCATCGGTATTTCTCTTGACCAAGACGTCCAGGAAAGCTAACTGTCCGTCTTTTTCTTTTTCCATGGTGAACTGGATGCGGTGATTAATACTGTTGAGGTGTAGGTAGAAATCTTGAAGGGCTTCTAGTCCCTGGGGCCATATCACGAATGTGTCATCTACATAGCGCAACCAGACCGTGGGTTTATGTGCAGCTGCGTTCAAGGTTGTAGACTCAAACGATTCCATGAAGAAGTTTGCCACCACCGGGCTCAAAGGGCTCCCCATGGCAACACCGTCTATTTGTTCGTAGAATGAGTGATTCCACTGGAAATAAGTAGTGGTGAGAACGTGGTGAAATAGTGCTACTGTATCATCCGTGAAAAATTGTTTCAGATGTGTGAGGGCTTCCTGTACCGGTACCATAGTGAACAGTGAGACGACGTCGAAGCTGACAAGAAGGTCTTGGGGCTGTAAAGTGATACTTTGTAGTTTTTGGATGAAATGACTAGAGTCTTTGATGTAAGAGTCCGGTGAACCGACGTGGGGTTGTAGTAGATCCGCCAAATATTTAGCTATGGTGTAAGTTGGAGAATCAATGGCACTAACAATAGGTCTCAAAGGAACTTCCGGTTTGTGGATTTTAGGAAGGCCGTAAAGTCTAGGAGGATGAGCTTCTGATTTTATGACTCGGCGTTTTTCCTCTGTTGGCAGGGAAGAATTTTTGATCAGCTGATTGGTCTGTTTTAAAATCCGAGCTGTGGGATCGCGTTGTATTTTTCTGTTTGTGTCTGGCTTTAAAAGATCCAGAATTTTCTGTTCGTAGTCCTGTTGCTTGAGAATGACGGTGGCGTTTCCCTTGACTGCTGAGCACACAATGATGTCTTTGTTGGTGTTCAGGTTCTTCAAGGCAGTTCTCTCTTTGAAAGTTAGATTACTGCACGGGGTCTTGGCATACTGGAGAATCCTAGCGGATTCCCGGCGTATCTCGTCGGCAGCTACTCCCGGTAAGCCCCGTATTCCCGATTCAATGTTAGAAATGATGTCCTCAACTGGTAGAGACGGTGTGACTACCGGCGAAATTGCCCCCTTGGTGATCAGATAAGTTCACCACTGTATAGCTGGTATCGGAAGTAGTAGTTGGCTTGTTTCCCGCCGAAAGACGTGTAAGCTTGTTCTTATGTCGGGTAGTACTGTATTTAAGTTTAGTATCTTCCAGGGATGCGACACGAAGATTTTGAGAAAAATCCCCCCACCCGCAACTACCCTTTACATGGAACTTTTTTCGAACATTTTGATTTTCTTAAAAATGGCTCTAACGATTTTGATTAAAATTTCGTATATTAAAGATATTTACCTGACAAATAAAATGTATATCTTGAATTTTCTGGGAATAGCCTCTGAAGAGTAGTTTATTCTGTATGAATTTTACTGAATTTTGAATAACTGCTAAACCGTAAGAGATGGACAAAAACTTACTGCACAAAAAATGTAGAGCACATTAAAACACATAATTTATGTTATACATATTTTTTTCGTGAAGTTCGTCGTTTTTGAGACATTCCTTATTTTTGGTTTTTGCTATGAAAAACGTATACTTTTCTCATACAGGAACTGTCAACTCCTATCCTTATAAACAAAGGAACTTCATTGACATAGCAACCAGCTTTTGTCTATCACTTTAACCTATGGTAGTCCCTTATTTCGCTCCTACATACAAGGAAGCAAGTAATAAGACTATTTCTGCTAATTTTTTTCTGATTAGCATACAAGGAAGCAAGTAATAAGACTATTTCTGCTAATTTTTTTCTGATTAGCATTAAGTAAATAGAAGTATAAGCTTTTTAAGAATAATTTGTTGCAGGAATATAGAGAAAGTCATGTGAATGGTACACATCAGATGTTTTTTTGGATTCAGGGGGACCCAAAACATGTATTTCCAGTGATATATCGGAATCGAATTTTTGGGTGTATTACAATAACTTCTCTATGCACTATGTAAATAGTACGCGTATAGAAAATAAAAAAATACTTGAAAACGTATAAAAGAAAACAACAAATTCGTAATAAAATACATAATAATTGAAGACTGCGATTTTAAAGAAACAGTTACTGTTTACACTCAGTTTAGGAGGTCAGTGGAATTTAATAAATGTAATACACCCTCTGTGGATTATTTTATGTACTATGTATATTGTTCCGCTTGTCAAAATGTGTTTTAAATTGCAAACTTTACGTATTTACTTCAATAATCTGTTTTGAATTTCTGTTAGTGCCCATTTCCGTTCCTGTTTTAAGTGTAGAGCCTATTGTAAGTTCTGGGCTTGCCCAACTAGCCATCACTTCTGAAGCCACATACCACTGTACCACCAAATGTACCGAGGCCATTTGTATTTCCTCTTTTAAAAGATAGACTGTTTTCTCGACTTCTCTTATTCTCGACGTTCATTTTCTGCTAGTTTTCAATTAAAATGTAAATTCCACTCATTGTCGAATTTCTTTTTGATGAAGAGGAGGTCTGTTACCAGTAAGCTACACGTAAAACTAGGACAAAGAAAATAGCTTTATTTGCATAGTGGATTTAATATTAAGAACAAAATGACGTCACTAAGTACACACTTATTTACATTTTGATGTATAGTGGTTTAAGACTGTTTATCCCGTCGCACGAAAACGTAAAAATCTGATGTGTTGCATTCATATGTGTTTCTCTACATCTCTGCAACAAGTTATTCTTAAAAAGCTTCTGTTTACTTCATGCTAACCGAGAAAAAATTAGCAGAAATAGTCTTATTACTTGCTTCCTTGTAAGTAGAAGTGAAATAACGGAGTACCATAAGTTAAAGTGATAGTCAAAATCTGGTTTCTAAGTAACTGAAGCTCATTTGTTTCTATGGACAGAAGTTGAAAAATTCCTATATCAGAAAAATACAAGTTTTTCAAAGCTGAAATCAAAAACAAAAACAATCAACCCACGAAAAAAATGCATATAACATAAATTGTTTTGTTTTAACGTGCTTTACATTTTTTGTGTGGTAAGTTTTTTTTTCCATCTCTTACGGTTTAGCAGTTAAGCAAAATTCCGTAAAATTCATCCAGAATAAAGTAGTCTTCAGAAGCTATTCCTATAAAATCCAATATATAGATTTTATTTGTCAGGTAAATATCTTTAACCCTGCTGTTCTGTTCGAATTTACTATACGGAAGTACTGTTCGGGTCAATATGAGCCGAAGTATTATAAATCAGTAATAATCAGATAAAATGAATCATAAATAAGACAGAATATTATACTTTTTATTATTATTGTTACTTATTACAAACAACTTAAGGCATTCTGAACCATGAATTACTTCATATTGTATAGAACTATTGAAACAAAAATATTAAATTTATTACAATAATTACTGAATAAACATTTTACAGATTTTTATTCCTCAGAAAGAACAGTCTGGACACAAATAAGTAACATGTAATTTACGAATGTGTTTACTACACTTTCCACATAGCCTGTTTGTTTTGTTGTCATTCTTCGATGGACAAAACCTACAGCGTGCACGTTATACAGTTTTTCTTTCTAGCGCAGTTACCTTGACCACATTTTCAGGGGCTTGAATTCTCTTCACTATTTTTAACGATTCTTCTGTCCTTGGAAAATATTTTCTGGCTGCAATGTGTTCCTTTATCAGAGATTTCCCAAGTTATTCTAGAAATAGTCACTATAGTCTAATTTGTTCATGTTCCATTTAGGGTCTATGGCAAGCCATAAAATATAGGCATTGAAAGCAGAAACATCAACACTGTTATAGAAAATAATCATTGGCCACCGATTTGTTTTCCTTTTGAAGGTATATGTACTTACTCCTTGATCTAATGCATATACAGCTAATTTACCAGCATTATAATCCAAAATCATTTGTGGCTTCTTGTCGTCCCTGTTGCTTATTTGAATATCATGCTGTAGTGTACTCATGAGTACTACATTTTTCTTCTTCTTTGCAATGTAATTGACTACTGTAGTGTCATTTTTGAAGTAAAACGTAGAAATATGTACTTCCCATCCGTTCATTTGTTGTGGAAGTTCCAGCTTCTTTTGACGTACAGTTCCCAATCGTCAATTTTCGTTTCAGAAGCACTGTCCCAAGTTGTATGAAGTAAAAAGATTGTCTCTAGTTACATTTTGGCCACTCAGCTCATATGTAAGAAAATACACTACTATCATACCTTGATTTTTTCTGCTCCTTGTTCTTTTCCTGTTTATACTTGTGCTTTCAGAAGATACGACGTATCGCTGTCACAAAGAGACCATATTTATTCCAAATTTTGCGGGTTTAGAAGGGATGTATTGCTTGAAGGGACAGCGTCCTCTAAATCCCATTAATTGTTCAACTATTACATTTTCTGCATGATTATATCATTTAGGAAGTACTTCTACCCATTTCCCCAAATGTTGCAAAAAGGGGCAAATTTATCACTAAGTAGTCACCTTTCTTCTCTAGTAGACGTCTTATCAAACCGCAAAACACACGTTATGTTACAGAAAGTTTCAAGTGACATTACTGCCCGAAATAGGTTCCACGCAGTTTCCTTATCCCACAGGCTTTTTGTTGACTCCCCATGAGATCGATATACCGCAGCAAGAAACAGAAGTCCTAAATAGGCTTAAAATATTTCTATCAATATTTTCCCACTGCTCCCCATAAACTCTGTATCCCTCTATATTTGTCATTTCTATTATTTCCTTTTCAAGTGCCTGATGAAATAAAGCTTCAAAGGAACTTTTTATGTTAGTTATTCTACTGAATGCATACCTTGTAATTCCTAGTGTCTTCTTGATGGTATTTGAAACAGAGTGACGGCTACATTATAGAGGTGGTTGCAACTTCCATTCAATAGTTTTATTTTTAGAAATAAAAGTTTGTTCACCACTGCCTTTTTGAAGATGCTTTCAGATGCATTACTTGTGTGATTTTCAAATTTGGAAATTGACTCACTATTAGAGGCATTAGCAAGAGCTTCTGACTCTACTTCACTCAATATTCTTCTTTCCATGGTGTCTAAACTCAAACTGACAAGCAACCTTCGAAATAATGCAGAATATAACTGTGTAACTAGAATAAGTACATTGTTGTAACAGCAATAATGCTTACAGTGGTAATTATATCACGCTAATTCAACAATGCATTATAACACATGCAACAATGTATAACAATAGTCAGGTGTTACAAAAAAAACTACTCAAAATGTTGTAATAAATTTTAACCAGAAAATGGGGACATATCATTGAACAAAGTCATTAAATTTCATAAAAGTACCTGACTAAATGAGAAATATATATGAGACAAGCTGTGATATCGGGTCATATAGACCCGAACAGAACATCAGGGTTAATATACGATATTTCAATCATAATTGGTAGCGCCATTTTTAAGAAAGTCAAAATTTTCGAAAAAAGCTCCATGTGAAGGGTAGTTTGGGGTGGGGGCGATTTTTTCTCAAAATCTTCGTGTCACATCTCTGGAAGATACTAAACTTGGTATACCAAATTTAGTATTTTACCGAATTTTCGTTTTTGAGTTATCGTGTTCACAGACACACGGACACATACATACACACGGGCCTGTTTCTGAAAATGCTTTTTTTGGATACAGGGAACCCAAAAACATATATTTCCCATAATATCTCGTATAAAATTTTTGGTTGGAATAAAATACTTTCACACATTATGAACATAGTACGTGTAGAGAAAGTAAAATTAAATAATGACTAAAGTACTAAGTGTGTAAGTGCATACAACGAACCAAAATGTGTTAAATTAAGTCTTAAAACAATGACGTACTTTACAATAGGGAATACCATGCGAAAACTACCGGCTATGGCATTGAATTTTTCAGTCTGACTTTACCTATCTAACATGTTTTTAATTTCTCTATACGTACTATGTACATAATGTATAGAGAAGGTATTGCGCTCCACCCAAAAATTCGATACCGAGATTTCACCGGAAATATATGTTTTAGGGTCCCTTGTATCAAAAAAATAAAAACATTTTCAGAAAAAGTTCCATGTGTGTGTGTGTGCGGGTGCGTGTGTGTGTGCGTGTGTGTGTGTCCGTGAACACGATAACTAAAAAACGAAAAGTCTGTAACATACCAAACTTGGCATTTAGATTTAGCATCATCCAGGGATGCGAAACGAAGATTTTCAGAAAAATTCCTCCACACCAAACTGCCCTTTACATAGAACTTTTTTCGAAAATGTTATTTTCTCAAAAATGGCTAACGATTTTGATTAAAATATCATATATTAAAGGTATTTTACCTGGCAAATAATATGTATATCTTGAATTTCCTGGGAATAGCCTCTGAAGACCTCTTTATTCTGGATTAATTTTACGGAATTTTGCATAACTGCTAAACCGTAAGAGATGGAGAACACGTTACCGCACAAAAAATGTAGAGCACGTTAAAACCCATAATTTATGTTATCTAAGTTTGTTTCGTGGAGTTATCGTTTTTTAGATATTCCTTGATTTTGGTTTCAGCTTTAAAAAATTATACTTTTCTCACACAGGACTTTGTCAACTCGTGTCCATACAAAGAAAGTAACTTCAGTCACATAGCAACCAGTTTTTGGCTCTCACTTTAACCTATGGTACTCGCTTATTTCGCTTGTACTTACAAGGAAGTAAGTAATAAGACTATTCCTGCTAATTATTTTTCGATTTTCATGAAGTAAATAGAAGCATAAGCTTTTTAACAATAATTTGTTGCAGTGATGTAGAGAATGTCATGTGAATGGAACACATCAGATTTTTGTACAGTAGCATTCCTATGCTATTGGCACAGCCTTCAGCCGTGTGGCGAGAAAAGCCAATACAAATCCTAGTCAGGTTGACCGGAACAGGGATATTAACCTTAACTACCATCGCATACGCGATCTGCTTTGTTTGTTACAGCATTGTCTGGCTTACCTACAGATAATCTGCATAATGGGATAGGTGAATACCAGAGAGTATTTTCTAACACATATTGCACATAAACATGTCTCTAAACAATACACCGTTATCTTCAAATTTGGCCATTTGGAATTTTAGAGAATGTAAAGTATTGTGGATCATGCAGTGTTGTTGACTGTGAGATGGCAGACCTAATATTTGCATTGATATCTACATTCCTCTTCAATGGTTATTTACAAAAAAACACATAGCAAACAATTTTTTAAAGATTTGATTAATTGTTTTAGCTTTATTTTTCTTTTACTTACAAGGAAACAAGTACTAGGGCCGTTTTTTTTTACTTTCTCTACACGTACTGTGTACATAGTGTATAGAGAAGGTATTGCACTTCACCCAAAAATTCGATACCGAGAATTCACAGGAAATATATGCTTTAGGGTCCTCTGTGTCCAAAAAAAGTATTTCCAGAAAATGGTCCGTGTGTGCGTGTCTGTGTGTGTCCGTGTGTCTGTGAATACGATAACTCAAAAACGAAAAGTCGGTAAACTACCAAACTGGGTATTTAAGTTTAATATCTTCCAGGGATGTGACACGGAGATTTAGAAAATTTTTATTTTTTCAAAAATGGCTCTAAAGATTTTTATTAAAATATCGTATATTAAAGATATTTACCTCAAAAATAAAATGTATATTTTGAATTTCCTGGGAATAGCATCTGAAGACTACCTTATTCCTAGTGAATTTTACGGAACTTCGCATAACTGCTAAACCGTAAGAGATAGACAAAAACTTGCCGCACAAAAAATGTAGAGCACATTAAAACACACCATGTATGTTGTATACATATTTTTCGTGGAGTTGAACCTTTTTGAGATATTTCTTGTTTTTTTTTTCAGGTTCGAAAGGCTTAACTTTTCTTATACAGGAATTTGTCAACTCGTGTCCATACAAAGAAAGGTAGGCACTTCAATCACATTGCAACCAGCTTTTAAAAGATTTAACTATCCATTTAGACTAGTGCATTCCCTTATTTCCCTTCTACTTACAAGGAAGCAAGTGATAAAACCCTTTCTGCTAATTTTCTCTCGATTAGTATGAAATAAATAAAAGAATAAGCTTTTTCACAATAATTTATTGTAGAGGCGTAGAGAAAGCCCTCTGAAAGGAACACAATTTTTTCCACGGTCTTGCATTACCATATGATGAGTTTTGTCAGTAGTTTCGTGTGTGGTTACTTCATCTTCGGTGCTTGTTCGGCCACGTTTTGTTTTAGTAATACAAAATTAAATAATCTTCAATGACGGTGCACAGTTGATGTGAGCTTCAACTCTGTTTTGGTTTGTGCTGAAGTCCAACCCTTCAAATGAAAATTTTACTAACACACGAAACTCGGCTTTTTTCTATTTTCAATCGCAGTTGACTCTGGCGGCTGTCAACAACGAAACGGCCATTGTTGAATATTTTATACGATCCTTTGAATAATCAAACTTGTCAACCTTGAAGCCAAAACAAAATATTCCATTCTTTCATGTAACCTTACCAGACTTATCGAACTCCCTCGCAGTTGAATCTAGCATTGCTCACCAGTACTAATGAAAATCAATGTCTTTTGCTCCACATTTTACTTAAGCTTATGGACGCTCTTTAACTGCTGTGGTTCTCAGCCGTAAATCTACTACACGGGACCAACGGCTTTACTTCCCTTCGGAAGGAAGCCATGCTAAGGATTTTTACACCCGAAAAAAACCATCGTCCTCCGCCGGGTTTGAACCCGCAACCTTGGGTATATGAAGTTAGCATGGTAACCATTTCACCACGTAGGGCGACCATAAGCTTTAGTTATTGGATTTATTTGGACTTCTTCCTCTTTCTACTTTTTCTACATGTACACAGAGCACAAATAGTAATAGACATCGAATCTCTGATTGTCAGAAGGGGCTTTATTGGGCGTGTCTTCTGATATCCACTGGTGCCTCTGTGTTTCTAATTTAGGGAAGGAGGAAGGTTTATAGATTGCCTGTAGTAGTAACATGTAATTCTGCTAGGTGGCAGTCAGCAAAGTATTACACAAGCGAGGTGGCCCGTGGCCGTATTGTGGGGCATGTGGGAAGCAGGGCGCACAGTAGTGTCGTCCAAATGAGTACATCTGTTGTGTAATATTGGATTAAACGTTTCCAGGAGCGCCGTGAAAATGGATTAAAGACGCGCCCAAAATCCGAAAAACCAAGAAAAAAAATCTGATGTGACTTTCTCTACATCTCTGCAACAAAGTATTTTTAAAAACTTTATGCTAATTGAGAAAAAATTAGCAAAAATAGTCTCATTACTTGCTTCCTTGTAAGTAGGAGCGAAATAAGGGAGTACCATAGGTTAAAGGGATAGTCAAAAGCTGGTTGAAGTTCCGTTGTTTGTATGGACAGGAGTTGACAAATTCCTCTTTGTGAAAAGTAAGTTTTTTATAGCTGAAACCAAAAACAAGGAATATCCCAAAAAACTCCACGAAAAAAATGTATATAGCATAAATTGTGTGTTTTAACCTGCTCTACATTTCTTGTGTAGTAAGTTTTTATCTAAGTCTTACGGTTTAGAAGTTATGCAAAATTCCGTAAAATTCATCCAGAATAAAGTAGTTTTCAGAGGCTACTCCAAGAAAATTCAAGATATACATTTTGTTTGTCAGGTATATATCTTTAATATACATATTTTAATAAAACTCGTTAGAGCGTTTTTGAGAAGATTTTCGAAAAAAAATTATCATGTAAGGGGTAGTTTGGTGCGGGATGATTTTTCTCAAAATCCGCCTGTCGCATCCCTGGAAGATATTAAACTTAAATACCAAGTTTGGTATTTTACCTACTTTTCGTTTTTGAGTTATCGTCTTCACAGGCACACGGACACCCGGACACACGGAGACACACACACGGACCTTTTTCTGAAAATACTTTTTTTGGATACAGGGGACCCTAAAACATATTTCCGGTGAAATCTCGGTATGGAATTTTTTGGCGGAGTGCAATATCTTCTCTATACACTATGTACATAGTACATATAGAGAAGGTAAAGATTTAACAAAGTACCTTATAAACGGTAAGGAATGCAGTCAGTGCTGATTTCTATTTTTGCCCTCTGTACCATGTACATAGTGTATAGTTATTGCATCCCACCCAAAAATTTAAGCCGAGATTTCACCAGAAATATATGTTTTGGGGTCCTCTGTATCCCAAAAAATGCATTTCCAGAAAAAAGATCCATGTGTGTGTGCGTGTGTCTGTGAACACGATAACTCAAAAACGAAAAGTCGGTAAAATACCAAACTTGCTATTTAAGTTAAGTATCTTCCAGAGATGCGACATGAAGGTTTTCAGCAAACTGCCTCCACCCACCAAAACTATCCTTTATATGGAAAATGTGCGAAATTTTTTATTTTTTCAAAAATGGCTGAAACTATTTTGATTTAAATACTGTATATTAAGAATAAATAAACGTAGCAAATAAAATGTCCTGTGAATATCCACTAAAAGTCCTCTTTATTCTAGATGAATTTTGCTGAATATTGTGTAACTGGTAAACCGCAAGAGATAGACATAAACGTACTACACAAAAAAGTGTAGATCTCGCTCAGGCACACAATTTGTCATATACATTTTTTCCATGGAGTCTACCATTTTTGAGGTAGGCCTTAATTGTTTCAGATTTAGAATGCTTAACAAGGAAATTTAACTCCTGGTCATGCATATAAACGGATTTCAACACCAGTTTTTAAATGCTTTGAGTATCGCTTTAGCCTAGCATATTCCCTTATTTTCCTCCTACTTATATGGAAGCAAATAATTTGTTGTAGTGATGCAGAGAAAGTCATGTGAATAGGACACATAAGATTTTTTAGATATACATTATAAATACCATATTCCGGATAACTTCGAGTTCTATAGCTCCGAAAAGGGACCTCTAATTTCGTTATATAAAATGGGTGAACCTTGTCTTATGGGTGTTCTCATTACACGCTCCAAAATTGCCAAGTTAGTTAGGCAACTTCTTCGACTTCTTTACTAAGCGGGACGGCTACATATTCGGGGAATTGCAGGTAACCAATTTCCTCTCCCCGTTTACCCATAGTAACTTCGCAACCTGAATTTACCCCGTGCCCTTCAGGCAACTTTTCTAACACTATAGCACAACTGGATGCAGTGTTCGAGAGCGTGAAATGAACTTTGTGTTTCATTTGTTTTAGCATGGAACATGTGTTTTTACGACATATAGTTTCCTTCCCAACTTTCTTAGTTTCAGTTTATTTCAAAGAATAAAACCTGCATCGATTTCTTAACATACACAAGTACCAATATTAAAATGTTTCAGCGCTACTGTAATTTCTGGGAGTTTGATACTAAATCTTTGATTTGTCGAAAATGTATGCATGTCAAATTGTTCATAAATGTCCTAAAAAAATTAGAATATATTCGATTATATTTTTGCCCTTTAGATATGTACATTTTCAAACCAGATCTTTTGAAGGACTTTCAGCACATACATTTTTTTGTGTAAAGTACCTTTACTTCTTACTTCCTCTACACGTACTACGTACATAGTGTATAGATAAGGTATTGTATTGCACCCAAAAATTCGATACCGAGATTTCATCGGAAATATATGTTTTGAGACTACTTGAATAAAAAAAAAAAAAACATTTTTAGAAAAATGTCCGTATGAGTAGGTGTGTGTGTGTCTGTGGTCAGCATAGCTCAAAAACGAAAAGAACGTTAAAAACCAAACATGGTATTTAAATTGGCATCTTCCAAGGATGCGACACGAAGATTTTCAAGAAAAATCCCCCACCCCAAACTACTCTTTACCTGGAACTGTTTTCGAAAATTTTTATTTTCACAAAAATGGATCTAACGATTTTGATTAAAATATAGTATATTAAAGGTATTTATGTGCCATATAAAATGTATATCTTGAATTTTCTGGGAATAGCCTCTGAAGACTACTCTATTCTTCCGGAATTTTGCAAAACTGCTAAACCGTAAGATATTTAGAAAAAACTTGCCATACAGAAAATGTAGAGCACATTAAAACACACAATTTAAGTTTTATACATTTTCTCCTGGATTTGATCGTTTTTTAGATATTCCTTGTTTTTGGTTTCAGCTTTATAAAAATTATACCTTTCTCATACAGGAATTTGTTAACTCGTGTCCATACAAACAAAAGAACTTCAGTCACATAGCAGCCAGCTTTTGACTATCACTTTAACCTATAGTACTCCCTTATTTCGCTTCTACTTACAATGAAGCAAGCAATAAGACGATTTCTGTTAATTTTGTCTCGATTAGCATGAAGTAAATAGAAGCATAAGCTTTTTAACAATAATTTGTTGCAGAGATGTAGAGAAAGTCATGTGAATGGACCATATATTTTTTACATATATTTGCCACTTTTATTTTCTCCTCGTTATAAAATATCCCTTCGATTTCTTTCATATTTATAGAACTTTATTTAAGATTTAAAGTTTTGTCATCTAAAATATGATTATTTTGATAAAATTCAAAGTTTTACATAACTAACACTCCAATTGAGCTTTTAGTGGTATGAGAATAGTATATTTGTCTGTTGAAGACTAAATCTGACCAAGTTAAAAATTGCGTCATATAATTATAATTTTAAATATGTACACCTTTTGGCATTTTAATTTGCATTGCGTTTACATATGTGTCGATTTCTATTTTTACATTCTCTACTTCGTACATGTAACAGTTAGAGAAGGTATTGTATTGCACCCAAAGCCTTCATGCTTTTGTGTCCCCTGTATCGAAAAAGGTTATAAAAGGATGTGCGTGTGTCCATCTGACTGTGAACAAGATAACCTCAAAACAAGAAATTGGCTAAATGCCAAAATTTATATTGAAGTTCAACATTTTCCAGAGATGCGATACGAAAAATTTCAAGAAAGTCTCCCAATCTAAATTGGCTTTAATTGGAACATTTTAAAAAAGTGTGAATTTCCCAAAAATGACTAACGATTGCGAGTAAAATGCCGTATATTAAACATATTTAAATACCAGATAAAATGCAGGTGTGTAATTTTTTGGGAATAGCCTCTGAAGGCCTCATCATTTTGAATGACTTTTGCATACTAATAAAACATAAGAGATAGTCAGAACTTAACACTTTAAAATGTGAATCTTGTAAAAATACACAATTTATGTCATGTATTGTTTTAAACAATTTTTGAGGTATACACTCTTATTGGTTAGAATTTTAATTTACCTTTCTCAAACAGGAATTTGTCATTTGTTTTTGCTTTGTTTTACTCCTTGCCATGCAAAGAGAGTGAATTTCAATGGAAATTGCATAGCGACAGCTTTTAAAGGGTTTCACTATGTCTTTAGTCTGGTATATTCCTTTATTTCTGTTATAATGAAATAATAAGTTCATTTATAATGTTTATCTTCGTTAGTATAAAGTAGACAAAGGAATATACTTTTTTTTAAAAATTATTTTCTTTGCAAAAAAGATAGAGAACACCATATGAATGGAACACATCGGGTTGTTAAAAATGTTTCTTCCACTACGAAAAGTAGCATATAATTTATCAATTAGTGTGACATTTTTTTTATTTATTGTTGTTTTTATTGTTTCATTTATATAGCCTTAAACATCTAAGGTCATATGCACTTGAAACAACTTGTTGGCTTTTTACTTTCTCCATACGCACTATGTACATAGTGTATAGAGAAAGTATTGCACTCCACCAAAAATTCGATACCGAGATTTTACCGGAAATATATGTTTTAGGGTCCCCAATATCCAAAAAAAAAGCATTTTCACAAAAAGGTCCGTGTGTGTGTGTGTGTGTGTGTGTGTGTGTGTGTGTGTGTGTGTCCGTGTGTCTGTGAACACGATAACTCAAAAACGAAAAGTCGGTAAAATACCAAACTTGGTATTTAAGTTTAGTATCTTCCAGGGATGCGACACGAAGATTTTGAGAAAAATCCCCCCTCCCCCAACTACCCCTTACATGGAACTTTTTTCGAAAATTTTGATTTTCTCAAAAATGGCTCTAACAATTTTGATTAAAATTTCGGATATGAAACATATTTACCTAACAAATGAAATCTATATCTTGAATTTTCTGGGAATAGCCTCTGAAGACTAGTTTATCCTGGATGAATTTTACTAAATTTTGAATAACTGCTAAACCGTAAGAGATGGACAAAAACTTACTGCACAAAAAATTTAGAGCACATTAAAACACACAATTTATGTTATATACATTTTTTTCGTGGATTTCGTCGTTTTTGTGACATTCCTTATTTTTGGTTTCTGCTATGAAAAACGTATACTTTTCTCATACTGGAACTTGTCAACTCCTATCCATATAAACTAAGGAACTTCATTGACATAGCAACCAGGTTTTGATTATCACTTTAACCTACGGTTGTCCCTTATTTCGCTTCTACTTACAAGGATGCGAGTAATAAGACTATTTCTGCTAATTTTTTCTGATTAGCATGAAGTAAATAGAAGTATAAGCTTTTTAAGAATAATTTGTTGCAGGGATATGGAGAAAGTCATGTGAATGGTACACATCAGATTTTTTTTCTTGGTAGCGTTTAAGGCCCGCGGTGACACTGATACATGAATGTTGATGGAGCACTGTGGAATGCGATGGCGGGGGAAACCGGAGAACCCGGAGAAAACCCGCCCCAGTGCCGCTTGTCCAACACAAATCTCGCATGCAGGCGCTTGGGATTGAACCCCGGCTGTCTAGGTGAGAGGCGAGTGGTCTAGGCACTCGGCGACGGCGCGGCCAACTCGTTGGCTGTAGGTTTAAATAATTTTATTTTCCTCATACACACACATTCGCTCTCACGTCTATACTTCCAGACTCTGTGGGGGATAGGGAATAATTCTGTCTAAAGAAAACTTCCCCGCCCCAGCTCGGAATCGAACCCGGGGTCTCCGGGTGAGATTTTTTCTTGTTTGTTTATTTGTATAGCCCCCTTTAACTTTAATGGTCATATCGGGGTCTTTGACTTGTGAAACTGCAGATTCAGAACATTAGATTAATAAACCTTATATTAATAAACACACACACTTTACTCTCACATTCATATTTCCAGACTCTATGGGGGATAGGGAACAATTCTGGTTTAAGACAAATTCCCCGCCGAGAATCGAACCCGGGACCTCTGGGTGAGAAGTCAGCTCGCTGACCATTCGACCATGGAGGCAGTCAAGGGAGAGATTATCAATACAACTAATAATAAATTTATATTTATGGGAAAATATGTTATAGTGCCTATCTTATCATGAATAGGGGCAGCCGTTTATATTTGAAACTTACAAGTGGTGATGAGAACAGTAAGTTGCTGAACTTTGATATATCTTAAAAATCCAAACTTGGTATATAAATTCAGTGTCTTCCAAGGATGCGACACGAAGATTTTGAAGAAAATTCCCCTACCCCAACTGCGCTTTACACGGAAGCAATTTCGAAAATGTTGGCTTTCTTAAAAGTGACTAACTATTTTGATTAAGATGCTGTATGTTAAAGATATTTATCTGAACAATAAAATGTATAACTTGGATTTTCTGGGAATAGCCTCTGAAGACATCTTTATTTTGGATGAATTTTACCTCGTGATGCTAGTCAAGATAAACATTGGTAGAATTTGTCTTTTATTACATGCTATATTGTAAGCAGAGGGGAAATATCTGGTAAACCGTAAGCAATATACAAAAACTTACATAATAGAAAACCTAAAAATCATTAAAACACACAATTTATGTAATATACATTTGTTTCGTGCAGATGGTCGTTTTTTAGATATTCCTTATTATTGGTTTCAGCTTTAAAATGCCTATACTCATACGTGAATTTCTCAACTCCTGTCCATATAAACAAAGGAACTGGGCAACATAGCATCCAGAATTTGACTATCGCTTTAGCTTATGGCATTCCCTTATTTCCATTCTACTTATAAGGAAGCAAGTAATAAGAACATTGCTATTAATTTTTTCTCGAAGAGAATGAAATAAGTAAATACGTTTTTTACTTTCTCTACACGTGCTATGTACATTGTGTATAGAGGTATTGCACTTCACCCAAAAATTCGATACCGAGATTTCACCAGAAATATATGTTTTACGGTCCCTGAATAAAAAAAAAGAATTTTCAGAAAAAGGTCCGTGTGTCCGTGTGTCTATGAACACAATAACTCAAAAACGAAGAGTTGGTAAAATACCAAACTTGGTATTTTAGTTTAGTATCTTCCAGTGATGAAACACGAAGAATTCGAGAAAAATACCCCCAACACCAACTACCCTTTACATGGGACTTTTTTCGAAAAATTTTATTTTACTCAAAAATGGCTCTAACGATATTGATTAAAATCTCTTGTATTGAAGATATTTACATACCAAATAAAATGCATATCTTGAGTTTTCTGGGAATAACATCTAAAGACCACTTTATTCTGGATGATTAAATTTGAAATTTGCATAACATAAACTGTAATAATAAAAACTTATAACACAAAATATATAGATCACGATAGAACACACGATTTATGTCATATGCAATTTTTTCGTGGAGATGGTCGTTTTTTAGATATCCCTTGTTTTTGGTTTCAGCTTTAAAAAAACTTACTCATTTCTCATACAGGAATTTGTCAACTCGTGTACGTACAAACAAAGGAACTTCAGTCATATACCATCCAGCTTTTGAAGAATATTTATACTAATTTTTTCTCGATTAACGTGAAGTAAATATAATCATAAGCTTTTTCATATTTTTTGCAGAGATGTAGAGGAAGTCTTGTGAATGGAACACAACAGATTCTTTTAGTAGAGGTAACCATTCAGATTCATAGGTACCCAACAGATGTCCGTGAAATCTCATGTCGAATATTTGGATAGAATACGATAACATCTCTGCCCACTTTGTACATTGTACATACGTGCAAGGAAAATAAACAAGTGCATTTAATTTTTAACAGTTTTGACTGATTTTCACAAATGCTTTAGCTCAACAGATTTTTAACTAGCAGGGAGATTTGTGCACCAATAAGCCTGTGTGCCTGTTTACTGTCTGTAATTGCAGATAAACTGATAGTTACAGTTCGTATTAATGTAAGACTCCATAACGCTCGGCACGTTCAAGAAGAAGATGATAAGCAAGCGATCTGGTGAAATTTCTAGCAGCCTCCCCAGAGTCTTAGTTCCTTGAGGAGTAACGCTGGCTAAGTTAGCGAATAATGGTTTGCGGTCTCGGAGAAGCGGGTCCCAATGCGATACGATCAGCTCAACTTGTAAACTTCCTCACGCAGTCAACTTATGTGCTAATCCAAGAAGTAAGGAGAGATGCCCCTCTGAGAATACAACACTCTCACCATAACGGAGAAGCTCTTCAACCAAAAATAGCCTATTTTTAATTTCTCTGTACGCACTATATACATAGTGTATAGAGAAGGTATTGCACTCCACCAAAAAATTCGATACCGAGATTTCACCGGAAATATGTTTTAGGTTCCCCAGTATCCAAAAAAAGTATTTTCAGAAAAAGGTCCGTGTGTGTGTCCGTGTTTCAGTGTATCCGTGAAAAGTCGGTAAAATACCAAACTTGGTACTTAAGTTTAGTATCTTCCAAGGATGCGACACGAAGATTTAAAAAAAAAATCCCCCACCACAAACTACACTTTACATGGAAAAAATTTCGAAAATTTCGATTTTCTATAAAATAGCTCTAACGATTTTGATTAAAATCCCGTATATTAAAGCTAGTTATGTCCGAAATAAAATGTATATCTCGAATTTTTTGGGAATAGCCTCTGAAGACCTCTTTATATTGGATGAATTTTGCTGAATTTTGCATAACTGCTAAACCGTAAGAGATAGAAAAAAACGTTCTACACAAAATATGTACCTCATGACACACAATTTTTGTCCTTTATTTTCTTGTTGTGGAGATAACCGTTTTCGAGATATTCCTTGTTATTGGTTTAAATTGTGAAGTACTTAAACTTTTCTCACACAGGAAGTGTCTGTTTTTCTTTTGTTCTACTCCTGGCCAAGCAAAGAAGTGATTTGCAATGACAATCGCATAACGATAGCTTTTAAAATATTTGACAATCACTTTAGCATAGTACATTCCCTTATTCCCTTCTACTTATAAGGAACTAAGTAATAACATTCTGCTAACATTTATCCTGATTAACATTGTGTACAAAGAAGAATATTTTTTGTAGGAGTTTTGTAGAGCAGCTAGAAAAAGTCATGTGAGTGTAGCATATCAGATTTTATTTTGAACCTCCGATAGGCTCTAAATAGAAGACAGGTTCATAGAAAGTAATTATTTTATTACTAAAAGTTTTGTACACTTATGGTTGCTTTTCAATATCTCCGAAAAGATTGAGACATTTATGGTACCTGTGCACAAACTTTGCAATGCCCGCTTCAAAAAATGTTGCCGCCAATGATTTCAAATGAGCATTGGCATTGTTTTGAAGATCTTCGTTGGTTTGAAAGTGCTGCCCTCCTAGCCACGTCTTCAGTTCAGTGAAAGTCGCTGGGTGTAACAATTTTCAATAAAATACAGTATATTAAACATATTTATATGGCAAATAAAAGTTACATTTTGAATTTTCTGGTAAAAGTCTCCCAAAACTTTTTTACTCTGGATGAATTTTGCTGGAAAACCGTAAGAGATAGACAAAAACACCATTTATGTCAACATGTTTTTTTCGTTTTGTTGACCATTTCTGATATATCCCTTGTTTGTTTGAGATTTAAAATACTTAAAATTTATTCACACGTAAATTTGTAAACTCCAGGTCATGTATAAAAACGCCCTTCACCACATAGCAGTTAGATCTTAAAATATTTGACTATCTTTTTACCCGAGGGTATTCCCTGATTTATCTTCTAAGGCAATTTCTGCCAATTTTTACTTTCTCTATACCTACGTACTATGTACATAATGTACCTATAGAGAAGGTATTACACTCCACCAAAAATTTCCACCGGAAATATATGTTTTAGGGTCCCCTGCATCAAAAAAAAGGTATTTTCAGACAAAGATCCGTGTGTGTGTGTGTGTGTCCGTGTGTCAGTGTGTACGTGCATATGTGTTCACGATCTGTACATGCATCTGTAAAAGGAATAAAAAGGTATCACCATTTTGTTGTCCTAAACACCATACAGAATGTTTGTTTTGTAAAGTAATAGTTAATACAGAAACACAGAAATGTTATTCTAACGGAATGTGAATGCACTGTCTTTTATAAGATTAAAAGAAATATTTTCACGGTGCAGTGTTTCTCCCCAAAGCACTCTCTATATAATGGAAAATGCGTACCTGTAAACGATATTAAAATGAAGCTGTATAGACTTGCCTAATATCCATAACATGTCCGCAAAATATAAAAATCTAATGTGTTCCATTCCAAATACTTTATACTCATCTCTGCAACAAAATATTATTAAAAAACTTATTCTTCTATTTACTCAATGCTAATCGAGAAAAAACTGCAGTAAGATCTTATCACCTGCTTCCTCGTAAGTAGGAGGGAAATAAGGGAATACTCTTGGCTAAATCGATACTCAAATCTTTTAAAAGCTGGTTGCTATGTGATTAAAGTACCGTTGCTTGTATGGGCAGGAGTTCACAAATTAGCATATGAGATAAGCTTTTTGAATTTTAAAACTGAAATCAATAACAAAAAATATCTCGGAAATGGTCAATTCCACGAAAAATATGTATGACACAAATTATATGTTTTAACAATGTTTACCAGACATACAGAATGAAGGGGTCTCCAGAAAATTAAGATATACATTTTATTTCTAGTGTAAATATTTGTACTCTTTAGAGGCATTTTTGAGAAAATCAAATGTTTCACAATTTTTACCACGTAAAGGGTAGTTTGGGGCGGACAGATATTCCCCAAGATCTTCGTGTCGTATCCTTGAAAGATTTTAATTTATGACTTGAACACACACATCTCTTTCTCAAAATGTTTTTTATACAGGGGAATATAATATCTTTTCAATCTATATATTAAGTAGATAGAATAAAAAGGTATCAATAATTTTTCGCCCTATACACCAAACAAAATATTTGGGTTTTGTAACGTAATATTAATACAGAAATACACAAAGAATACTATAGAATGTTATTGTAACTGTATGTGAATGCACTCTCTTTTATGAGATTAAAAGAAATATTTTCACGGTGCACAGTTTCTCCCCAAAGCACTCTCTACATAATGGAAAATGCCTACCTGAAAACGATATTAATATGAACCTGTATAGACTTGCCTAATATCCATATAATGTCCGCAAAATATAAAAAGGGATTATCTAAATACCTCTTTTTCATTAGGGCTTCATTGCGAGCGAATAAAAAAAGTTAACATTTTCGAGAGTGATCGCCAGATGGCAGTGATGATAGCCATTAGAGTAGCATAATATGTGACAAAACAATCTTCCTCATCTGAAATCCATTTTGCTGTCCCGGAGGGAGCTATAATGGAAAAGTTTGCCACTCCACTCTCCTCGATCATTATCCCCCTCTCCACCTCTCGCCGCCGGAGCTATTTGCGTCAACCTTTCTGCTTGATTAGACGTGTTGTTTTAAACATTGATCATTGCAAATGTCTCGGTTACCAATCGTTCTCTTATCGCCTTGTTTAAAACCAGCCATTGGGAATGTTTCTTTCTGATTATAGTAGCATACTTTGAATAATAAAAAAACAAATCTATTGTGTTCCATTCACATGACTTTCTCTAAATCTCTGCAACAAATTATTGTTAAAAAGCTACTGCTTCTATTTACTTCATGTTAATCGAGAAAAAATCAGCAGAAAAAGCCTTATTACTTGCTTCCTTGTAAGCAGAAGCAAAATAATGGAATATCATAGGCTAAAGTGGTAGTCAAAAGCTGGTTGCTATGCGACTGAGGTTCCTTTGTTTGTATGGACAGGAGTTGACAAATTCCTGTAAGTTTTTTAAAGCTGAAACTAAAAACAAAAACGTCTAAAAAACGATAAACTGCATGAAAAAATGTATGTAACATAAATTGTGTGTTTTAATGTGCTCTACATTTTTTTGTGTGGTACGCTTTTGTGTGTTTCATACGGCTTAGCAGTTATGCACAATTGCGTAAAGTTCATCCAGAGTAAAAGTAATCTTCAGAAGCTTTTCCCAGAAAATTCAGGATATAAATATCTTTAATGTACGATATTTTAATCAAAATCGTTAGCCTTTTTTGAGAAAAGCAAAATTTTCGAAAAAAAATCCATGTAAAGGGTAGTTGCGGGTGGGGTGATTTTCTTGAAAATCTTCGTGTTGCATCCTTGGAAGAAACCAAATTTAAATACCAAGTTTGGCATTTAACGGTCTTTTCGTTTTTAGCTATGCTGTCCAAAGGCACACATACGTGACCTTTTTGTAAAAATGCTCTTTTTCGATTCAGGGGGTATCCAAAACATGTATTTCCGGTGGAAGCTCGGTATAGAATATTTGGATGAATATTCTCTATACTCTATGTACATATTACGTGTAGAGGAAGTAAAAATCCTTTTACATGGTGTAATCAGGAGGAAGGAACTGTCAAATGGATGAACATATTTGGCTGAAAAGTCCTGTGTAGTGTATTAAATTGAAAACCTACTTGGGTCTCGAATATTTACACATAAATCTGCTAAGTAAATGAATGTTACTGCTAATTTATTTTCTTCACACAAGCCGAGTGTAGGTTAGGAGTTGGATTGCTCAGTCAAGCTGAAACATTGAATGCCATAGCCGGGTGCTCTAACCACTGAACTATAATGACATGTCGGCAAGGCATTAAATTCCTCAACTTACTCACATATTTTTCGATAAGCCACAAGGTAATTTCAAATTACTTTGAGATGACATAACTGTTACTGTTTAAAAAAGTAGTCATTGGAACAGTTTTCCATAAATAATTTGTGTCTACTTGAGTTGTTTATTCATATTCCTTTCTCGTCCCATGTATATAGTGTATAGAAAAGATATTCTATTCCACTCAAATTCCGAGATTTCATCGGAAATACATGCTTTATATTCCCCTGGGTCCAGAAAAAGCATTTTAGAACAAGTTCGTGTGTGTGTGTGTTTATTTGGGAAACCATGCTCCAAAGCGAAAATTAGGTTAAATACAAAAATTGGTACTTGGTATATTCTAAGTAGATTTTTAAAATATTTCCCCACCACAAGCTACGTTTTACTTAGAATGTTTGAGTGGATACGCATATTAAAGATATTCATGTTTCATCATGAACAAAAAGAACTATATTATGAATTTTGATATACCGTAACATTTGGGAGTTCATAGACGCAGCACCAGATGCCTTCATAAACGACGCACTTCCACCCTCAATGTTGGTGCCAACAAAACGAGATTCTGTTGTAAATGAGGGTTGAAAACCTTCTCCCAGTTATAATTCTGTGTGTTTATAAGCTGGTTTTAACAGTTTTATACTAGGTGTGATTTTAATGTCCTGATGGCCGCAAATATTTGTTTTGAAATTTAGAAACAAATACTCTTGAATGAATGAATGAATAAGTGTATTTATTGACATAACAATATTATACATATAATTTCAACAATCGCACGCTCCACAAACCGTACGTGCTATTGTAATACACACTAACACAATATTAAAAAAAAAAAAAACAAAGAATTAAGAGTAAACCCGAAAATAAAACTACACAGGTATTCAAATATAGCAATTTAAATTTACCAGCACAGAGTACACCTTCATAAATGCACCCTTTTATAATAGATATTACACTTAAAAGAAATATATACATTTAATATTTACACAATATATAAAACCTTAACACAACAGTGACCTAAGTATAACATTATATATATGTAAAAACATTGTACTTACTTTTGTTTAGTTGTTTTATCCCCCCCCCCGTTCTCTATTGGCAGCCTCCTCAGATCTCAGCTGTCTTGCCTTAAGTATAAATTTACCTAGCCCGTCCACGTCTTCCATGCCTGCCAGTAGCGTCCAACATGCTTCTAGCTCTACATTCGCGGTGGTAAAGAATCGCGGTAAAGATTAGGTAAGGGAGTTATCTTCTTCTTAGTGGTAGAGCATTAAACAACTTCAAAGAAAATGCTAAGTAACTATTCTGAATTTTGGTGTACTTAGATTTGTTAATATATAAATTTGAGCTATTTCATGTTGAATAATTATAAATATTTGAACAAATTACAAAGCTATTTATATTTTCTTTGACGTATAAGAGGCAATTCAGCATATGCATCGATGAAAAAGGCAATGCCTAATTCAATAAAAACTGGCTTACAGCGGCGTTTAAACTGCACTCCGCAAATTATTCTCACAGCCTTCTTTTGCAAAATAAAAATGTTATGTGCCAAAGGATGTTTACCCCAAAATATACTGCCATAATTGACATGAGAATAAATGGAAGTAAACAAACAGAAACGCTGGTTTCTCGTTGAGATTTAGTCATTGAAAGTAACAGACTTGTCAGCGCTACTGATAAGGAAGAAGGGACAGTAATTAACGTACAGGAGTCGTGCCCACCTGGGGGGGGGGGTTCACTTGCCGACCGCCACAGCAATTAACCCATAGTACTAGCATCGATTGCATTAATGCGATATACATTACATGTGATTACAAGGCATTCTAGCCCTCTTGATTACTCTATCATGCGTTAAATTAAGTACCCTTCCATCTTAACAGGCCTGTCATTTTATCTCGCCTGCCGTGATCCTGGCAGGGCTTAATGAATCTCTGGCATTTGAAAAATGTAAGGGTGTCATTAACATCGGTTCGGCTCGACAGGGTGTGCGACAGCGAAGCTCAGAGAACGGTTAGTCAGAGGAGAGCCAAACAATGAGAAAGCTACTCCTTGAAACTAGTTCTCAGCTAAATAAGCTAACTTAATGACATTGTATATTTGCAATCGCTTCTAAACTACAACAGTTAATCATTTTATTAAGCCTTCCGATTATAAAATGTTGAATAATTGGCCAACAGGGATTACGGAAGAAAAAAAAAACAATTGGAGAAACAAGATCTGGCATCAATGTTTGGAATGAAGGTTGTATGCCGTTTGATTGTAAGAAAAACACTAAAAAGGTCTTTAAGCTGAAGGTGAAGGGAACTTCTCCAAAAAAAATTGTTTCCTAATTTCGCCAAGATATATGTCAAAAAATCTGATGTGTAACATTCACACGACTTTCTCTATATCCTTACAACAAATTATTCTTAAAAAGCTTATACTTCTATTTACTTTATGCTAATCAGAAAAGTTTAGCAGAAATAGTCTTATTACTTGCTTCCTTGTAAGTAGAAACGAAATAAGGGACTACCATAGGTTAAAGTGATAGTCAAAAGCTGGTTGCTATGTCAATATCCAGAATGAACTACTCTTCAGAGGCTATTCCCAGAAAATTCAAAATATACATTTTATTTGTCAGGTAAATATCTTTAATATACGAAATTTTAATCAAAATCTTTAGAGCCATTTTTGAGAAAATCAAAAAGGGTAGTTGGGGGCGGGGGGATTTTTCTCAAAATCTTCGTGTCGCATCCCTGGAAGATAGTAAACTTAAATACCAAGTTTGGTATTTTACCTACTTTTCGTTTTTGAGTTATCGTGTTCACAGACACACACACGGACCTTTTTCTGAAAATGCTTTTTTTGCATACAGGGGGTCCTAAAACATGTATTTCCGGTGAAATCTCGGTATCGAATTTTTGGGTGGAATGCAATACTTCTCTATCCCTATGTACATTGTACATATGGGGCTAGAGAAAGTAAAACAACTGGAGAAACAATAATATCGATCGCGATAAGATCTGGCATCAATGATTGGAATGATGGTTGAATGCCGTTTGATTGTAAGAACAACACTGAAAAAGTTTTTAAGCTGAAGGTGAAGGGAAAATATTTTTTCGAGGATATAAAAATTCATTAATGAGAACTTCTCCAATTGTCGTTTCCTAATTTCGGCAGGAAATATGTCCAAAAAAATATATCACATTGCAAAGAGCCGTGAAAAATGAATAATAAGGATGGAAAAGAATCACCATTACAAATGAATGGATTACTTTGATGTACCATTATATGGTAAACATTTAAAAACGTCGAAGCTCCTTGAGTTTGAAACTTGGGCATGCTAGAAAAAACCATGTTAACCTCCAAAATAAAAAAAAAAAATCTGTAATTTGCTAAGGAACAAACGAACTACCACATGCAGCCCACCACTTTATTGTATTAGCTAAATACATTATTTTGTCTCTATTTATTTTCTCTCCCTCTTCCTTTTCAATTCTCACTTTCACTCTGTCTCACTCAATCTCCTTCATTATTATTTCCTCCTCTTATAATTCTCACTGTCTTTGAAACAACTAGGTCTCATGTTTCAAAAATCCATAAAATAGAGAGGAAACTACAGATAACGCCCAGTGACAGAAAATGCAACTATCAGAGCAAGAAGAGAACCGGTAATTATCTTAGCAGTGCATATTAAATGGCAATGGGGAGGCCACGTTACAAGGATGTGTAACAACAGATGGAGTTATACATGGTGAACTGTAGCGGGATCTCTGCTTTCGTCTGCTTCTCCGGCGTCTTCTCTCAGTGGTTAATGAAGATTCCACTCCTAATATTTCTTAACCAATTCTATCTCAGGGTGCTTTGTGGGTGACGCGAATATTAAATAACACTCATTTTTCCTTACTACTTGAATTTATTATTTCTAAGGTTTTACGGGTGGCTTGCTTGTTTCCTTACCAAATATTTTTTCATTAAATACCTTCGCACAACTTAAATCAATTATCAGAAGCCTAATCTAGCCATCTGCACATCGTTACTCCACCACTTAAGCACGTGGACATGCGCACAACACAATGTAAGCGTAACGGTGTAAGAATCAGAATCAAAGTCGAGAGTCAAGAGTAAGCACATAAGAGATGTGCTGTCTCTTATATACCGCCACTGAATGACGCGCACTTTTGTGCCATAAAATTTAACAGTATCTTTGATTGGTACCTTGGTAGCATCACTTCACATGGTATAAATATCTTATGTGCACCATTCATATGATTTTCTCTACATCTCTGTAACAAATTATTATTAAAAAGATTATGCCTCTATTTACTTCATGCTACTTGAGAACAAATTACCAGAAAAGTCTTATTACGTGTTTCCTTGTAAGTAGAAATAAGGGAGTACCATAGGTTAAAGTGATAGTTAAAAGCTGGTTGCTATGTGACTGAAGTTCCTTTGTTTATGTGAACAGGAGTCGACAAATTCCTATATGAGAAAAGTAAGCTTTTCGTAGCTGAAAAAAAAAAAAAACAATGAATGTCTCAAAAACGATCAACTCCACGAAAAATATGTATATAACATAAATTGTGAGGTTTAACATGCTCTACATTTTTTGTGGAGTATATTTTTATCTAAGTCTTACGGTTTAGCAGTTATGCAAAATTCCGTAAAATTCGTCCAGAATAAGGTAGTCTTCGGAGGCTATTCCCAGAAAATTCAAGATATGCATTTTGTTTGTCTAGTAAATATCTTTAATGTTTGATATTTTAATCAAAATCGTTAGCGCCATTTTTGAGAACATCAAAATTTTCCAAAAAAGTTCTATTTAAAGGGTAGTTTGGGGTGGGGGGATTTTCTTGAAAATCTTCGTGTCGCATCCTTGGTAGATACCAAACTTAAGTACCAAGTTTGGTATTTAACGGTCTTTTCGTTTTTGAGCTATGCTATCCACACACACACACAGACACACACACACACACACAGGATCTTTTTCCAAAAATGCTTTTTTTGGATTCAGGGGGACCCAAAACATGTGTTTCCGGTGAAATCTCGGTATCGAATTTTTGGGTGCAATACAATACCTTCTCTATAGACTATGTACATAGTACGTGTAGAGAAAGTATAAAGGTTTCGAAAGTTTTGATCTTCTCAAAATTAGCTGAAGAAATTTTGATTAAAATACTGTATTGTAAAGATATTTACGTGGAATATAAAGTGTATATCTCCAATACTCTGGGGTAACTTATGAAAACGTCTTCATTCTCATGACTTTTTACTATCTCCATATGCACTATGTTCATAGTGTATAGAGAAAGTATTGCACTCCACCCAAAAATTCGATACCGAGATTTCACCGGAAATATATGTTTTAGGGTCCCCAATATCCAAAAAAAAACATTTTCACAGAAAGCTCCGTGTGTGTGTGTGTGTGTGTGTGTCCGTGTGTCCGTGTGTCCGTGTATCCGTGTGTCTGTGAACACGATAACTCAAAAACGAAAAGTAGGTTAAATACCAAACTTGGTATTTAAGTTTAGTATCTTCCAGGGATGCGACACGAAGATTTTGAGAAAAATCCCCCCACCCCCAACTACCCTTTACATTGAACTTTTTTCGAAAATTTCGATTTTCTCAAAAATGGCTCTAACGATTTTGATTAAAATATCATATATCAAAGACATTTACCTAAAAAATAGAATGTCTATCTTGAATTTTCTGGGAATAGCCTCTGAAGAGTAGTTTATTCTGGATGAATTTTACTGAATTTTGAATAACTGCTAAACCGTAAGAGATGGACAAAAACTTACCACACAAAAAATGTAGAGCACATCAAAACACACAATTTATGTTATATAAATTTTTTTCGTGGAGTTCATCGTTTTTGAGACATTCCTTATTTTTGGTTTCTGCTATGAAAAACATATACCTTTCTCATGCAGGAACTTGTCAACTCCTATCCATATAAACAAAGGAACTTCATTGACATAGCAACCGGCTTTTGACTATCACTTTAATCTATGGTAGTCCCTTATTTCGCTTCTACTTACAAGGAAGCAAGTAATAAGACTATTTCTGCTAATATTTTTTCTGATTAGCATGAAGTAAATAGAAGTATAAGCTTTTTAAGAATAATTTGTTGCAGGGGTATAGAGAAAGTCATGTGAGTGGTACACATAAGATTTTTAATAGCTTGTAAACAGTAAAAAAAATAAAAGGTTACTGCACAAAAAATTACTGCTCATTAAAACACGCCATTTATATTATATACAATGTTTATAGTAATGTTGCTTATTTTTGGAGGGGTTTTCATTTGTTTCATTTATACAGCCCCCTTTAATTTCAATAGTCATTTCGGAGGCTTTGACTCATGAAACAACTCGTATTACTGTAGGTTTACAACATTAAGTTGATGGCATATTACTAAACACACGCACATTCACTTTTACATAGTTCCAGACTCTGTGGAAGATAGGGAATAATTCTGGTTAAAGAAGCATTCCCCACTCCAGCCGATAATCGAACTCGGGAACTCCGAGTGAATTCTGTGTTATTGTTTTAATTTTAAAATACTAAAGTTTTCTTGTCAATCAGATGGCAACCATCTTTTAAAACATTTTACCATCACTTTAGCCTAGATTACTGTCTTATTTCTCTTCTACCTACAAGAAATAAAAAATTCTGGCAATGTTTTACTTGTTTAGAATGAAGCAGTTAGAAGAATAATTAATAAAAATATTTGTTACAGAGTTATAGAGTAAGCTATGTGAATGGAACGCATCAAAAATTTAGGTTCGACTTCGAATTTTTGGATTATGAAATAGATAACTAAAAATCTAATGTTTCTCGTTCACACAACTTTCTCTACATCTCTGTAAGAAATTATTGTTAAAAAGTTTATCTTTTATCCAGTTCATGCTAAGCGAAATAAACATTAGCAGAAATGGTCTTGTAACTTGGTTCTTTGCAAGTAGAAGGGAAATATTAGAATACACTAGGCTAAAACGTATCCTTTTAAAAGCTGGTTGTCATGTGGTTAAATCCGTTTCTTTGCATTGCCAGGAGTTGACAAATTCCCGGATGTGAAAGCTAAGTATAATAAAACTGGAACCAAGACATGGAATATCTCAATAGTTGTCAACTCCGCGAATGTGTGTGTGTGAAGCAGATTTACATTTTTGTTTAGTAACATTTAGTCTATATCTTAGGGTTTACCAGTTATCAAAATTCAATAAAATTCATCTAGTGTGAAGAGGTCTTCAGAGGATATACCCCAAAAAGTAAAATATGTATTTTATTTGTCATATAAATATATTTAATACACGGAATTTTAATCAACATCGTTAGGGCCATTTTAGAAAAAATCGAAATTTGTTCCATGTAAACGGCAGTTTGCGTGATGGTTTTTTTTTTTCTCAAAATCTTCGTGTCCTTAGGAGATATTAAACTTAAATACCAAGTATGGTAATTTACCGACTTTTTGTTTTTGAGTTATCGTGCTCGCAGACACACGGCCACACGCACGAGCCGTTTTTTTAATTTTTTTTGATACCGTGAACTCTAAAGTGTGTATTTCCGGTGAAATCTCGGTTTCGAATTTTTGGATGGAGTGCAATACCTCTTTTACATATTTACTATGTAGAAAAAGTAAAAATGGAGATAGTTATTAATAGAATTAGTTGCCAAAGCTAATTTTGTAATGTGTTGCGCAATATTTTATCTGCGTTCAGAGTATTTTAATATATGTTGTGTATTTAGTAAATTCTATGACATTTGTTTTGTTTATTGCGAAAACGAAATGTTTAGAGAAAGAGTAATGTGAGCTTGGAAACATAAAGCTACGATAAATCAACAAACATTGTTGTTTTATTATGCAATTTTAGATGCTAGTTTCATGTGTGAATTTATAGTAAAAATACCGAACTGACTCTACTTTCCTCGTAGAGATCGATGCTGATTTTCTTATCTTAAGAAAGACGTCGAGGGTGGAGTACTGTTGCAGAAGAATTCATAGAAGAGGGTGTGGAGGGTAAGAAAAAATTCTGATCTGTTCCATTTACATGACTTTCTCTACATCTTTGACAAATTATTGTTAAAAAGCTTGTGCTTCTATTTACTTCATACTAATCGATAAAAAAAAAGCAGAAACAGTCTATTTACTTGCTTTCTTGTAAGCAGAAGCGAAATAAGGAAGTACTATTGGTTAAAGTGATAGTCAAAAGTTGGTTGCTATGTGAAGTTCCTTTGTTTGAATGGACTGTAATTGCTAAATTCCTGTAAGAAAAGTTTGTTTTTTAAAGCTGAACCCAAAAACCAAGGAGTATCTCAAAAACAACCAACTCCACGAAAATAATGTGTATAAGATAAATTCTGTGTTTTAACGTCACCTACATTTGTGTGCAGTAATTGTTTGTTCATCTCTTACGGTGTAACTCTTATGCAAAATTCTGCAAAACTCGTCCAGAATAAAGAGGTCTTCAGGGGCTATTTCCAGAAAATTCAAAATATAAATTTTATTTGTGATGAAGTATTGCGGTATTTTAATCAAAATTGTTAGTCATTTTTGAGAAAAACAAAATTTTGGAACATTTTTTCATGTAAAGGGTAGCTTCTTTAGGGGGTATTTTCTTGAAAATCTTCGTATCGCATTCTTGGAAGATAATAAATATAAATTCCAAATTTGGTATTTAACTGTCTTTTGTATTGGAGCTATGCTGTCCACACACGCACACACACACAAACAAACATATTTTTTCAGGAGTCCAAAAAAGCACTTTTAGAAAAAGGTCCATGATAGCATATGTGTAAGTATATTTCCGGTGGAATATCTAGATGGAATTTTTGGGTAGTATAAAATTATTCTCTAGGTAATATATGATTAAATATATACATAAATGCTAGATAAGGTAAAAATCAAATATGCTCTCCAGATTTAAAATTAATTTTTTCTTGAAAGTCTCTCATGATGTGACGGGAGTGACGATTTCAGGTTTTCCTATATGCACATTGGAGAAATTAAATTGTCACGTGATGACATCATTGCAGTCTTGTTGCCATGGTAATTACGTGGATTATTTTCTGGCGCTGGTGTCATACATAGAGTAATTTCGCACCATTTATGCCATTAGTACACGACAGTTTAATGCTAGAATTGCATAAGATATAATTCCTAGTTAGTACAAAGTTGATTATTATAGTAGTATATTTCAATAATTTATTGCATGTTACTCTTATTTCTTTCAGTTTCAGCGTTCCTTTTTACTTTCTCTACACTACCTATGTATATACTGAAGTCATATTATTGCATACAAAAAATCGATACGGAGATTTCACCGGAAATGCATGTTTGACACCTCCTGAATCCAAAATTTAGGTATTTTTACTTTCTCTATATGAACAATGTACATAGTGTATAAAGAAGATATTGCACTCCACCAAAATATTCGATACTGAGATTTCACCGCAAATATATGTTTTAGGGTCACCTGTATCCAAAAAAAAGTATTTTCAAAAAAAGGTTCGTGTGTGTGTGTCTGTGAACACGATAACTCAAAAATGAAAAGTCGGTAAAATATCAAACTTGGTATTTAAGTTCATTATCTTCCAGGGATGCGAAAAGAAGATTTTGAGAAAAATCCCCCCGCCCCAAGATCCCCTTTACATGGAACTTTTTTCGAAAATTTTGATTTTCTAAAAAATGGCTCTAAAGATTTTGTTTAAAATATCGTATATTAAAGATATTTACCTGACAAATAAAATGTATAATTTGAATTTTCAGGGAATAGCCTCTGAAGACTACTTTATTCTGGGTCAATTTTACGGAATTTTGCATAACTGCTAAACCGTAAGAGATGGACAAAAGCTTACCATACAACAAATGTAGAGCACTTTAAAACACATAATTCGTGTTATATACATTTTTTCGTGGAGTTGATTGTTTTTGAGATATTCCTTTTTTTGTTTTTTTTTGTTTTTGTTTTTGTTTTTTTTTTGTTTCAGCTATAAAAACATACTTTTCTCATACAGGACTTTGTGAACTCCTGTCCATACAAACAAAGGAACTTCAGTCACATAGCAACCAGCTTTTGACTGTCACTTTAACCCATGGTACCCCCTTATTTCGCTTCTACTAACAAGGAAGCAAGTAATAAGACTATTTCTGCTAATTTTCTCTCGATCAGATGAAGTAAATAGAGTAATTTGTTGCAGAGATGTAGAGAAAGTTATGTGAATGGAAGACATCAGATTTTTAGAAAAATATCCATGTGTGTGTGTCTGTCTGTAAGTGAGCGTGTGTGTCTGTCTGTAGGCAGCATAGCCCATAAACGAAAGGACCCTCAAACACCTACCAAACTTGGTATTTAAGGTTTGATATCTTCCATGGATGTAACAGGAAGATTTTCAAGAAAATCCCTTCACCCCCAACTACCCTTTACATGGAACTTTTTTCGAAAATTTTGATTTTCTCATAAATGGCTCTATCGATTTTAATTAAAATACCTAATGATTAAGACATTTTATGACAAAAGGAAAGGTATATATTGAATTTTCTGGGAATAACGCCCGAAGACCTCTTCATTCTGGATGAGCTGGCAAACCGCAGGAGATATACAAAAACTTACTACAAAAAAAATGTGGATCTCATTAAAACACACAATTCTTGTCATATACATATTTTTACTTTCTCCATATAAGCACTATATACATAGTGTATAGAGAAAGTATTGCACTCCACCAAAAAATTCGATACCGAGATTTCACCGGAAATATATGTTTTAGGGTCCCCAATATCAAAAAAAAGCATTTTCACTAAAAGCTCCGTGTGTGTGTGTGTGTGTGTGTGTGTGAGAGAGAGAGAGAGAGAGAGAGAGAGAGAGAGAGCCTGTGAACACGATAACTCAAAAACAAAAAGTCGGTAAAATTTGAAACTTGGTACTTATGTTTAGTATCTACCAGGGATGCGACACGAAGGTTTTGAGAATAATCCCCCCACCCCCAACTACCCTTTACATGGAACTTTTTTCGAAAATTTTGATTTTCTCGAAAATGGCTCTAACGATTTTGATTAAAATTTCGTATATTAAAACATATTTACCTGACTAATGAAATGTATATCTTGAATTTTCTGGGAATAGCCTCTGAAGAGTAGTTTATTCAGGATAAATTTTACAGAATTCCGAATAACTGCTAAACCGTAAGGGATGGACAACAGCTTACTGCTCAAAAAATGTAGAGCACATTAAAACACACAATTTATTATATATACATTTTTTTCGTGGAGTTCGTCGTTTTTGAGACATTCCTTATTTTTGGTTTCTGCTATGAAAAACGTATACTTTTCTCATACAGGAACTTGTCACTCCTATCCATATAGACAAAGGAACTTCATTGACATATCACTTTAACCTACGGTTGTCCTTTGTTTCGCTTCTACTTACAAGGAAGCGAGTAATTAGACTATTTCTGCTAATTTTTTTCTGATTAGCATAAAGTAAATAGAAGTAAGTTTTTTAAGAATTGTTTGTTGCAGGGATATGGAGAAAATCATGTGAACGGTACACATCAGATTTTTTTTTTATTGCTTCATTTGTATAGCCCCCTTTAACATCAATAGTCATATCGGGGGCTTTCACTTGTGAAACTGTAGGTCCAGAACATTAGGTTAAACTTTATATTACTAAACACACGCACATTCACTCTCACATTCATAGTTCCAGACTCTATGGGGGATAGGGAATAATTCCGGTTAAAGAAAAATTCCCCACCCCAGCCGGGAATCGAACCCGGGACCTGCGGGTGAGAAGTCAGCTCGCTGGCCACTCGACCACGGAGGCCATTTCTTTTTAACCTTTTCGAGATGTTTCAATTTTAGCCACTTAGACTTTTCTCAAACGCGGAGACATCTTTCTTCTCGTTTCTCGGTCGTTTACTTCTGGCAAGCAAAGAGATTGGAATTTCAATTGTTTCCCATAGCGATCGGCTTTTAAAGGACGAGGCTATCAGCTTAGCCTGTGTATTTTCTTATTTTCCTTTTAAGGATCTAGTTACAAGACTAATTATGGTTATATTTATCATGATGTACATAACAAATTAATGTTTTGAAATAAACGTTTGTTTACCGAGCAGCTAGAGGACATCATGTGAACGGAACACATTAGATTTTTTCTCTTTTACTTACAAAGGACCAAGTAATAAAGACAATTTATGCTAATGAGTATTTTGAAATGAAATGAAATGGAATGAAATAGAGTTTTATTTATGAACGCTCTTTAACTGCTGTGGTTTGCAGCGTCCCATTCAATGCTAGGCGTGAAAGACCATTAATTTTGCTCAGAGGCTCCTTTTTCGGGCTTGAGGTTACTTTACATGCCGTAAATCCAAGATACGGGACCAACGGCTTTACTTCCCTTCCGAAGGAAGCCATACCAAAGATTTTTACGCCTGAAATAATCCATCGCCCTCCGCCAGGTTTGAACCCGCAAACTTGCGTATATGAAGTTACCATGGTAACCATTACACCATGGAGGGTGACTTTATCTCAAGTGGCATGGTGTAAATAGAATACGATTTTTAACAATAATTTGTTAGAGATGTAGAGAAAGTCATGTGAACGCAACACATCAGATTTTTACTTTCTCTATAGTTACTAGGTACATAGTGTACAGAGAAGGTGTTGTACCCAAAAATTCGATACCGATATTTCACCGGAAATATATGTTTTGAAACTCCCTGAACCCAAAAAAAGCATTTTTAGAAAAATGTCCGTGTGTGTGTGTGTGTCTGTCTGTCTATCTTTGTGTGTGTCTGTGGACAGCATAGCTCAAAAATGAAAAGACCATTAAAAACCAAACTTGGTATCTTCCAAGGATGCGACACGGTTGAAAAATCGCCCCACCCCAAATTACCCTTAACATGGAAAAAGTTCTAAAATTTTGATTTTCTAAAAAATGGCTCTTATGTTTTTGATTAAAATCTCGTAAATTTAAGGTACTTACTTGACAAATAAATTTTCTGAGACTACTTTATCCTGGATGAATTTTGCGTATTTTTGCACAACTGCTAAACTATAAGAGATGGACAAAAAGTTACGACACAGAAAATGTAGAGCACATTAAAACACACAATTTATGTCATATACATTTTTATTTTTTTTTCGTTGAGTTGATCGTTTTTAAGATATCCCTTGTTCTTGTTTTCAGCTATGAAAAACTTACACTTTTCTCATACAGGAATTTGTCAACTCCTATCCATACAAACAAAGGAGCTTCAGTCACATAGCAAACAGCTTTTGACTGTCACTTTAACCAATGGTGCTCCTTTATTTCGCTTCTGCCCACAAGGAAACAATTAATAAGACTATTTCTGCAATTTTTTTCTCGATTAGCATGAAGTGAATAGAAGTAAGAGCTTTTTAACAATAATTTGTTGCAGAGATGTAGAGAAAGTGATGTGAATGGAACACATCAGATTTTTTTTATTTTGTGAGCAACAACGTCGTGCTGCAGCTGAGGGCCAGTTTTATTCGAGACATTGTTAGCTTTGTTTTGGACGCTTTTATTAGTTTTCGCACTATGTGTACTTCATGCTCCAGTGAACTATGGCGAGCGGCATGTTGGCATCCCTGTGCAGCTTGCAGCCACATCACAAGGGATCTAATTGTAACGAAATTTGGCCGCAACGCAGTTTATTGATAAGTGCAGGGGAATCCCTGCTGTACGTTTAATAACGCAACCATAAACTGACAAATAAATCTTCCGGAGATGAAAGACCAACTGGGTATTGACCGTTCTTTTCCCATTGTACTTCGGTACCATAAAGCATCCTGCCCCATAATTCATAATTATTACGTGTGGCAGCATGTGTGTGCGCGCGTTGCGGCCGTCCTTTGTTCTTGTCGCTGTTGTAAACACTCCCTTTTACACTGATCCTGTTAAGGTGTAGATAGCATTAAATACAACACTAACGACCGTTCAGAGCCAGTCGACCGCTTCATCAAATACAGTAAGGTTAAAACGTGTGTACAAAACATGAAATTGTTCTTTTGTAATGGGGAGGTGACATTCACATTAATACTCAACGAGTTTGAGGTCTACTCCACTACCTTTGTATGAGTACTGATTCATTTACCCGGCGGTGTTCGCTTAGCTTTTTCGGGTATTTATCACTGACATTTCATGAAAAATCACCCCAAAAGAAAAACACACACACACAATGTGTGTCAAAACACACCATTTATGTCCTTTACATTTTTGTTGCGGAGCTAACCGTTTCCAAGCTATTTCTTGTTACAGGTATAATTTTGTTTTTAAAAGTTTGAATTTTGGGCGAAAATTCTTTTTTGGGAGGAAGGGGCATTTTTATTTTTACTCAATCTATCCCTCATCGACCAAACAAATCTATCCCTCATCAACCAAACCAATCTATCCTTCATCAACCAAACCAATCTATTCCTCATCAACCAAACCAATCTATCCTTCATCAACCAAACCAATCTATCCTTCATCAACCAAACCAATCTATCCTTCATCAACCAAACCAATCTATCCTTCATCAACCAAACCAATCTATTCCTCATCAACCAAACCAATCTTACTTTTCTCAAACAGAAGACATCTTTATTTTGCTTTGCTCTTGATCATTAAAAAGAACGGAATTAAAATGACAATCTCATGTGACAGTTTTTAAAATATTTGACCACCGCTTTAGCCTAGTGTATTAGTTCCCTTCTAATTACAAGGAGCTTAGTAATAACGTGATATTTATCTTCATTAGTATAAAGTAGATAAAAGAATAATCGTTCATAAAAAGTTGCAGAACAGGTGGAAAAAGTCGTGCAAAATCAACACATCTGATTTTACTTTTTTTGCACTTACTTTATACATAGTGTACAGAGAAGGTATTGTATTCCACCTAAAATTCAATACAGAGATTTCACCGGAAATACGTGTTTTGAGACTTCCTAAATCCCCCCCCCCAAATAGGGAAAGCTCAGTGTGTGTGTGTGTGTGTGTGTGTCTATCTGTCTGTGGACAGCATACTCAATAACGAAAACTTCTTTAAATAACGTTTAGTATCTCCCAAGGAAGCGACACTAAGATTTTTAAGAAAATACCCCCACCTCAAACTACCCTTTAAATGGAAAAAATTTCGAACATTTTACTTTCTCAAAAATGCCTCTAACAGATTAAATTAAAATATTTAGAGATATCCACATGACAAAACATTATTTATGTTGAATTTTCTGAGTATAGCCTCTGAAGATCTCTTTATTTTACATATTTGTAAACCATAAGAGGTAGAAAAGGACTTACTAAAAATATAGATATTATTTAAACACACAATTTATGACATATACGTTTTTTTTAATTTTTATTGTTTGTTTACTTTTTTATTTTTAGATGACCATTTCTGAGATACTCCTTGTTATTGGCTTCAACTTTGAAAAACCTGTACTTTTCTCATACGGGAATTTGTTAAATCTTTGTCATTCAACAAAGGCATTTCAATCACATAGCAAGGAAAGTTTAAAAGATTTGTCTATCGCTTTAGCCTGTGATACTCCCATATTTCCCTTCTACAAATAAGAAAGCAAGTAGTAAGATAATTTTGGCAAATAGTATTAAGCTTTTTATACCATCATTTTTACAGAGATGTAGAGAAAGTCATGTAAGTGGAACATCAGAATTTTTTTTTACTTTCTCTGTACGCACTATGTACATAGTGTATAGAGAAGGTATTGCACTCCACCCAAAAATTCGACACTGAGATTTCACCGGGAATATATGTTTTAGGGTCCCCTTTATCTAAAAAAAAGCATTTTCACAAAAAAGTCCGTGAGTCCGTGAGTCCGTGTGTCTGTGAACACGATAACTCAAAAAACGAAAAGTCGGTAAAATATCAAAATTGGTATTTAAGTTTAGTATCTTCCAGGGATGCGACAAGAAGATTTTGAGAAAAATCCCCCTACCCCAAACTACCCTTTACATGGAACTTTTTCGAAAATTTCAATTTTCTCAAAAATGGTTCTAACGATTTTGATTAAAATTTCGTATATTAAAGATATTTACCTGACAAATAAAATGTATATCTTGAATTTTCTGGGAATAGCCTCTGAAGACTACTTTATTCTGGATCAATTTTACTGAATTTTGAATAACTGCTAAACCGTAAGAGATGGACAAAAACTTACTGCACAAAAAATGTAGAACACGTTAAAACACACAATTTATGTTATATACATTTTTTTCGTGGAGTTCAACGTTTTTGAGACATTCCTTATTTTTGGTTTATGTTATGAAAAACTTATACTTTTCTCATACAGAAATTTGTCAACTGCGGTCCATACAAACAAAGGAACTTCATTGACATAGCAACCAGCTTTTGATTATCACTTTAACCTATGGTACTCTCTTATTTCGCTTCTACTTACAAGGAAGCAAGTCTATTTCTGGTAATGTTTTCTCACTTAGCATGTATATATAGAAGCATTAAGCTTTTTAACAATAATTTGTTGCAGAGATGTAGAGAAAGTCATGTGAAAGGAACACATCAGATTTTTTTAATTTTACTCCATATATATATATTGTCTATGAAAGTGCAATAAAATCTCCAACGCCTAAAATTTAATTTATTAGCAATAAGACTGCACCAGTACTCAAAGGATATTATGATTGTAAGTGTCCTTAAGACTTGAATCCTTCAATACTGAGATAATAGAGGAAATCACGCACTCCCAAAATATCTTATCTTCATCGCCATTTTCACCTAGGCAGTGAAGTTAATCTTTATAATGCTTGCATACGGGACATTGGGCCATTATCGAACTGGAAAGGTAATTTCCAAAAGTTAATGTTCTCTGTGCCTTATCAGAAGGAAAAGGTTTATGACCAGCAGTTTTTATGGAGAACACGCAGAGAGTTATCTGAATGGCTTTTTGTATAACTGCAAGAGGATCTAAATGACTTTGTTTTCCGCCAGAATGAACCTGGATTCCTTACCAAACATCTGCTTCTATATCACACCCTGGAGGGTATGCTTACTGAAATCCCTGGCAAGGGATACTGCTGGATGTGCCGATACGTCTGTGGTAAGAGTTTAACCTATAGCATTGTATCTTCTCCCAAGATACAGCTTTCAATGTATTTCTGATAGTCATTTGAGGAAATTTCAAAAATACACAACTTCAGGCAGATGTTTTTAAATTTTAATACCACTCTAAACTTAATGCAACATTTGCGACAGCATATTAGCCCGCTGTGTATTTTATTAATTTAATTATTATTTTTTTCTCTATACTCACTATGTACATAGTGTATAGAGAAGGTATTGCACTCCTCCAAAAAATTTGATACCGAGATTTCACCGGAAATATATGTTTTAGGGTCACCTTTATCTAAAAATATCATTTTTGGTAAAAGGTCCGTGTGTGTGTGTGTGTGTGTCTGTGAACACGATAACTCAAAAACGAAAAGTAGCTAAAATACCAAACTTGGTATTTAAGTTTAGTATCTTACAGGGATGCGACACGAAGATTTTGAGAAAAATCCCCCCACCCCCAACTACCCTTTACATGGAACTTTTTTCAAAAACTTTGATTTTCTCAATAATGGCTCTAATGAAAAGGTACATGTGTTTTCACAAGTGTTATGAGAAAACTGAATTCAAATAAATCTTCTAAAAAGTGACATATTATGATAGATTTAAAGTAATGCACTTTTGCATTTGAATGATACGTATTTAAAAGTCCTAGGATCCTCTTAATCCCCAAAAATTATATTCTGAAGCTGGAAATAATAGAGATTGTATAAGTACTAAAACAAGAAGTCTGATATGTTTCATTCACATGACTTTCTCTACACCTCTGTAAGAAACTGTTACTAATAAGCTTATTCTTCTATCTACTTCATGCTAATCGAGATAAGCATTAGTAAAAATGGTGTTATTTCTTGCTTCCTGTAAGTTGAAGGAATACACTAGGGTGGTATTTTAAAAGCTGGTTCCATGTGTTTGAAATCTGTTTCTTTGCAAGAGTTTACTAATTCCAGTATTGAGAACAATTTAAGTATTTTAAAGCAGGGGCCAATAGCAAGGAATATCTTGGAAATGGACAACTTCACGAGAAAAATGTATATGACATAAATTCTGCGTTTTAACGAGATCTTCATTTTCTGTGCAGTAAGTTTTTCTTTATCTCTTACCACTTATGCAAAATTAAGCAAAATTAGTCAATAACAATAAAGAGGCTTTCAGAGGCTATTTCCAGAAAATTCAGGATATATATTTTATTTATTATTTAAATATCTGTGGTAAATAGTATTTTAAATCAAAATCACTAGAGCTATTTTCGAAAATGTTTCCATATAAAGGGTAGTTTGAGGTCGGGGGATTTTACTCAAAATCGTCACGTTCATCCCTGAAATATTCTGAACTTGTAAACCAAGCTTGATATTTTATCTACTTTTCATTTTTGAGCTATCGTGTTCACAGACACACACATGGATCTTTTTCTAAAAATGCTTTTTTTTATACAGGGAACCCTAAAATATCTACTTCCGGTTACATCTCGGTATCGAATTTTGGGTGGAATGCAATGCCTTCTCTACCTTTGTGTTAAGTACTATGTACAAATAAGTAAAAAGTTTACCTTGTTTCCTTAAGGCAATGAATTATTCCCTTGTTTGAAAATTGGTAAAAAGTGTTAAATTGTTCATTTTTGCGTCTTTTGCATTTTGATCATACTTTCTAACTTGTACTTTCATACCACACAATTGTTTATACAATACTGAAACTTTTAAAATTACACCTTATCATTTAACTGGTACTGTAACATTTAGCTAAAGCACCATATTGAATTTCAAACACCATTTTCCAGTTCTTATTACTTTCTCTAGCACATATGTACAAAGTGCATATTGGATAGAGAAGGTACCCAAAAACTATAACAAAGATTCCACGGGAAATACATGTTTTGTGATCCCTGCATCCAAAATAAAGGCCTTTTAGAATTTTGTGTGTGTGTGTGTGTGTGTGTGTGTGTGTGTGTGTGTGTCTGTGGGCAGCATAGCTCAAAAAGAAAAGTTGGTTAAATACCAAACTGGGTATTTAAGTTCAGTATCTTCCAAGGATGCAGCACAAATATTTTCAAGAGATCCCCCACCCTAACTACCTCTTATATGGAACATTTTTCGAAAATTTTGATTTTCTCAAAAATGGCTCTAGCGATTTTTATTAAAACACCATATGTATAAGATATTGTCAAGATAAACGGAATGCTATTTTGAATTTTCTGGGAGTAGCCTCTGAATACCTCTTCATTCTACATGACTTCTGTATAAATTTTGTATAACTGGTAAACCGTAAGAGATAGATAAAAAACTTAATATACAAAAATGTATTTCTCGAAGAAGGAAAAAAAAAAAACACACATAAATTGTGTCATATAT
Source organism: Hymenopus coronatus (assembly GCA_030762935.1). Classification (NCBI taxonomy): domain Eukaryota; kingdom Metazoa; phylum Arthropoda; class Insecta; order Mantodea; family Hymenopodidae; genus Hymenopus; species Hymenopus coronatus. The sequence continues at coordinate 28,951,553 of CM060898.1, read as the reverse complement.
ATTTTTGTATTGTAGAACTAACCATTTCAGAGATATTCTCAGTTATTGATTTCAATTTTAAAGTACCTAAGTTTTTCTCAAACGGGAGCTCCCTATCCGTTTCATCTCTCCTTTCTTTTAATCCCGTTCATGGAAAAGGGAACCTAATTTCAATAACATTCGCATAGGGACAGTCTTTCGAAGATTCTACTATCACTTTAGCCTAGGGTATTCCCTTATTTCACTTCAACTTATAAGGAACTAAGTAATAAGACCGTTTCTGCTAATGTTTATCTTGAATGTCATGCGTATAGAAGAATATTGTTTTGTAAAAATAGTTCGTTTACCGAACATGGAGAATAAGTCATATGAATGGAACACATAATTTTTTTTAAAGAAATCTGTTACTGTTTTTGTGGCAAGCACTTAAATGAAGATTTTACACGCCATACACGATGCTGTTAATAATTTGAGAAAGTCTTTCCTCAGGTTTAATTTTCGCAGCTTCTTTTAGGCGCTACTGGCTTTCATTAATAACCCAAGCTATTTCCTCCTTTTCATCAGCTTAATTAAATTTAAGAAGCAAGGAGAAGGAACACTGTGAAAATATTTCCTACCCCTTAATCGATTTCTTTTGCCTTAACAAGAAAAACTAAATAAACTTATTAATGTCTTGAGTAGAGATTGTTCTTGGACATGGTAATATGCTGAGGAAGGGGAAAATAAACAAGTACAAATGTTTAATGTATGATAGGTTATTTACAATTCTACAATCTATACCTATGCATAAACATTAAATAATATTTTAGACACTACCATAGCTTTCTTTCCTAACTTCTAACGTTCATAGACGTATAACAGGAACAGAAACTATGAGTTCAGAATTAATTGCTATATATAATAGCTGAACAATTTTATTGTAATGCTAATATTAATAATATGTATTAATAGTAAAATAACAATAAAAATAATAATACTCCCAAAATAATGCGAGCAATGTTAAGCCAGCTGAAATTCACCGTCAACTAGTGGAGATTTATGGTGCAATATAATGGCAGATGGAAGTGAAAAAGTGGGTCACACAATTCAGTGATGGGCGATCATGAGTGTTGTCACTGATGGTTTGGTTGAACAAGTGAATGAGGCAAATCGTGAAAACAGGCAATTTACAATAAGAATGATTTGTGGTGTTTATCCACAAGAGTAGCTGACTTCACTGGCGGCAGCTTTCTTTGAAGAGAACATACAAAAGTTGATTCCCCGCTACGAAAAATGCCTGAACAGACTTTGTCGAAAAATAGGCTAAGGAATGGTGCTTTGTGCACAAATAAATCTTGTTGTGAAAACAACAAATCGGTATTTATACGGACAAGCCTCGTATATGAGATGTAACATTCACAAGACCTTCTCTGCAGATTCAGTAACATGCTATTCCTACAAAAGCATATTTCTTTATCACTTCACCTGTATAGATAAATATATTTTGTAGGAATACTTTTATTTCATATTTCCTAGATACACATGAATTAGGGAATACACTTGCTAAAGCGATAGCCTCTTTTAAGAGCAGGTGGCTATGTGATACGTTGACATTCTGTTCTATGCTTGACCAGATAAAGAAAAATGTTTAATGATTTTATACCAGGATGCAGCCAATCGGAGTGCTGCTATGTTGACATATTGCATTCCCACATAACTGGGGAGTAACGTGCTAAGTATTCCGTCTCTCGTAAAGATTACTTACGCTAAGACAAAATATTCAAATTTTGCAAAAAATAATGCACGAGAAAGATAGGGAGTAATGCTCGCAGCAGAACTGTAAAAACCACAGGTTCTAGCTCAAATAGTTTTCATAATATATCTGAATAAATATTATATCACCAGGCAGATTTGCATGCTCAGTGTGCGAGTGAGAGGGAAATATGAAAAGAGTGGGGGTAGCGACCTGGCAACACAGAACACAATAACGCACCTCTTATATAGAACTCTTCCCATTTGAAAAAACATTATAGTTGTTTATATTATAATAGTCTATACAACGTTTTATCCTATCCTAATATTAACTGAAGTATTCTTATTCTTATTAATATTATTGAAATTGTCATTACGAGGAATTGAATTTTAGTTGTGGGGAAGATAGTGGTTTGTTCGTTGCTGCGGACCCCGCATAAATAAACAGTTTCAATTCTGGTTGTTGAAACCGCACCAAATAAACCAATAAGAGAATGAAAATGGATGTTCCTGAAGTTTTATATTGTGCTAAACAAACAGTACTGGGTTTGTTACCAGGTAAGTCTAAGAACTTATATGACAAGAAATTTTTATTATTTAAAGACTGGGAAGCTGCCAAAAGAGTTAAAATAATCTACAATGAAAGAAAGTATCATTTTTGTTGTTTCCTAGGATACAAGAAATATGCATGAAGTATATAGTATAGGATAAAATAATTATAAATTTGAACCAATAACTAAGAATATCTCGCAATGGGTTCATTTCTAAACAATATTTGAAATACATTGTGTTATAATGAGCTCTACATGTTTTATGTATGAACATTTTTCTCTATCTCTTATCGTTTACAAGTTATGCAAGAGTCTTGCAAACTTAACAAGACTTCAGATGCTCTGCTCAAAAATTATAGCCAATTTAACACAAAATATCCTAAACATAAGATATTTTAAGCAAAATTGTTAGAAGTATCTTTTACAGTATAAAAATATTCGAAAAATATTCTATATAAAGGGTATTGGAGTGGGGATTTTTCTTGATTATCTACATGTTACATCCTTAGAGGATGCTGAACATAAATTTCAAATGTAGTATCTAAGGGGCTCTGGGAGAGAAATTTTGACTACAACGGGTTACAAAAATGTTTCAGTGTTGCATATAGTAGCTGAAACCTTTGTGCGTCCATAGAGAATCAACATTTAGATGCTTTCCCCTTGCTTCAGGCTCTATAGCCTTTTGCACATAGTACAATACACCTCTTTCCTAGCATATTGTTTCATTAAATAGCATTTTTCTCATAACTATATTTTTATACATTCAAAATGCTAAAGGCGTGTTAATTTTTGTTTAAATACAGCTAAATATCCTAGATTGTGCACACGTAACTATTTTAATATTAGAATACTAAAGTTATCCTAATACCGACAGTAATTTTCCATTCACATGACTTTCTCTATATCTCTGCAACAAATTTTTGTTCTAAAGTTAATGCTTCTATTTACTTCATGCTAAGTTAGAAAACATTAAGCAGAAATGGGCTTATTGCTTGCTTCCCAGTAAGCAGAAGCGAAATAAGGGAGTAATATAGGTTAAACTGATAGCAAAAGATGGTTGCTATGTGACTGAAATTCCTTTGTTTGTATGGACAGGAGTTGGGAAATTCCTGTATGAGAAAAGTATAGGTTTTTTTAAGGCTGAAACAAAAAACAAGGAACATAAGTTAGTTATCATTTTCAAGTTAAAGTTTTAATAATTACTTTAGTTGAAGGAATAGAATTTCTTTTATTGTAAGATATATAATAGTTTATTACATTAAATAGAATTAATATAAAAAGCAATCAATCCACGAAAAAATATATCTATAACATAAATTGAGTGTTTAAATGTGCTCTACATTTTCTGTGTAGTAAGCTTTTGTCTATCTCTTACCGTTTAGTAGTTAAGCAAAATGCATCCAGAATAAAGAGGTCTTCAGAGGCTAGTCCCAGAAAATTCAAGATATACATTTTATTTGGTATGTAAATGTCAGTAATATACGGAATTTTAATCAAAATCGTTAGAGCCATTTTTTTAGAACATCAAAATTTTCGAAAAAAGTTCCATGTAAAAGGTAGGTTGGGGTGGGGGGATTTTCTTTAAAATCTTCGTGTCGCATCCTTGGAAGATACCAAACTTGAATACCAAGTTTGGTTTTTTAGGCTCTTTTCGTTTTTGAGCTATGCTGCCCACAGACACACAGACACATACATACACACAGACAGACACACACACACACACGGACAAGTTTCTAAAAATGCTTTTTTTGGACTCAGAGGGTCTCAAAACATATATCCTGTAAAATCTCGGTATCGAATTTTTGGGTACAATGCAATACCTTCTCTATACATAATGTACATATTACGTGTAAAGAAAGTAAAAATAAATTCCATTTGATAAAAAAATGTTTTATTTTAGAGTATGAAATTTCTAATTTTAAACCAATATAATCATTCAGTAATCAATGATCGATATACCATCCTTCGATTTTTTTTTTTTGGTAAAGTTCGTAGCTCCAATTCAGAAGGGGCCAATCAAGTTTTTCATATTTTGAGGTGCGTGGAATATTTTGACTGTGCAATAATTTACATAAATAAATTTATGAAATAATTTGTATATTGCAAAGAATTTATCGAATGTGAATGATATTTGACACTCATTCACGTAAGAATACATTGACAGTAAATTATTAGAGGAATCCTTAGAGAAGTAATAGATATTTGAAATTAAATTCCTAGTGTCCCTTAAGCAACTATGGAATATTCTGGGTCTTTGAGCTGTGAATTTATACGCACAGACACACTGACACATGCATGGATCTTTTTTACTTTCTCTACACGCACTATGTACATAGTGTATAGAGAAGATATTGCATCCAAAAATTCGATACCGAGATTTCATCCGGAAATATGTGTTGTAGCGTCCCCTTTATTCAAATAAAGCATTTTCAGAAAAAGGTATGTGTGTGAGTGTGTGTGTGTGTGTGGGTGTGTCCGTATATCTGTGAACACTATAAAGGAAATAGAAAAGTCGGTAAAATACCAAACTTGGTATTTAAGTTTAGTATCTTCCAGGGATGCGACACGAAGATTTTGAGAAAAATCCCTCACCCCAACTATCCTTTACATGGATTTTTCTTCGAAAATTTTGAATTTCTAAAAAATGGCTCTAACGATTTTGATTAAAATATCATGTATTAAAGATATTTACCTGACAAATAAAATGTATATCTTGAATTTTCTGGGAATAGCCTCTGAAAGCTACTTTATTCTGGATGAATTTTACGGAATTTTGCATAGCTGCTAAACCGTAAGAGATGGAAAAAAAAACTTATAACACAAAAAAATGAAGAGCACGTTAAAATACACAATTTATGTTATATACTTTTTTTCTCGTGGAGACGATCGTTTTTAGGTATTCCTTGCTTTTGGCTTCAGCTTTCGAAAAGTTATACTTTTCTGATACTGGAATTTGTCAACTCCTATCCATACAAACAAGGAACTTCAGTCACAGATCAACCAGCTTTTGACCGTCACTTTAACCTATGGTTCTTCCTAATTTAGCTTCTACTTGCATGGAAGCAAGTAATAAGAATATTTCTTCTAATTTTTTTTTCGATGTATATAAAGTAAATAGAAGTATACGCTTTTTAACAATAATTTGTTGCAGACATGTATAGAAATTCATGTGAATGGAACACATCAGATTTTTTAAAAAGGAACTCTCTTATTCAGGGAATCAAAAAACGTGTTTTCGGTGAAATTTCGGTATCGAATGTTTGTGTGGAATAATAATACTTACTGCGTTTTCCTGTAGCTGGATGAAAAAGTAATAAACGATATCGGTAGAAAACCCCTTATAAATGTGTCTTTGAATTAGAGCACAGACAAGCTGAAAAAGCAATCCATGCACTTCAGGGCTTCTATCCAATTTTAACAGCAAGTTTAAATCTCTGGTTAAGCATTTTACCAGCACCTTCGTAATAGCTGCCAGAATCATTCATTGAAGTGAGTTGTAAATAAGCAGGTCCATTAAGGCTTGCTGCACTACGTGTTGCACTGAAAAGAGGGAAGCAGACTGCTATAAAGAATAACACTTCCTTCTTTTTCGGAAAGCCTAATAGCAAAGGAAGCACACACACGCACACCCCTTTCAGCTAGCGCTCGCGGCGGGTGCGTCCTTTGTCTTCATAGAAAAGAACAATTGGGGCGGAGACCGACCGCCTTCTCTGTACTGGCAACATAAAAACCCAGTCGATAGAAAAGGAAGAGGGTCCCTCGGGAATAACTAAGTTATTCGGATGCCATAAAGAGAGCGAGTGCTATTGCAGAGGTTCCACTTCCCTTCTTGTCTTCTTTTGGAAGCTATCACTCAGACTAGTTATTCCTATTCCACTGTAAAAATGTTTATTGTAAATGAACATGTGAACAAGACAGTAATTTAAACTGTGATGTTACATCCACTCTACATATTCTGTAACAAACTATTCTTAGAAAAGCTTTATACCTTCCTTTGGTTCCATAGCTCTGCGCAGCGCTCGTAACGCGGCCATGGCGAAATAAATTACCGGTAAGCTCCGAATATTAAAGGGATAAGCTAGTCCGAACATAAAGGAATTGCACCTAAGTGAGTTTAATTACTACTACTCTTAAAGTATTCATTTGTTATTCCAAAAGTTTGTATTAATTATTCTATAAATCATGGCAATCATTCCAAGTGATTGTTTAAATTAATAGCTTATGTGGTTGAGTCTATAAAAAGTATTTCATTCAGCAGAAAAGTAATAAAACTTAGTCTTAAAGCATGTGAATCCATGTTCCCTTTTTTCTGATACTGCTTGCAATACATAGCCACACTTTTGAATGCTTGTTCTTAGTATAATCAACTATATTCTGAACCACAATTATTTATCTATGATACAATTTTAATAGGAATTAAAAAAGAAATATAAAAGTAAATATGTGGAAAATATTCAATGTTGTTGCTTTGTTAATATGATCAATATACACTATAACATCACGATTGTGGTCCAGAAAGTTTAACTATGTATTTTATATATGTGCTGAAAAGTTCAGTTTTCGAGCCCTCATAGTTCCTTAGAAAAAGGTACACAAGTATCCAAAAATTTAGTTTTGAGAAAACTGAATTTAAAGATGCAAATGTTTTAAAATGGGGCATTGTATAACAGCTTCAAATAGATGGAGACTAGTATTTAAACAATATTTAAATTTATTAAAATCTTCTTAAACCCCAAAAGTATACATTTTCTGAAACTAGAAATAATAAGAAGTTGTAATAGTGTCCAAAACAAACAAAAATGTTACTTTTTACCATTTCAGAGTACCTTGTCCCTTTAAATCGGACAGATAGGGGGATAAAATCCAGAATATTGCACAGAAGGGATGGATGCAGCAGCTGTAATAAAATGAGAAACGAGCCAATTAGATTTAATCCCTGAGAACAGTGTAACGTGTAGTAAAGCACAAATTTTATTTAATAAAATGCCATTTAACAAAAAACAACGTTAGCATAACACAGCCAATAATAGAGTAAATTTCTTCGTATCGAAATTTTCTAGAAAAGTTTCGAGTTTTTAAACTTTATTATCACCATTTTATTTTAAGGTAACTAGGCTAAATTTATAATTCATAGCCCGGACTTTATAATTTTTCTTGTTTTTCTACTAGCCCAACGCTGATACTTGAAATATATTTATTCATTTTTCAATAAAAATAATGTTTCGTTATTTGTACTGTAATATTCCATTTCTCTCTCTTGTATGTTTTAACTAGATATACATTTTTTCTGTAATAAGTTTTTGTTTAATTCTTACGGTTTACCAGTTATGAAAAATTCAACAAAATTTATCAAGAATGAACACGTCTCCTGGTAGATTGAAAATCTACATTTTATTTGTGATGTGAATATCTTAATGCCATATTGTAATCATTAATTTCTGCCATTTTTGAAAGAAACAACATTTTCAAAAATGTTACCATGCAACTATTAGTTTGAGGTGGAGGGATTTTTTTTTAAATATTCGTGTCGCATTCTTGGAAGATAGTAAACTTAAATAACAATTAATACTAATTCTAAAAACTGTTGAGGAAATAGTATTAATACTTACCATACAGGGATCAAGTGGAGAAGCTGCAAAATGCAAAAGTAAACAAATACACGTATTTGATAAATATGAATTAAAGAAACCGATATCAAGGATCGTTTGTTGCTTTCCGAAACTCTTGTCTTCGTTTACAGGTATTTAATAATAATATTAATAATAATAATAATAATAATAATAATGCATAATTTTGGGATGCAATAAACACCAAATATGATTACTATGTGCACAATGCATGCAGAGAAACCAATATACAGTATTTTCCAGAACATGATGACCCTGCACCACTCTTCTTCCTAAGACTTTGAAGTTTTTCTGTTGGCGTTTAGGGTGTGTAAGGCTGGAAACCAATCCTCGCTGTTCGACCAAAACTCTTTTGGTTAGTGAGGGGTGAATTGGATTGGTTAGAGAGAGGTGAATTGGATTGAATAGAGGGGTGAAATGGATTGGATAGAGAGGGGTAAATTGGATTGATTACAGAGAATTGAATTGAATAGAGAGGGGTGTATTGGATTGGTTAGAGAGGGGTGAATTGGTTTGGTTAGAGAGGTGAATTGGATTGGATAGAGAGGGGTGAATTGGATTAGTTAGAGAGGGGTAAATTGGTTTTGTTAAAGAGAGGTGAATTGGATTGGTTAGAGAGGGGTGTTTTGGTTTGGTTAGAGAGAGGTGAATTGGTTTGGATAGAGAGGGGTGAATTGGATTAGTTAGAGAGGGGTGAATTGGTTTGGTTGGAGAGAGGTGAATTGGATTGAACAGAGAGGGGCAAATTAGATTGGTTAGAAAGAGGTGAATTAGATTGGTTAGAGAGAGGTGAATTGGATTGGATAGAGAGGGGTAAATTGGATTGGTTAGAGAGGGGTGAATTCGATTGGTTAGAGAGAGGTGAACTGGATTGGTTAGAGAGGGGTGAATTGGATTGGTTAGAGAGAGGTGAATTGGATTGGATAGAGAGGGGTGAATTGGATTGGATAGAGAGGGGTGAATTGGATTGGTTAGAGAGGGATGAATTGGATTGAATAGACAGGGGTGAATTGGATTGGTTAGAGGGATGAAATGGATTGAATAGAGAGGGGTAAATTGGATTGATTAGAGAGGGATGAATTGAGTAAGAAAATTCTGATGTGTTCCATTCACATGTCTTTCTCTACATCTCTGCGACAAATTATTGTTAAAAAGCTTATGCTTCTATTTATTTCATGGTAATCGAGAAAAGAATGGCACGGTATTATTAATTGCTCCATGCAAATAGAAGGGAAATAAGGGAGTAACATAGGCTATAGTATTAGTCAAAAGTTGATTGCTGTGTGACTGAAGTTCCTTTGTTTGTATGGACAGGAGTTGACAACTTCCCCTATGAGAAAAGTATGCTTTTAAAGCTGGGAATATCTCAAAGACGATCCACTGCACGAAAAAAAAATGTACATAGCAATGAGCTCTTCATTTTTTTTTTTTTTTTTTTTTTGTGTGAAGTAAGTTTTTGTCTATCTCTAACGGTTTGCCAGTTATGCAAAATTCTGTAAAATGTATCCAGAATAAAGTAATCTTCAGAAATTATTCCTAGAAAATTCAAGATATACATTTTATTTGTGACGTAAATACATTTAATATAGGATATTTTATTCAAAATCGTTAGACCCATTTTTGAGAAAATCAAAATTTTCGAAAAAAGTTCTATGTAAAGGGTAGTTGGGAGTGGGTAGATTTTCTTGAACATCTTCGTGTCGCATCCTTGGAAGATACTGAACTTAAATACCAAGTTTGGTATTTAGCGGACTTTTCGTTTTTGAGCTATGCTGCCCACAGACACATACACAGACGGACATTTTTCTAAAAAAAATTTTCTTGGATTCAGGGGTCTCAAAATATATATTTCTGGTGAAATCTCGGTATCGAACTTTTGGGTGCAATACAATACCTTCTCGGTATCGAATTTTTGGGTGCAATGTAATACTTTCTCTATATACTATGTACATAGTACGTATAAAGAAAGTAATAAACAAGCCTTAAACTTACTTTTCCCTTTACTGAGGCGTGATTCTCGACTTCAAGCAGTGTCTCCAGGAAACTACATTGTTTCTCGCTCCTAGTACAGAGTTTTCTTTTGTTTGCTAATGGTTATTGCTCAGTGGTAGGAGTGAGCGGACCCGTTTGAGGGCCATCAGGTTTTGGAAAAATCTGCACAATAAATTATTGTTAAAAAGCTTATTCTTCTATAACCTTAATATTAATCGAGAAAAAAGAATAGCAGAAAGGGTTTTATTATTTGCTTCCTTGTAAATAGAAGTGAAATAAAGGAGTACCATAGGCTAAATCGATAGTCAAAAGTTTTAAAAGTTTGTTTCTATATGATTGAAGTACCATTGTTTTTATAGACAGAAATTGACAAATTTCCGTATGAGAAAAATTAAAGCTGAAACTAATAACATGGAATATCTAAAAACGGTGGATTCTACGAAAAAATGTATGCAACATAAATTGTTATTTTAACGAGATCTACACTTTTTCTTAAGTAAGTTTTTACCTATCTTTTACAGTTTATGCGTTATGCAAAATTCCGGAAAATTTATCCAGAATAAACATCTCTTCAGAGGCTATTCCCATAAAATTGAAGATACGTTTTATTTTTCAGGTAAATATCTTAAATATAAGAGATTTTAATCAAAATCGTTAGAGCAATTTCTTAAAAAAACAAAATTTTCGATTTTTTTCATGTAAAGGTTAGATGGGGGTGGGGGGATGCTGTTGAAAACCTTCGTGTCGCATCCTTGGAAGAAACTGAACTTAAATACCAAGTTTGGTATTTAACGGTCTTTTCGTTTTTGAGGTATGCTGCCCAATGACACATACACAGACGGACATGTATTTCCGTTGAAATCTCGGTAGCGAATTTTTGGGTGCAATACAATACTTTCTCTATATATTATGTACATAGTACGTATAAAGAAAGTAATAAACACGTCTTGAACTTACCTCTCCCTTTACTGGGGCGTGATTCTCGACTTCAAGCAGTGTCTCCAGGATACAGATTTTACTATGTTGTCTCTCGCTCCTAGTACAGAGTTTTCTTTTGTTTGCTAATGGTTGTTGCTCAGTGGTAGGAGTGAGCGGTCCCGTTTGAGTGTCATCATGTTTTAGAAAAAACTATACTAGACTTCTTACAGAAGGAAATTTGCATCAGTTCGTTAAGAAAGGTACAGTAGTTCTTTACAGTTGGGGATTACCAAATTAAAATTCGAATCCAAATTAAAATTTCTTCAGAATTTGATATTTGTATATATCCTCAAACGGATGTCAGAAAACGGTTTAATTAAAGCTTAAGCCTGCATCTTGAGCTCGCATTCCATTGTACACAGATATAGATATGAATGAGTAGGCTATTGTTCGGGCACACCATATTGCTCTTCTGGAATGAGGTAACGCTGTGCGCCGCTCCCGCGTGAAATTGAATTCACAATTATTCTCAATGCGATATGAGCACAATCGCGCTGGAGGTTCAAACCAGACCTTCTGAGGCAAGATGGGCGTAAGCTTCATTTTACCTCTGCTCTATATCATAAAAAAAATCTGATGTGTTCCATTCACATGACTTTCTCTACATCTCTGCAACAAGTTATTGTTAAAAATCTTAGGCTTCTATTTACTTCATGCTAATTGAGAAAAAAATGAGCAGAAATATTCTTATGACTTGCTTCCATGTAAGAGGAAGGGAAAAAGGGAGTACCATAGGTTAAAGTGATAGTCAAAAGATGTTGCTATATGACTAAAGTTCCTTTGTTTGTATGGACAGAAGTTGACAAAATCCTGTGTGAGAAATTTTTTTTAATTTTTTAACGCTGAAACCAAAAACAACAACTCTATGAAACATGCTTATAACATAAATTGTGTGTGTGTTTTAAAGTGCTCTTTCCTTCTTTTTTTTCTTTTAGTGTGTTTTTTTTTTTCCATCTCTTATGGTTTAGCAGTTAATAAAAATTCCGTAAAATTCAATATATACATTTTATTTGTCAGGTAAATATCTTTAATATATGATATTTTAATTAAAATCGTTAGAGCCATTTTTAACAAAATGAAAATGTTCAAAAAAAGTTCCATTTAAGGGTAGCTTGGGGTGGGGGATTATTCTCAAAATCTTCGTGTCGCATCTTTGGAACACACTAAACTTACATACCAAGCTTGGTATTTTACCGACTTTTCATTTATGAGTTATCCTGTTCACAACAAACACAACTTTTTGTGAAAATGCCTTTTATAGATACAGGGGATCCTAAAACATATATTTCCGGTGAATTCTCGGTACCGAATTTTTGGGTGGAGTGCAATACCTTCTCTATACACTATGTACATAGTTCGTGTAGAGAACGTAAATATTACTTTTTACTTTCTCTACACCTATTGCATACTTAGTGTATAGAGAAGATATTATATTGCACCCAAAAATTCGATTCTAAGATTACACCGGAAATACATGTAGGTGTGTGGGTGTGTGTGGCCGTATGTGTGAATGTGTGGTCGTGTGTGGGTGTGTGGTGTGTGTGGGCGTATGTGTGGATGGGTGGTTGTGGGTGTGTGCGCGTGTGTGTGGTTGTGAGTGCGTGGGTGGCGGTGTGTGGTGTGTAGGTGGGTAGACGTGTGGCCAGCCGTGTGTGTATGCATGTGTGGGTGGGTGGTTGCGTGGGTGGCGGTGTGTGGGTGTGGGTTGTGTGTGTGGGTGGGTGTTGGTGTGTGTGTTTGGTGGGTGGGTGTGTGGGTGGCGGTATGTGTGTGGGTGGCCGTGTGGGTGGGTGTGTGTTCTGTGGGTGGGTGTGTGTATATGTGTGCAGGTGGGTGGGGGTGTGGGTGGCGGTGTGTGGGTATGAGTGGGCGTGTGGGTGGGTGTTGTTGGAGGTGTGGGGTGTGGGCGTGTGTGTGGGTGGGCGTGTGGGTGGGTGTTGGAGGTGTGGGGTGTGGGCGTGTGTGTGGGTGGTTGTGGGTGTTGGGTGTGTATGGGTGTGGACGTGTGTAGGTGTGTATGGGTGTGGGCGTGTATGTGGGTGGTTGAGGAGTGTGTGGGTTTGTATGGGTGTGGGCGTGTGTGTGAGTGTGTATGGGTGTGTGTGGGTGTGAGCGTGTATGTGGGTGTGCATGAGTGCGGGCGTTTGTGTGGATGGTTGTGGGTGTTTGGGCGTGGGCGTGTGTGGGTGTGGGTGTGTATGGGTGTGGGCGTGTGTGTGGGTGTGTATGGATGTGGGCGTGTATGATTGGTTGTGGGTGTGTGGGTGTGTATGGGTGTGGGCGTGTATGGGTGGTTGTGGGTGTGTGTATGTATATGGGTGTGTGGGTGTGTGTGGGTGTGGGTGTGGGTGTGTGCCTTGATGTGGTATGTGGGTGTGTCTGGCCTGTGGGCGTGTATGGGTGTGTGTGTGCCTGGATGTGTGTGTGTCTGGCTGTGGGCGTGTAAGGGTGGTTGTGGGTGTGTGTGTGTCTGGCTGTGGGTGTGTATGGGTGGTTGTGGGTGTGTGTGTCTGGCTGTGGGTGTGTATGGGTGGTTGTGGGTGTGGGTGTGTGTGTGTCAGGCTTTGGGTGTGTATGGGTGATTGTGGGTGTGGGGGTGTGTGTGTCTGCCTGTGGGTGTGTATGGGTGGTTGTGGTTGTGGGTGTGTGTGTGTCTGGCTGTGGGCATGTGTTTCTGGTTGTGGGTGTGTATGAGTGGTTGTGGTTGTGGGTGTGTGTGTATCTGGCTGTGGGTGTGTTTGGGTGGTTGTGGGTGTGTGTGTGGGTGTATGTTGTCTGGCTGTGGGTGTGCATGGGTGGTTGTGTGTGTGTGGGTGTGTGCCTGGATGTTTGGGTGTGTATGGGTGCGGGCGTGTGTGTGGGTGTGTGGAGTGTGTGCCTGGATGTGTGGGTGTGTGTGGGTGTGGTTGTGGGTGTGTGGGTGTGTATGGGTGTGGGCGTGTGTGAGGGTGTGTATGGTTGTGTGTGTGCGTGTGTGTGGGTGTGGGCGTGTGTGTGGGTGTGGGCGTGTGTGTGGGTGTGGGCGTGTGTGTGGGTGTGTATGGTTGTGGGTGTGTGCGTGTGTGTGGGCGTGGGCGTGTGTGAGGGTGTGTATGGTTGTGGGTGTGTGGGTGTGGGCGTATGTGTGGGTGTGTATGGTGGTTGTGGGTGTGTGGGTGTGTATCGGTGTGGGCGTGTGTGAGGGTGTGTATGGTTGTGTGTGTGCGTGTGTATGGTTGGTTGTGGGTGTGTATGGGTGTATGTGTGGGGACAGCATAGATCAATAACGAAAATCCCCTTAAATACCAAACAGACACGAACCATTTCAAGAAACGCCCCCCACTAAACTTCCCTTTACTTGTAATATTTTTTTGAAAATATTGATTTTTACAAAAATTGTTCTAATGATTCTGATTAAAATACCTTGTGTTTAAGATACTTTTATGACAAACGAAACGTATATCTTGAATTTCATGGGAATAGCCTCTGAAGACCTCTTCATTCTAAATGACTGTTGTATAACTGGCAAAACGTAAGAAATATACAAAAACATGCTGCACAAAACATGTAGATCTCACAATTTATGTCATCTACATTTTTTGTAGAATAAACAATTTTGGAGATAATCTGGATTTTTGATTTCAATTTTAGCCACTTAAACTTTTCTCAAACGGGAAGACATGTTTCTTACCGTTCTTTGTTTATTTCTGCCAAGGAAAGAGATTGGAATTTCAACTGTTTCACATAGCGACCTGCTTATTTCCCTTCTACTTACAAGGAAGCTAGAAATAAGACTGACTCTGTTGCTTATGTTTATCTTGATTAGCATGATGTAGATAACAGACTAATGTTTTGAATAAAACGTTTGTTTATGATACAACTGGAGGAAATCATGTGAATGGTACACATTCATTTTTTCTCTTCTATTTAAGGACAATTTCTGCTGTTTATCTGGATTATCGTAAAGTAGACAGTCTGTTACAGAGATGTGAAGAAAGTCATGTGTATGGAACACATCAGAGTTTTAGTCATTGCATCAATGGACGCAGCATTACTAACAAGTCTGATATGTAAACATTCCACCTCATTCTCTCACCCCTCTTGTTAATGTAACACACCAAGGTTTTGTTTTCTTTTTAATTTATTATATTATTTTCGGTTTGTATATGTCATTTCCATCAAAATAGCACCTATTTTTGCATGAATTCGTTGCAGTGTTTGTTGTTAAATGACACCTACAAACCAAAAATCATATAATAAATTTAAAAAAATCCGATGTGTTACACTCACATGACTTTCTCTAGCTCTTCTACAAACTTTTTACATAAGATTATTCTTCTTTCTGTACCTTGTTAATCGAGGTACTCATTAGCACAATGTTCTTACTACTTAGTTCCGTAGAAGTAGGAAGAAAATAAGGGAATACACTAGGCTAAACCGATAGTCAAATGTTTTAAAAGCTGTCGTTAGGCGATTGTCATTACAAATCGATTCTTTTCTTGGCCAGGATTTGAACAAAAGAAAAACGCACACTCCCGTCTGAGAGAAGTATAACTTCACAACTGAAACTAATAACAATGAGTACCTCGAAAACAGTAAGCTCCACGAGAAAAATGTCTATGACATAAGTTGTGTATTTAAAAAAAAAAAAAACTACATTTTTTGTATAGCAAGTTTTTGTCTATCTCTTACGGTTTATTACCTATGGCAAATTAAGCAACATTCATCCAGAATAAACAGGTCTTCAGAAGCTATTCCCAGAAAATTCAAGATATACATTTTATTTGTCAGGTAAATATCTTTAATATACGATATTTTAATCAAAATCGTTAGAGCCATTTTTAAGAAAATAAAATTTTTCGAAAAATGTTCCATGTAAAGGGTAGTTTGGCGTGGTATTTTAGCTACTATTCGTTTTTGAGTTATCGTGTTCACAGACACCGGACACAGGGACACACACACACACACATGCTTTTTATGGATACAGGGGGTCCTAAAACATTTATTTCCGGTGAAATCTCGACATCGAATTTTTGGATGGAATACAATACTTCTCTAACCCTATGTACATTGTACATATGAGCTAGAGAAAGTAAAAAAAAAAAAAAACAAATCTTGGTGTGTTACATTAACATGACTTTATCTCAGTTACAACTTGTTGCTAAAAAGCTTCTCCTTCTATCTAGTTTATGCTAATCGAGATAATCTTAGCAGAAACGGTCTCATTACTTGCTTCCTTGTACGAAGTAGGGACATAAGGATGTGTCACAGAGTAAAACGATATTCAAATATTTTAAAAGCTGGTCCATAATTTTCTCTAGCTTATCTGTAAACAACTTCTTACAAAAGATTACTTATTTCTACTCCATCCAAATCGAGATAAGTATTAGAAAAGGAATCTTATTACTTAGTCCCTTGTAAGTAGAAAGAAACTAAGAGAATACATTAGACTAAAGAGTTAATAAAATGCTTTAAATGCTAACTCTATCCGATTCTTTACATGGCCAAGAGTAAAACAAAAGAAAGACGGACGGTGTCTGTTAAATAAGTTTTGATTAAAACCAATACAAAGGAGTATTTCCAAATTTTTAACGCTAGAAAAAAATGTATATGGCATAAATTGTGTGTTTTAACAAGATCTACATGTTTTGTGTTAAAAGTTTTCGTATATCTCTTACAGTTTATTAGTTATATAAAAGTCTTTCAGAATTCAAGGAGTTTCTGAGGCTATTGCCATAAAATTCAATATATACATTACATTTACCACGAAAATGCCTTAATGGTATATTAATCACAATCGTTAGAGATATTTTTTTAAAAAAATAAAAATTGTCCAAATATTATATTGGATTCCAACCAATCATTCAATACCCGAGATTCCTACCGGAAACATGTTTTGAAACCCCTGAATACAAAAGAGCATTTTTTAGAAAAGGACAATGTGCATATGTGTGTGTGTAGACGGCAAAACGAAAACGAAAAGTTTGTTAAATACCAAACTTAGTATTTAGATACAAAATATTTCCAAGGATGCGACACGAAGGATTTCAAAAAATCCTCTCAAACCCATCTAACGTTTACATGGAACTTTTTTCGAAAATTTTGATGACTAACGATTTTATTAAAATGCCGTATTTTAAAAGATATTTACATGACAAAATGTACATTTTCAGTTTTCTATAAATAGCCTCTGGGGATTTTAATATTACTGGATGAGTTTTGCTGTATTTTGCGTAATTGGTAATTTCGCAACAAATAGACAAAAACTTACAACACAAAACCATGTAAAGATATTTAAAACATACAATTTACGTCATATATATATTAATGGAGTTCGTATTTCTTGTTATTGGTTTCAGTTTTAAAGTACTTAAACTTTTCTCATACGGAAAATTGTCAACTCCTAGTCACGCAAAATTATGGATTTAAGGAACATATCAGCTGGGTCTTAAAAAAGTTGACTGATGCTTAATGTATTTACCTTAATGTATTACATTATTTCCCTTCTACTTACAACGAAGGAAGTACTAAGACCATTTTTGCTAATGAAGTAGATAGAAGAATAAGCTTTTCAATAATAATTTCTTAGCGTGATTTGGAGAAAGATATGTGAATAGAACACATAATTTTTACTTTCTCTAGTCCGCATTTGCAATGTACTTGGTGCATAGGGAAGGTATTGCTTTCCACCCAAAAATTCGATGTCGGGATTCCACTGGAAATATATATTTTGGGGTCACCTGAGTCCGAAAAAAAGCAATTTGTGTGTGTGTTTGTGGACAGCATAACTAAAAATAATATTTAGGTTCAGTATCTTCCATGGATGCGACTCGAAGATTTTCAAGAAAATCCCCCCCCCCTTAAATGGAAAACATTTCGTAAATTTTATTTTTCTTAAAAATGATTAAAATCGCATATATTAAAGCTATTTACAACCAAAATAAAATGTGTATCTTGAATTTTCTGGGAAAAGCCTCCGAAGAACTTTTTATTCTGATGAATTTTGCCGAATTTTGCTTAACTGCTAAATCGTAAGACATAGACAAAAACTTACTCAACAAAAAATGTAGATCGCACAATCGCACAAGATATGTCTTTTACGTTTTTCTTATGGAGGTAGTCATTTTCGAGATATTCCTTGTTATTGGCTTCTATTGTGAAATACTTATATTTTTCTCAGGCAGGAAGTATCCGTTTTTCTTTTGTTCTACTCCTGGCCAAACAAAGAAGAGATTTGTAATGACAATCGCATAATGTTATATTTTAAAATATTTGATATTCACTTTAGCCTAGTGCACTCCCTTAGTTCCCTTCTACTATTAAGGAACTAAGTAATAAGAATATTCTGCTAGTGTTTATCTAGATTAGCATTGTGTAGAAATATGAATAATCTTTTGTAAGAAGATTATAGAACAGCTAGAGAAAGTCATGTGAGTGTAAGACATCAGATTTTTACTTTCTATACACGCGCTATGTGCATAGTGTATAGAGAAAGTATTACACTCCACCAAAAAATTCGATACCGAGATTTCACCGGAAATATATGTTTTAGGGTCCCCAGTATCCAAAAAAAGTATTTTGAGATAAAGGTTCATGTGTGTGTGCGTGTGTGTGTGTGTCCGTGTGTCCGTGAACACGATAACTCAAAAACGAAAAGTAGTTAAAATACCAAACTTGGTATTTAAGTTTAGTATCTTCTAGGGATGTGACAGGAAGATTTTGAGAATAATCCCCCCACCCCAAAACTACCCTTTACATTGAGCTATTTTCAAAAATTTTGATTTTCTTAAAAATGGCTGTAACAATTTTGCTTAAAATATCGTATATTTAAGACATTTACCTGACATATAAAATGTATATTTTGAATTTTCTGGTAATAGCCTCTGAAGACTACTTTATTCTGGATGAATTCTACGGAATTTTGCATAACTGCTAAACCGTAAGAGATGGACGAAAACTTAAAACACAAAAGATGTAGAGCACGTTAAAGCACACTATTTGTGTTATATACCTTTTTTTCGTGGAGTTGATCGTTTTTGCGATATTTCTTGTTTTTGGTTTCAGCTTTGAAAAACATACCTTTCTCTTACTGGAATTGGTCAACTCATGTCAATACAAACAAAGGAACTTCAGTGACATAGCAACCAGCTTTTGACTATCACTTTAACTTATGGTACTTACAAGGAAGCAGATAATAAGACTAGTTCTAATTTTTTCTCAACTAGCATGAACTAAATAGAACAATAAGCTTTTTAACAGTAATTTGTTTCAGAGATGAAGAGAAAGTCATGTGAAAGGAACACATCAGATTTTTTTTTTTAATTCCCGACACATCAGAGTGTCGTCAAACAGGAAATATGCCTAAAATGTTGCACTGTGTAAAGGTAAATTTAAAGAATGAGTTCAAAGAGACACAAAGTGAATAAATGTGTATTTTATAATCGTTTTAGCAACATCAATTTAGAGCATTAATAAACGAAGTTTCACGGAAGCGTAGTCAAAGAGATGAGAGTGTCAGATATACACACGAAACTTTGTGACATCATAAAAGGGGTCAAAGGAAAAGTAATGTAGACGATTTCGAAGATAAAATACCGTTTGTGATACGTAAACATCACCTGATGTGGCTTCAACCCCTCTGAAATCCTTGAAATAAAAAGTAGTTTCAGTTACTCATGTACTGCATGAAAAGAAATAAACAGTTTGTTGATACAAAATCGGTTTTTACGATCTCTACACGTACTATGTACATAGTGTATAGAGAAGGTATTGTAATGCACCCAAAAATTCGATACCGAGATTTCACTGGAAATACATGTTTTGAGACCCCCAGAATCTGTTTGTGTCTTCCTTGTAAGTAGAAACGAAATAAGGGAGTACCATAGATTAGTCATAGTCAAAAGCTGCATGCTAAGTGACTGAAGTTCCTTTTTATGCACAGAAGTTGATAAATTCCTTAATAAGAAAAGTGTGTTTTAAAGCTGAAACTAAAAACAAGGGATATCTTAAAAACGATCAACTCCACGAAAAAAATGCATATAACATTAATTGTGTGTTTTAATGTGCTCTACATTTTCCGTGTGGTAAGTTTTTGTCCATCTCTTACGGATTAGCAGTTACGCAAAAATACGTAAAATTCATCCAGAATAAAGTAGTCCTCAGAGGCTATTCCCAGAAAATTCAAGATATACATTTTATTTGTCAAGTAAATTTCTTAAATATACGAGATTTTAATCAAAATCGTTAGAGCCATTTTTAAGAAGATCAAAATTTTCGAAACTTTTTCCATGCAAAGAGCAGTTTAGGAAGGGAGATTTCCTTGAAAATCTTCGTGTTGCATCCTTGGAAGATACTAAATCTAAATACCAAGTTTGATTTTTAATTTTTTTTTCATTTTTGAGCTATGCTGCCTACAGACACACACGCGCACACACACACACACATACACGGACATTTTTCTAAATTTTTTTTTGAATCAGGAGGTCTCAAAACCTCTATTTCCGGTGAAATCTCGGGATCAAATTTCGGGTGCAATACAATACCTTCTCTATATACTATGTACATGGTGCGTATAGAGAAAGTAATTAAATAGCAGATTTAACTGGAAATACATGATTTGATGACCCCGATAGAAGAAAGACCCTTATACTTTCTCTGCTTAGTAGTAGGTAGAGGAGGTATAGCACTCCACCAAAAAGATTATACACTGACATTTCACTGGAAATACACGTTTTAGGGTCCCCTGTATAAAAATAACAGTTTTAGAAAAGGTCTGTGTGTGGGGGGGCGTGGACAGCGTAGTTCAAAAATGAAAAGACGGTTATCTAATAATAATAATGCGACATGAATATTTTATATATTCCTCGTTCCCCTAACTGCACATTACAGGGCAAAATCTTGATAAATTTTAATTTTCTCAAAAACGGATGTAACGATTTTGATTAAAATACCATATATTAAATATATTTGCATGACAAATAAAATGTATATCATTAATTTCCTGGGAATATCCTCTGAGGACCTTTTCTTTCAGGATGAAATTTGCGTAACTCGTAAACAGTACAAGATAGACGAAGTCAGAACTGTAGATCTCGTTAAAACACGCAGTTTATGACATTCTTTTTTTTTCTTTCTTGGAGTTGTCCATTTGCGAGATACTCCTTGTTATCGGTTTCAGTTTTAAAATACTTCAACTTTTCTTCTGCGGAAAATTGCCAACCATGTAAAGAAACTGGTTTCAATCGCATAGCTACAGATTTTGAAAAAATGTGACTATCGTTTTAGCCTAGTGTACTCCCTTTTTTTTTCCCCTTCTACATAATAGAAATCAAGTATTAAGACCATTTCTTTTAATATTTATCATAAGTAATATCACAAGAGCTGTAAATTTATCTAGAGAAAAGTTGTAGCTCTAGTTGTATTTAATAAGACTATTAGTGAATAAAATAACAATGATTAGTCTATATGTACACTAAGAATAATATTCCTAAAATATCGCTTGTCTTGTATATTTGCACCGAAATAACTGCAACTTGATGTCCATATCATAAATCATGGCCTCCTTGAAGTGGTTCCATACACTCTCTCTGTTGTTTTTAGTATTCTGTGGCTTTGAGTTTTCAATTAAGGTGTCTAAGGTAATACATCTGTGAAATTTGGAAAATCCAGAACATGTAAGAAATCTTATTGAAATGTATACCAGATATTATACACACCAATAGAAATATTTTTACCTCTTATCAAAATTCTAGCTCACATGGTTCTTTAATTAATATTGTTTTACTGTCTAAATTCATTGTTCTAATAAAAATTAACTACGTGATGCATTTTTAAAAATATTTACATACAAAAATCCAGGTTTGCATAAAATGAGTTTAAAAATAGTTCTGTCATGTTATATTTTTAAATATTACTCGTAATTAGTGGTGAAAACTATTATTTTTCATACCCCCAAAACGCTTGATTTTTCAAAATTTAATAATTTATTTAGCAAAATTGAAGCATTGTTTCGCAAAAATTAATATAATCAGCAGTACTAACATTTTGAAACAAACTAGTAAAAAATTGCATCATATGGAATAATTTGATTATGGAAAAGTGTTTGAAAGAAGTTTGCGATAAAATAAAGTTTTAAGTTCGGAGTGCCTATTAAAAAGCATGCAACTAACCACCTCTAGCTTCAGCTAATTGGTAATCAAAATACGCCAAATGCGAAAAAGGATATATTTTCTTAAATTTTAGAATTCATATCATTTTATTATGAAACAATATAAGTTTTTAATTTTTCTTTAATTTTGGTGAAATTTCACAGGTAGCGATAGACATTTCCCCAAAATGTTTTGGAACTTCTGTCATTATGTATGGGAATATCACTGGACATTGATACTATTATTATGAGACCAACATAAGTTCAGGTAGGTACGATACATTTAGAAAAACAATTGCTTGTTGGTGTGGTTAAAAAAAAAAACGATTAAAATGCAGACATATTGAGTTCTGATTGCTTGGAATTTTACGCGCCAGTGTTCTGAATTGGCCACTTCCTATGATCACGTGGCATGAACGAAATATTCTCTATAAGCATTAGGTATATAGAATAATAAGTTTATTAACAATAATTTGTTACACAGATGCATAGAAAGTAATGTGAGTGGAACACATCAGAGTTTTTTTTTTACTTTCTCTACACGTACTATGTATATAGTAAAGAGAAGATATTATATTCCACCCAAAAATTTGCTACCGAGAATTCACAATACTTATTTTGGGTCCTCCTGAATCAAAAAAAAAAACAAACAAAAAGCATTTTTGGAAAAAAAGTCTGTGTGTGTGTTTCTGTGGACAGCTTAGCTCAAAAACGAAAAGCCCGTTAAATACCAAACTTGGTATTTAAGTTTGGTTTCTTCCAAGGATGCGACATAAGATTTTCAAGAAAATTCCCCCATCCTAACTATCCTTTACATAGAAAATTTTTCGAAAATTTTGATTTTTTGAAAAATCGCTTAACAAGTTTGATTAAAATGTCATATATTAAAGATATTTACATAAAAAATAAAATGTATACTTAAATTTCCTGGGAATAGCCTCTGAAGATATCTTTATTCTGGATGAACTTTGCGGAATTTTGTATAACTGGTAAACCGTAAGAGATAGACCAAAACTTACCTAATTGAAAATGTAGAGCTTGTTAAAACACACGATTTATGCTATGTACATTTTTTTCGTGGAATTGATCGTTTTTTTAGATATTCCTTATTTTTTGTTTGAGCTTTAAAACATTTTATTTTTCTCACACAGGACTTTATCAACTCCTATCCATACAAACAAAGACACTTCAGTCACAAAGTAACCAGCTTTTGACTATCATTTTATCCTATGACTTCTGCTATTATTTTTTTTTCGATTAGCATTAAGTAAATAGAACAATAAGCTTGTTAACAATAATTTGTTGCAGGGATGCAGAGAAAGTCATGTGAATGTAGAGAAAGGTCCCTGCAAGTCTGTGGGCAGCATTCCTCAAAAACGAAAAGTTGGTAAAAGGAACCGATGCTGCTCTAGGGAAAAATTGAGCATCTTACAACACGAGGGGGAAAGTGGTGTAACTGCATGCGTAGGAAACTGTACCGGGAACCCCGCAGTCTCTTTATGACTCCATATAATCAAGTTCACGTAATCTGCTCTTTAATACGAAGGCTTCTAGAAATTGCAACGCTCGGATTTCACGTGCGCACTGGCTTCATTAAGATAACAGTCCTCTGTTCGCAAAAAAGTAACACGAGTTATGCGCTTCCATTGTTCTTTTCTTTACCGCTTTTAAAATTATACCAAGCAACGGTGCGTTTGAAAAGTGCATTTAAATGATGGGGTCTTTATGTAGGTAAAAGAACTTGATTACTTTCATTGCTATAGTGAGATAGGCTACATACTCAACATCATTTTAAACCTATTATTAAAAATCTGATGCGTTACACTCACATGACTTTCTCTAGCTACTCTACAAACTTTTTACAAGAGATAATTCTTCTTTCAACACCATAGTTATCGAGATAAACATTAGCAGAATTATATTACTTAGCTCCTTATAAGTAGAATGGATATAAGGGAATGCACTAGGCTAAAGTGATAGCCAAATTTTAAAGGCTGTCATTAGGTGATTGTCATTGCAAATCGCTTCTTTGCTTGGCCAGGAGCAGAACAAATGAAAAGCAGACACTTCCGTCTGAGAAAAATATAGGGACTGCTAGTGGTCAGCAAGCTGACTTTTCACCCGGGGGTCCCGGGTTCGATTCCCGGCTGGGACGGGGAATTTTTCTCTAGCCACAATTACTCCCTATCCCCCACAGAGTCTGGAAGTTTGTATGTGAGTGTGAATGTGTGCGTGTTTGAGTAAAACAAAATGATTTAAACCAACGTAAAAGAACCTACAGACAACGAGTTGTTTCAAGTGGAAAGCCCCCTATATGACCTTAAAAAAAAAAAAATATATATATATAGGCACTTCACAATTGAAACTAATAACAAGGAATAGCTCGAAAACGGTAAGCTCCGCTAAAAAAATGTATATGACTGAATTTGTGTATTTTAACAAAATATAATTTTTTTGTAAATTAAGTTTTTGTCTATCTGTTACGGTTTACTAGTTAAACTAAATTAAGCAAAATTCACCCAGAATAACCAGGACTTGAGAAGCTATTCCCAGAAAATTCAAGATATACATTTTATTTGTCATAGATGTGGCTCTAATATGTGGTATTTTAATCAAAATCGTTAAAGCCATTTTTAAGAAAAACAAAAGTTTTGAAAATTTTTTCATGTAAAGAGTAGTTAGGGGTCGGGGGATATTCTTGCAAATCTTCGTGAAGCATCCTTGGAAGATACCAAATTTAAAAACCAAGTTTAGTATTTAACCATCTTTTCGTTTTCGAGTTATACACACACACACACACACACACACACACACACACACACACACACACACACACGGACTTGTTTCTGAAAATGACTTTCTAGAAAAATGCCCATGTGTAACTCAAAACGAAAAGACCGTTAAATACCAAAGTCTTCCAAGGATGCGACACGAACATATTCAAGAAAATACCCCTACCCCCAACTACCCTTTACATGAAACTTTTTTTGAAAATTTTGAGTTTCTCAAAAATGTCTCTAACGATTTCGTTTAAAATATCGTATATTAAAGATATTTATCTGGAAAATAAAGTGTACATCTTGAATTTTCTGGGAATAGCCTCGGAACACTACTTTGTTCCAGATGAATTTTACGGTATATTGCATAACTGCTAAATTGTAAGAGATGGACAAAAAACGTAGCATATAAAAATGTAGAGCACATTAAAACACACAATTTATGTTATAATTTCTTTTCGTGCAGTTGATCGTTTTTGATACATTCCTGTTTGAGGTTTCAGCTTTAAAAAAATTATACTATTCTCATACAGGAATTTTGTCAATTCCTGTCCATACAAACAAAGGAATTTCAGTCACATAGCAACCAGCTTTTGACGATCACTCTAACCTATGGTACTACCATATTTCGCTTCTACATACAAGGAAGCAACTAATAAGACTATTTCTGTTAATTTTTTCTCGATTAGCATGAAGTAAATAGAAGTATAAGCTTTTTAATAATAATTTGTTGCAGAGGTGTAGAGTAAGTCATGTGAATGGATCACAGATATTTATATCTGGTGTTCTAAAAGGTTCTTACACTTAAGCGTAAGAAAAATATCCATGCAATTAAATTATCATGCACGCGCTTATACTCACGACGAGCTTTAAAACGTGACTGGGGGGATAATTGGCCCCTGCGATTTGTCTGGCTGCTTACACACGGTATTTAAATAGTTTTAAAAATATCATATACAAAATCAAGACTCAGACTGTATTTAAACTTACATTATATTTTCGCGAACTTTAAAGCGTCTGACGGAAATAATCGCCAACGGAAACTATCTGAAAACATTGAATTTTACGGGGTCGGCTGATAAGTCCTGGGTCTCGCATAGATATGGAGCCACTAGGCCAGTTAGACGGTAGCAGCGTAAAATTTAACTCTAGACTAGCTTGTATCCATAAATACAGGTCAGTTGCTTATTTAGATAACGTCTTAAAAAACACAACTTTAGAGTTTTCACGAAAATGGAGGATTTGAAAAAACGAGCAGTGATTAAATACTTCCATTTGAAAGGCTTAACGCCTAAAAAAATCAACGAGGAAATGGACAGTACATTGAAAGACTCTGCCCCTTCATATTCAATGATTAAAAGGTGGGTTGCAGAGTTTAAACTGGGATGTACGAGCACTAGTGATGAGCTTCGCTCTGGATGCCCTCTATAAGGGACAACTCCAGAGATCACTGAAATAATTCAACGTTTAGTACTTAAGTAACACAGATTAAAGTTATTTGAGATATCAGAGGCTGTAAACATATCAAAAGAACAGGTGCAAGTAATATTTTAAGTAATATTTGGACTTTCACATGATTTGTGCAAGATGAATGCCACGTTCTTGACACCTGATCAAAAGTTGCAAAGAAAAACTGTTTCTGTTAAGAATGTGGGTCTGTATAGTAAAAATCTCAGTGAATTTTGAGACGGCTTATTATGAAACTTGGATGCATCACTACATTCCAGAAATTAAATCACAGTCAAAACAGTAGATTGCGCCAGGTGATCCAGCTCCAAAGAAAGGCAAAGTCAATTTTGTCAGCTAACAAGTTTATGGCGAGTGTTTTCTGGGATGCACGGGAGTTATTTTTATTGACTACTTGGAGTATCACTGGTGATTACTACGCAAGCTTACTGCAACGTTTAAGTAATGAGGTGAAAAGAAAAAACCTCATTTGGCACAAAAAAAAAAAAATCTTGTTTCATCAGGACAATGCACCGGTCCATTGTTCAGTCATTGCCATGCCAAAAATGTGCGAACTGAAGTTCAAATTGCTTGATCATCCACCCTATTCGTCAGATCTAGTACCCAGTGAATGCCAGCTGTTCCCAAACCTCAAAAAGTTCTTGGAAGTCGAAGATTCCACAGCAATGAGGTAGCCATTGATGCGGTAAACAGCATTTATTTTGGGGACCTTGATAAATAGCACTACAGAGAAGCTTTAGTTAATTTAGAACACACATAAAACAAATGTATTATTCTTTCTGGAGATTATGTTGAGAAATAAAGAAATTTTTTATTGCTTTTTCATTGAGTGGCCCGGGATTTATCAGCCGACCGTAGTAATTATGCTGTGTAAAATATGTACAAAAATTATCACTCAGTCTCTAAGAAAGCTGACCAATGTTTTTATGTACCTTTAGCACCTTATACCTGTAAATTGACCGCTGGAATGTATACCTTTAAAGTATGTATCCTAACATTTTGGCGACATATTTCGTTACTGGTCTGGTAGCCCTCTTGGACTACGTTAGGTGCCACATGAATCACCATGCGGAGAGCAGTATGCTCCATTACACTGGGTGTCTAGGTGCTTATCGGATGCTGACCGAATTAACGCGGAGATAGACTGAAAAAGCAGCTGACCCCATTGGAGGGACGTCATCAACAGACCCATGACACAAAGCAAGATTTGATGCACGTGACTGCCTGCAGAAGGAGATGGTGTGCTTTTAATCAGCTCTGAGTGGATGTCCACTCGTTCTGCTATTCACCAACCAGAAAGAAGATTACATACTGGTGCACCGTTAGAATTCAATCTTGAGTAAAGAAAGGAAGGGTCTGGAAATAAGATGTTTTTCGTTGAGAAAAACCAAAGTAATTTAGGTCGAGCAGAAACTAACGTTATTGGAAAACCAGATGTGTTGCTCCACATTACTTTCTCTGCTCCTATTCTTACATAACATTATTTTCTTACTTAGAATATGCTACATAGGTATAGAAGATATTGCACTCCTCCCAAAAAATTGATACCGCGATTTCACTGGAAATTCTCGTTTTAGGATCTCCTGTATTAAAAGATCATTAAAAAAATCCGTGTATGTGTCCCTGTGTGTATAAACAACATAACTTAAAAATCTGATGTGTACCATTCACATGACTTTCTCTATATCCCTGTAACAAATTATTTTTAAAAAGCTTATACTTCTATTTACTTTATGCTAATCATAAAAAATTAGCAGAAATAGCTTTATTACTTGCTTCCTTGTAAGTAAAAGCGAAATAACAAGACTACCATAGGGTAAACTGATAGTCAAAAGATGGTTGCTATGTCATTGAAGTTCCTTTGTTTATATAGCCAGGAGTTGACAAGATCCTGTATGAGAAAAGTATAAGTTTTTCATAGTCCAAAAATAAGGAATGTCTCAAAAACGACGAACTCCACGAAAAAAATGCATATAACATAAATTGTGTGTTTTAACGTGTTCTACATTTTTTTTGAGTAAGTTTTTGTCCATCTCTTACGGTTTAGCAGTTATTCAAAATTCAATAAAATTCATCCAGAATAAAGTAGTCTTCAGAGGCTATTCCCAGAAAATTCAAGATATAAATTTTATTTGTCAGGTAAATGTCTTTAATATACAACATTTTAATCAAAATCGTTAGAGCCATTTTGAGAAAATCAAAATTTTCGACATTAGTTCCATGTAAAGGGTAGTTGGGGGTGGGGGGATTTTTCTCAAAATCTTCGTGTCGCAACCCTGGAAGATACTAAACTTAAATACCAAGTTCGGTATTTTACCGACTTTTCGTTTTTGAGTTATCGTGTTCACAGACACATGGACACACGGACACACACACACACACACACACACACACACACACACACACACGGACCTTTTTGTGAAAATGCTTTTTTTGGATATTGAGGATCATAAAACATATATTTCCGGTGAAATCTCGGTATCGAATTTTTGGTGGAGTGCAATACCTTCTCTATACACTATTACATAGTGCGTATAGGTCTTCCAAGGAAGCGACATGAAAATCTCTAAAATATTTCGTCACACCAAACTATTTTTCATTTTGGCCTTTTTTGAAAACTTTGATTTTCTCTAAAATTGCTGTAATAGGTTAAGGAAGATGCCGTATGTCTTATTTTCAGGATATGTGTATGAAAATGAAAGAATTGAACATTAATTTCTGATTACATCGAATTGCACGATAAATAATTTAAGTGTAAAAACCTGGATTTTTAATTGGCGATGATCAAATTTATAATGGTATTGGAAGCGCTCACGTTTTCAGTCTGTTTTAATAAATTAATTTAATTTAGCAATTATAAATCATTTTTGTTTAGTTATACAAATAAAAATATATTAAAAGTATTGTTTATCGAACCAATATTTTGTAAAATGTGGGGGGGGGGGAGTGGGGTGTTCATTACCTGCATTTTGATTACATCCTCTCAAGCTCTCTTCATTCTAGATGAGTTTTGTATACCTATATGTATCTGGTAAACCACAAGAGACAGAAAAAACTTAATGCACAAAAAATGGCGATCTCGTTAAAACAAACCATTTATCTCCTATACGTTCTCTACACCTACTATAGTATAGAGAAGATGTAGTATTCCACAAAAAATCTGATATGTTACATTCACAAAACTTTCTCTACATTTCTGTAATAAATTAGTGTTGAAAAGCTTATTATTTTATATACATTAGCAGATATTATCCTTATTACTTGGCTACTGTTCATCCTGTACCTGCTCCTCTTTCAACAGTTCGTCTAATAATTAATAGAAGGAGGTAGAAGTCAAAAGCTTATATTATTTATTCGAGGAAATGCTGGATGTGCCATTCACATGATGTCCTCTAGCTGTTCCGGAAAACAAACATTTTATTCAAAATATTAATCTACTATCTACTTCATGCTAATCAAGATAAACATAAGCAGAATTAGACTTATTTACTGGCTTCATTGTAAGTAGAAGGTAAATAAGAAAATGCACAGGCTAAGGCGATAGTCTCGTCCTATAAAATCAGGTCGCTATATGAAACAATTGAGGCTCAATAAACAAGCGAGAAACGAAGATAAAGTTCAAGTGGCTTAAAATTGAAACCAATAATCCGAAATATCTCGAAAACGTTAACTCTACAAAAAAAGATGTATGGCATAAATTGTGTGTTTTAATAAGATCTACTTTTTTCTGCAATAAGTTTTTGTGTATCTCTTACGCTTTCCCAGTTATACAAAAGCAAAGTTATACAAAAGAATTTATCTTCAAAACCATTCCCGGAAAATTTAAAATATACATTTTATTTATGATGTAAATTGCTTTAATATCCTTATTTTATTCAAAATCATTAGAGGCATTTTCAAATATAATTGCTGTAAACAGTAATTTGGGGTGGGGAATTTTCTTAAAAACCTTTGTATCGTATCCTTGAATGATTCCAAACTTAAATACCAAGTTTGATTTTTAATGATCTTTTTGTTTTTAGTTATGCTGTCCACAGACACACATGAACGTTTTCTAAAACTCATGCGTTCCATTCACATGACTTTCTCTACATCTCTGCAAAAAATTATTGTTGATAAGCTTATTGTTCTATTTCACGCTAAAACATTAGCAAAAACGGTCTTATTACTTGGTTCCTTATAAGTAGAGGGGAAATAAGGGAACACGCTAAGCTAAGACGACAGTCAAATGTTTTAAAACGTTGATATGGGATTGAGATGTTTCTTTGCGTGGCCAAACGATAAAAATTAACTGAAATCAATAACAAGGAATATCTCCAAAATGGTTAACTTCACAAAAAAAAAGTATATGACAATTTTTGTGCTTTTTGGAGATCTACAGTTTTTGTGCAGTAATTTTTTTCTCTATCTCTTACTAGTTATGCAAAACTCCATAAAAATCATCCAAAATGAAGATGTCTTCAGATGCTATTCCCAGAAAATTTAAGATATACATTTTATTTTCATGTAGATATCTTAAATATAACAGATTTTAATCAAAATCGTTAGAACTAATTTTTCTTTGTTAAGTAGAGTCGGAAATGCGGGGATTTTCTTGAAAATCTTCGTGTCGCATCCTTGAAAGATGTCAAAATTGAATACCAAGTTTTGTATTTAACAGACTTTTAATTTTTGAGCTATGCTTCCACAGACACATACGCACCTAATTCGAACAATCCTTTTTTCGGATTCATGGGACCTTAAAACATATATTTCCGAGGAAATCTGAGCATCGATTTTTTGTTGGAATACGATACCTGCTCTAGCTACTATGTACATTGTATGCTAGAGAAAGTAAAAATCATAATACAGGGTTACTACAAAAGAAATAGACAACTTCAACTGCCTGTAAAACAAAAACTATTAGAGATAGCAACCTAATTATTTTGGAGGTATGTTGAGAAACTCTCAAAGTTTTGTTTGTTACTATTGGTAACGCTGTAGTGTTTTGTTTGTTGTTGCAGAAGTTGAAATGGCGGAAAATTCTGTGCAAAAGGCATATTGCGTGTTGGAATTTGCTAGAACGCAATCAGCAGCTGTTGTCCAACGACATTTTAGAACACGTTACCACAAAACGCCACCGACTAGACAGTCAATCTACAACTGGTATAGAAAATTCGAGACAACGGGATGTTTGTGCAAAGGGAAGAGCTCGGGAAGACCAAGAGTTTCGGAAGAAAACGTTGAACGTGTTCGTTCTGCCTACATAAGAAGCCCACAGAAATCGACATCTAGGGCAAGCATGCAATTACAAATTCCACAGCAAACTGTATGGAAAATCTTGCGGAAGCGACTGCACATGATGCCTTACAGATTAGAGATGTTGCAGTTTCTGAGTGAAGAAGATAAGGTCATCTTTTGCATCGACATGTTGCGACATGATGAAGACGATGCTGGCTTTTGTGAGCGCATCATTTCATTTTTGTGGTAACGTGTTCTAAAATGTCGTTGGACAACAGTTGCTGATTGCGTTCTAGCAAATTCCAACACGCAATATGCCTTTTCCACAGGATTTTCCGCCATTTCAGCTTCTGCAACATCAAACAAAACACTACAGCGTTACCAATAGTAACACACAAAACTTTGGGAGTTTCTCAACATACCTCCAAAATAATTAGGTTGCTATCTTTAATAGTTTTTGTTTTACAGGCGCTTGAAGTTGTCTATTTCTTTTGTAGTAACCATGTATTTATGTATAGCAGGATCTCCCTTGTGTACGTATATGTTTGCTTTAGATATCCCGCGAAGCGAACGAGAGTATTATACCTGCAACAATTATTTATTTTAGACGAGCTTCAGGTCGTAGCGTATGCAATATCTGCACCAATATGGTCTATGTAACGTGAATTCACAAGGGACTGTGTTCTGCATAAACCATTAATGTGAATTGCATAGCAGCTGTGTATGGAAAGTTCCAGGAATTCCCATGATTGCACATCGGAATAAACATATAAAAAAATTCAGCGCCTCATCTCAACAATCAAAACAGTGGTGTTCATTTCATTCTTTGTTGTGCCCGTCGTTCCGCTGAATATTAAGCTTCAAAATTTCAGCATTTTATTTTACGGTAACAGCAGCTAGAATACGGTGCTT
This sequence comes from Hymenopus coronatus, assembly GCA_030762935.1. NCBI lineage: Eukaryota > Metazoa > Arthropoda > Insecta > Mantodea > Hymenopodidae > Hymenopus > Hymenopus coronatus. The sequence continues at coordinate 28,919,194 of CM060898.1, read as the reverse complement.
AAAAAAATCTGATGTGTTCCATTCACATGACTTGCTCTACATCTCTGTAACAAATTATTGTTAGTAAGCTTATTATTCTATCTACTTCAAGGTAATCAAGATAAACTTTAGTTGAAATGTTCTTATTACTTAGTTCCTTATAAGCAGAACGTAAATAATGGGATACACTAGGTTAAACCGACAGTCAAATGTTTTAAAACGTGGTTGATATGGGATTGAAATCTGTTTCTTTGCGTGGCAGGAGTTGCCAAGTTCCTGTATGAGAAAATTATATATTTTAGTATTGAAATCAATAACAAGGAATATCTTAAACGGTCAATTGAAAAAAAAATGTGTGTGGCGTAAATTGTATGTTTTAAAGTGATCCACATTTTTTGTTTAGCGAGGTTTTGTCTATCTTCTACGGTTTACCAGAAAAAATTCATACAGAATAAAAAGGATTTCAGAGGCTATTTACAGAAAATTCAAGATATATATTTTATTTTTCATGTAATTATTTTAAATATAACAGATTTAAATCTAAACTGTCAGAGCCAATATAGAGAAAATTAACATTATCGAAAATTTTTCCATGTAAAGGAAAAAACAATATATTTTCTGAAAGATTAGAAATAATATATTTTTTGTTAATAGTCGGCTTACCCTCCGCTTATGTAGAACTTATAAGCTGATGCCTAGGGGTTAGAAGTCTGTTGGAGAGCCACGGGCACGAAACCACAGAATGGAGAACCTGGAACGAGTGGTCAGTCCGTGTAGGCGTGAGCGTGAACGTGAGGAAGTGGATGATTTGATATCAAGGAAATTGGATGATAGGGAAGGTGATGATGGAGCAATTGGTGGGATAAGTGGAGGGGGAAAATAGAGGATCCGGAGAAAACCAGCCCAGATGACGCTACGTCCACAAAAAATTCCACATATAGGCACTTGGGTCCGAACCTGGACCAACTAGGTAGAAGGCGAGCGGTCTAACCACTCGTCCACGGCGCCACTATAGATTAATTAATTTGTGACGAAAGTGTGCCAAATGGGAAAAACGAGACATTTTCTAAAAGGTTAGAAATCATATCATTTTTTTTTCGCAGTAGCCTTACCCTTTTCGTATTGTTGTTCTGACACCTACAAGCGGATATCTAGGGGTCAGAAGCCTATCGGGGAAACGAAACGACACCAAAGCACAGAATGGAGAACCTGGAACGAGTGGTCGGCCCGTAACCAGGCATGAGGGTGAGGGGGGATGATACGAAATGCAAGCGAAATGGATAATACGAAAGATGATGACGGAGCAATTGGTAGAATAAGTGGCGGGAGAAACCGTAGGACCCGGAAAAAACGGCCAGGCGACGTTTCGTCCACATCTAATCTCACATTTGGGAGCTTGGGATCGAACCCGGGCCTCCTAGGTGGGAGGCAAGCTGTCTAACCATTCTAACAGGGCGCCGCCGTAGATTAATTTTTAATATAAGTTCGTCAGCTGGGAAAAATGTGAAATTTTCTAAAAGATTATAAATCATATCATATCTTTTTTTTCGGTAGTCGGCTTACCCTCCTTGTATTGTAGTACTGACAACTGCCTAGGGTTTACAAACAGATGTCTAGGGTTCAGAAACCTGTCGGCACGAAACATAGAATGGAGAACCTGGAACGAGTAGCCAGGCATGAGAATGGAATGAAATGCAAGCGAAATGGGGGGATAGTAAAGGTGATGATGGAGAAGTATGAGTGGCGGGGGAAACCGAGGACCCAGAGAAAACCCGCCCAGACGCAATTTCGAATCGCACAAGCGGGCGCTTGGGATCGAAACCGAGTCGCCTAGGTAGGACGCGAGCGGTTCAAACACTCGGCCACGGCGCCGAATTAGATTAATTAATTGATATTTAAGGCGCGCCAAGTGGGAAAAACGAGACACTTCCTGAAAGGCTAGATATCATATAATGTTTCTTTTTTTCCCCCTTATTTAGCTTGCTCTCCTCCTATGTAGGACTGCAAACCCCCTAGAACTTACAAGCGGATGCCTATGGATTAGAAGCCTGTCGAGGAGCCAATGGCACGAAACCACAAAATCTTAAGTAGGAAGTGGACGATATGAATTGCAAGCCAAATGAATGATAGTAAAGGTGATGATGGAGCAATTGGTTGAAATGACTGCGGGGGAAACCGCAGGACCCGCCAGGCGCCGTATGTTGGCGCTTAGGATCAAACCCGGACCACCTAGGTGGAAGGCGAGGGGTCTAAACACTCGATTACGGCTCCGCAATAGATTAATTAAATCTTAATTAAAGTGCGCCAGCTGGGAACAAGCGAGTCGTTTTCTGAAAGGCTAGAAATAATTTTATATTATAGGAAAAAATGTGTTTTTACTACTTTCTCTACACGTACAAAGTACATAGTGTATAGAGAAGGTATTGTATTGCACCAAAAAATTCGATACCGAGATTTCACCGGAAATATATGCATTGAGACCTCCTGAAAAAAAAAAAAAAAAAAAAAAAAAAGCATTTTTAGAAAAAATCCGTGTGTGTGGGCAGCATAGCTCAAAACCGAAAAGACCGCTAAAAACCAAACTAGGTATTTAAGTTTGGTATCTTTCAAGGCTGCGACACGAACATTTTCAAGAACCCCCCTCCCCCCCCGCGAACTACCCTTTTCATGGAGAAAATTTTGATTTTCTTAAAAATGGCTCTAACGATTTTGATAAAAATCTGTTATATTCAAGATATTTACTTGCCAAAGAAAATGTATATCTTGAATTTTCTGGGAATAGCCTATGAAGAATATTTTATTCCGGATGAATTTTACAGAATTTTGCATAACTGCTAAACCGTAACAGATGGACAAAACCTTACCATACAAAAATGTAGAGCACGTTAAAGCATACAATTTATGTGATATACATTTTTTTCGTGGACTTGGTCGTCTTTAAGATATTCCTGGTTTTTTGTTTTAGCTTTGAAAAACTGAAACTTTTTTCATATAGGAATTTGTCAACTTCTGTCCATACATACAAAGGAACTTCAGTCACATAGCAACCAGCTTTTGACTATCACTTTAACCTATGGTACTCCCTTATTCCGCTTCTACTTACAAGGAAGCAAGTAATAAGACTATTTCTGATAATTTTTCTGAATTAGCATGAAGTAAACAGAAGCATTCGCTTCTTAACAATAATTTGTTGCAGAGATGTAGAGAAAGTCATATGAATGGAACACATATGATTTTTTCACAAGTTTTGGTCAAATTTCATCACCTTAACCCTTATTGGTGGCTGCTCCTCCGATCCCAGCGCGGTTAGGAGAAGCTTTTTGGTTATTCATACATGAATTTTGTAACAATGACATCCAAACTGGATGAAGACTGTCTGGTTCTTACTTTTGAGTGTGTTGAAGACAGTTGATGGTTAAAATGAGAGAGAAACTAACACAATATAAGCAAAGCACTAGATAGGATTGGAAAGAAAAACGTGGTCCGTTACTCAGAATAAATGCTCGCTGCTTGTAGAGTTGGCCTACTCTATTATTTAATAGCTGTCCGTACCGCCGGTGAAACAAAACAATCACGTGACTGCCAGATCGATTCTCGCCGGGTTGGAAGAAAAGGGCTTCAGACGGTGTGGGCGTACTCTCGAAACATAACCCAGGGTAAATTAAAAATTGCAAGACCCCCAGCATATTCTTCTCAAGATAATTTACTTCGGGTTCCGTAGCTGCGGTAATTTAATTTCCTGCACTTGCTGCTAACTCAAAAAAACGTGATCAGCGCTGTGGCTAAGGTAAACACCTGGGAATAGCCTTAAGATCTGGGTGTTAAGATTAAAACTATAACTACAAAGAATCTTATATTTCAAGGAGCACTGAAAACAAGTTTATACTTCTTCGGTGAACTTCAGAGCAACTATTAAGTTTCACTACTTTAAAACCCTAACAAGTTTTTTAAATATTCAGACACTTGGAAAGCCCAGTCTATCTTCAGTGAACATTTTATGGTTAAAAATCTGATGTGTTCCATTCACATAGCTTTTTCTACATCTATGCAACAAATTATCGCTAAAAACCTTATTACTTCTATTTACTTCATTCTAATGGAGAAAAAATTAGCAGAAATAGTCTTATTACTTGCTTCCTTGAAAACAAAAGCAAAACAAGGGAGTACCATAGGTTAAAGATAGTCAAAAGCTCGTTGCTATGTGACTGAAGTTCCTTTATTTGTATGGATAGGAGTTGACAAATTCCTGTAGGACAAAAGTATAAGTTTTTCAAAGCTGAAACTAAATACAATGAATATCTCAAAAACGATCAACTCCACGAAAAAAAAATCATATATCCTAAATTGTGTGTTTTAACGTGCTTTACATTTTATGTGTAGTAAATTGTGCCCATGTCTTACGGTTTAGCAGCTATGCAAAATTCCGTAAAATTCATCCAGAATAAAGTAGTCTTCAGAGAGTATTTCCAGAAAATTCAAGGGATACATATTATTTGTGAGGTAAATGTCTTTCATATACGATATTTTAAACAAAATCGTTAGAGCCAATTTTGAGAAAATCAAAATTTTAGAAAAAAATATTATGTAAAGGGTAGTTGGGGGTGCAGGGATATTCTTGAAAATCTTCATGTTGCATCCTTGGAAAATACCAAACCTAAATATCAATTTTAGTTTTTAACGGTATTTTCGTTTTTGACCTATGCTGCCCACAGACATACAGTCACGGAATTTTTTCTAAACAGGCTCATTTTTTATTCAGGGGGTCTCAAAACATGAATTTCCGGTGCAATTTCGAAAGGAAATGGCTTGTTATTTATGGACGCTCTTTAACTGCTGTGGTTCTCAGCGTCCCATTCTATATTGGGCGTGAAAGACTGCTTAATTTTGCCCACCTTGGGTATATCAAGTTAGCATGGTAACCATTACACCACGGAGGGCGACAGGTGAAATTTCGGTATTGAATTTTTGGGTGCATTACAATACCTTCTCTATACACTGTGAACATAGTGCGTGTAGAGAAAGTAAAATAAGTTTCACGGTAGCAGACTGCCCTAATTAGAGATTGGTTTACATGAACGATTTTCATCCAATATTTAACTGCTCTGATCTTGCACATCATTTTACTATGCACCCCGAATACCCTCACTTTTCCGCCGTTGCCCGTACCCCTCTCTACTCCCAGAATTCCTTTCAAAAATTGGGTCCTCACTTGGTCCAGATTTCCTTTTTATTCCCACCCCCATATTTCACCTCGATGTCATCGTGGATCCAACTTTCGCTCTGTATAAGGATACGGATATATTCGGAACTCTGTAGAGTATCCGGAGAGGTTCCGCTGCTTTCACCCTTGGCTTATGTTTTCTGATGTCAATGTGTTTTGTCAAAAGACATAAATGATTTAGCATTGACCAGTGTGTGTGCTACATACGTTTTCATTAGTAACTCAATGTGTTTTGTCCATGTTTGGTTCATTGTAAGTGTGAGTCCTAAATACACAAAAGATCATTCCAATATCTGTCCTACATACGTTTTCATTAGTAACTCAATATGTTTTGTCCATGTTTCGTTCATTGTAAATGTGAGTCCTAAGTGCACAAAAATCATTGTCCAGTATCTGTCCTACATACGTTTTCATTAGTAACTCAATGTGTTTTGTCCATGTTTCGTTCATTGTAAATGTGAGTCCTAAGTGCACAAAAATCATTGTCCAGTATCTGTCCTGCATACGTTTTCATTAGTAACTCAATGTGTTTTGTCCATGTTTCGTTCATTGTAAATGTGAGTCCTAAGTGCACAAAAAGCATTGTCCAGTATCTGTCCTACATACGTTTTCATTAGTAACTCAATGTGTTTTGTCCATGTTTCGTTCATTGTAAATGTGAGTCCTAAGTGCACAAAAATCATTGTCCAGCATCTGTCCTGCATATGTTTTCATTAGTAACCCAATGTGTTTTGTCCATGTTTCGTTCGTTGTAAATGTGAGTCCTAAGTGCACGAAAGATTTAACATTGGTCCAGTATCTGTCGTACATACTTTTTCATTAGTAACTCAATGTGTTTTGTCAATCATTCGTTCATTGTAAATGTGAGTCCTAAGTACACAAAAGATCATTTTCCAGTATCTATCCTACATATGTTTTCATTAGAAACTCAATGTGTTTTGTCCATATTTCGTTAGTTGTAAAAGTGAGTCCTAAGTACACAAAACATTTAATATTGTCCACTATCTGTCCTACATATGTTTTCATTAGTAACTCAATGTGTTTTGTCCATATTTCGTTAGTTGTAAATGTGAGTCCTAAGTACACAAAACATTTAATATTGTCCAGTATCTGTCCTGCGTATGTTTTCGTTAGTAACGCAGTCAGTTGCCCCTTAATGATAACAAGGTATTTATTTGATGTATTCCTGCAATAACAAAGGTCGCTGAAACTGGTCTTGTGGTTCCCTTATAGAGTTGTTTTGTTTCTAGAGTCAATAACTCTGGATCATGTATTTTCCCTCTAAATAATATGTCAAAACTGGAACATGATTCCACTGATGATAGCCAGGAATTGGTAGATCGCTTCTGTGGCTGCTCTCGAAACCCACAATTCGTTCTGGACATTTCCAAAATCCCATCATAGGGAATAAAAGCAATTTCGGTTTGTGGCTTTTAGTAAAATGCTCCATGGTCATTGTGCCCTTACCACATAACTGCCACGGTCCATGTGGCTAGCAAAACGTCTATCTTGAGCACTTCTGATATTAACATCTGTTAACCAAATAGAGCCGTCACGAAATTGATTACCTAATAGATTTAGACTTCATTACGAGTAGCACGGTTACCAACTTTTTAAGCCTATCGCACTCGCATGATTTTCTTTAGCTGTTCCACAGACATACTTCTCGTACAAAAGACTTATTTTTATTTTCTCATGTACATAGTGTATACAGAAGGTATTACACTCAACCCAAAAATTTGATATCGAGATTTCACCACAAATATATGCTCTAGGGTCCCCTGTATCCAAAAAGGGAATTTTCAGAAAAAGGTCCATGTGTGTGTGTCTGTAAGCACGATAACTCAAAAACGAAAAGTCAGCAAAATACCAAACTTGGTATTTAAGTTTAGTATCTTCCAGGGATGCGACACGAAGATTTTGAGAAAAATCCTCCCACCCCAAACTACCTTTAGATGGAAATTGATTTTCTCAAAAATGGCACTAAAGTCATACATTAAAGATATTTATCCGACAAATAAAATGAATATCTTGAATGTTTTGGGAATAACTCTGCAGGCTACTTCATTCTGGATGAATTTTACGGAATTTTGCATAACTGCTCAAGCGTAAGAGATGATCAAAAACTTACCACACAAAAAAGTAGAGCACGTTAAAACACACAATTTATGTCATAGACATTTTTACTTTCTCTATATGTGCTATGTACATAGTGAGTAGAGAAGGTATTGCATTGCACCCAAAAATTCGATACCGAGATTTCACCGGAAATACATGTTTTGGACTTCCTGAATCCAAAAAAAGCATTTTTAGAAAAATGTCCGTGTGTGTTTGTGTGTCTGTGAGCAGCATAGCTCAAAAACGAAAAGACCGTCAAAGCCCAAACTTGGTATTTAAGTTTGGTATCTTCCAAGTATGCGACACGAAGATTTTAAAAAAAAATCCCCGCACCCGAAACTACCCTTTACATGGAAAAATTTTGGAAAAATGTTATTTTCTTAAAAATGGCTAACGATTTGGATTAAAATATCGTATATTAAAGATATTTACCTGACAAATAAAATGTTTATCTTGAATTTTCTGGGAATAGCCTCTGAACACTACTTTATTCTGGTTGAAATTCAGGAAATTTTGCATATCTGCTAAACCACAAGAGATGGAAAAAACTTACAACACAAAAATGTAGAGCACCTTAAAACACACAATTTAACTTATATACATTTTTTGTGGAAATCGTTTTGAAATACTCCTCTCTTTTTTTTTTGGTTTCAGCATTAAAAAACATAATCTTTTCATAGAGTAATTTAAGAATTCCGTCCATACAAACAAAGCAACTTCAGCACATAGCAACCAACTTTTGAGTATCACTTTAACCAATAGTACTCCTTTATTTTGCTTCTACTTACCAGGAAGCAACTAATAGGATTTCTGCTGATTTTTTCTCCATTAGTATGAAGTAAATAAAAGCATAATTTTTTACTAATAATTTGTTGCAGAGATATAGAGAAAGTCATGTGAATGGGACACATCAGATTTTTTATAATAATAGTGTAATCTATATAGGAGCGGCGCCGTAGCCGAATGTATAGACCGCTCGCCTCCCACCTAGGCGTCTCGGGTTCGACACCAAGCGCCCGCATGTGAGATATCTGAACGGGTTTTACCGGTGTCCCCCACCACTGCTTCAACCAATTGCTCCATCATTACATTTCCTTCGTTCATCTCCCTTGCATTTTGTAATATCCACTTATTCACGCTCATGCCTGGCTACTATGTGGTCGCGCCGTGGCCGAGTGGTTACACCATTTCCCCTCTCACCTAGACGGCCCGGGTTCATTCTCAAGCGCCCGCATGAGGGATTTGTGGTGGACGAAACAGCTGGACGTGTTTTCTCCGGATCTTCCGGTTTCCCCCGCCACTCCTGTCAACATTTGTTTCATCATCTTTGCTATTATCATCTCGCTTGAGCTTTATATCATCTTCCTCACGCTCATGCCTGGCTACTATGTGCCGTAGCCAAATGGTTAGGCCATTCGCCTCTCACCTGTGGGATTTATGTGGACAAAGCGGTTTTCTTCCGGATCTTCAGTTCCCCCGCCAGCACATTCCATTGATGTTCCATCTTCATTCCATGTATCATCAGAGTCTTCATCAGCGTGCCATTTGTAGAAAATGGCCGCTACTCGTTCTGGGCTCTCTATTCCATGGTTATGTCTCGTTAGCTCTCCGTCAAGGTTCAGATCCCTTGGCACTCGCTTGTAAGTCAGTTCTGCATAAGGGGAGGGTAAGCCGAATATAAAAAATCTGATGTGTTCCATTCACATAACTTTCTCTACATCTCGGCAACAAATTATTGTTAAAAAGCTTATGCTGCTACTTACTTCATGCTAATTGAGAAAAAAATTAGCAGAAATAGTCTCATTACTTGCCTCCTTGTAAGTAGAAGCGGAATAAAGGAGTACTATAGGTTAAAGTGATAGTCAAAAGCTGGTTGCAATGTGATTGAAATTCCTTTGTCTGTATGGACAGGAGTTGATAAAGTCCTGTGTGAGAAAAGTAGATTTTTAAAGCTGAAACCAAAAACAAGGAATATCTCAAAAGCAATCAACTCGACGAAAAAAGTGTGTATAACATAAATTGTGTGTTTTAACGTGCTCTAAATTTGTTGTGTGGTAAGTTTTTGTCCATCTCTTACGGTTTAGTAGTTATGCAAAATTCCTTAAAATTCATCCCGAATATAGTAGTCTTCAGAGGCTATTTCCTTAAAATTCAAGATATACATTTTATTTGTCAGGTAAATATCTTTAATATACGATATTTTAATCAAAATCGTTACAGCCATTTTTGAGAAAATCAAAATTTTCTAAAAACTTACATGTAAAGAGTAGATTGGCTTGGGGGGACAAAAATTTTATGTCGCATCCCTGGAGGATATTAAACTTAAATACCAAGTTTGGTATTTTACCGACTTTTCGTTTTTGAGCTATTGTGTTTACAGACACACGGACACATACACACAGAGTGTTTTTCTGAAATTGCTTTTTTTGGATACAGGGGACCCTAAAACATATATTTCCGGTGAAATCTTGGTATCGAATTTTTGAGTGGAGTGCAATACCTTCGCTATATACTATGTACACAGTACGTGTAGAGAAAGTAAAAAGAATAATACAAAATAATTTCGTTTCGTAAAATCGGCTAACCCTCCCCGTATTTGTAGGACTGACCACACCCTAGGATTTACAAGCCAATGTCTAGGGGTCAGAAGACTATCGGGGAGTCAACGGCACGAAACCACAGAATGGAGAACCTGTGGTAGTAGGCCAGGCAAGAACATGAGGAAATGGACAATATAAAATGGAAGCGAAATTGATAATAGGAAAGGTGATTATGGAGCAAATGGTGGAATGACTGGCGGGAGAAACCGTAGGACACAGAGAAAACCCACCCAGACGTCGTTTCGTGCACTAAAAATCCTATATGCCGGCTCTTGGGATCGAACCCGGGCTGCCTAGATGGGAGGCAAGCGGTCTAAACATTCAATCACGGTCCGCTCATAAAATAATCTAATAATCTACATAAAACATCCATGTTGTAATGGCTACCATGCCATTTTTCGGGTGTAAAAATGCTTAGCATGGCTTCTTTCGGATGAGAATTAAAGCCACTGGTCCCGTGTCGTAGAGAACCTCAAGCCTGATGGAGAGGCCTCTGAGCAAAATTAAGCGGTCTTTCATGCCCAACTTAGAATGGGACGCTGAGAACCACAGCAGTTAAAGAGCGTCCATAAATAACACGCCATTTCCATTAAAACCAAAGAGGGTGGATCGAGAAAATAATACGGTTAAGGTTCAATGCCATTGGGCATTATACTCTGGATTGTTTCATTGCACCAATTGTGGTAAGTAATAATTACGTGGACTGGATTAAACATTAGTGTTTAACCAACAGTTTAGAGATTGGCTTTGCGTGTGTTGTATATTGTGATTAGCAATATAGAATGTAAACAGAGCGAGTTTTTGGCAGTAATTGGATCAGTAGGATGGTCGATGTGTTCTCGCTATAGAAGTTACAGCACGCTCTCTGGCGCACTTAAAAGAAACTGCAGAGCTAGCAGCATCTTGAGTCGAGCGGCCTTCTCCCCTCCTGCTGGTGATGCAGGCAATGTCCTACTTCCACAGCACCACTGTGTATCCTGCTTTAAAGGTGCACGCAGCAACTGCTTTCACTTTCTCCACGCGTATCATGTACATGGTGTACAGAGAAGGTATTTTATTTACCCTAAGAATTGGATACCGAGGTTTCATCGAAAATACATCTTTTGAGACCCCATAAATCCAAAAAAAAATTAAAATAAAAAGGTCCGTGTGTACAAGGTATATAGAGAAATTCGATACCCAGGTTTCATCGAAAATACATCTTTTGAGACTCCATAAATAAAAAAAAACATTTTAAAAAAAATGTCCGTGTTTACATGGTATATAGAAAAGGTATTGTATTCCTCCCAAAAATTTGATACCGAGGTTTCATCGAAAATACATCTTTTAAGACCCCATAAACCAAAAAAAAAATTAAAAAAAGATCCGTGTGTACATGGTATATAGAGAAGGTATTATATTCCACCTAAAATTCGATACCGAGATTATACCGAAAATATATAAATATATACCCGATAAATCCAAAAGAGCATTTTTTGAAAAAGGTTCGTTTCTGTGTGTGTGTCTGTGGACAATATAGCTCAAAAACGGAAAGCCCATTAAATACCAAACTTTAATATTCCATTATATCTCCAAAGATACGACACGAGGATTTTTAAGAAAATTTCCTCACCACCAACTACCCTTTACGTGGCAAAAGTTTTTAAGTCTTTTACTTTCTTAAAAATGGCTCTAATGATGATTAAAATCCCTTAAATTTAATATATTTTCAAGAAAAGCGAATGGTATACCTTAAATTTTCTGGGAATAGCCTCTAAAGACCTCCTTATTTTGGATTAATTTTTTACTTTCTCTGCACTTACTATGTACATGGTGTATAGAGAAGATATTGTAATACACCCAAACATTCGATACCGAGATTTCACCGGAAAGAGAAGTTTTGACAGCCCACGAATAAAAAAAAACATTGTTAGAAAAAAGTCCGTGTGTTTCTGTGGGAAACATAGCTAAAAACGGAAAGCCCATTAAATACCAAACTTGATATTTAAGTTCAATATCTTACAAGGATGTGACGCGAAGATTTTCAAGAAAATCCCCCACCTCCATCTTTCCCTTACATGCACACATTTTCGAAAACGTTGATTTTCTCAAAAGAGGGTTTAATAATTTTGATTAAAGAGTCGTATATTTAAGATATTTACATGAAAAATGAATATCTTGACTTTTCCGGGAATAGCCTCTGAAGACGTCTTTATTCTGGATGAATTTTGTGGAATTTTGCAACTGGTAAACGGTAAGAGAAAGACAAAAACTTACGTAACAAAAAAAGTAGAGCTCGTTATAACACGCAATTTATGCTTTGTACATTTTTTCGTGGATTTGGCCGTTTTTTAGATGTGCCTAGCTATTAGCATACTTTTCTCATACGAGAATTTGTCCTCTTCTGTCCATACAAAGATATTTCAGTCAAATAGCTACCGGCTTTTAAAATATTTGACTACCGATTTAGCCCATGGTATTCCCTTATTTCCCGTCTACTTTTTCCCGATTAACATTAATAGAAGAATAAGCTTTCTAACAATTACTTATTGTAGAGATATAGAGAGAGTCATGTGAATGGAATTAGATTCCTTTAAATGTATTATTTATTCATCTGCATGCCCCATTATAATAATATTATTTGCATTCAATACAATATTACTGCTATCAAGTCACCAGTTATTTCCTTGTTTTTCATTATACTTATAATAGGGATAAATGTTGCAATAAATGATAATAGATAATAATATATACTTAAGTTTTGTTTTAGAAATGAACTCATTACATTCAGATGCCATTAAAATAATTTTATGGTACCAACTACATTTGACTGTTTCGATTATTGCTTTCTCTACACGTACTATGTACACAGCATAGAGAAAGTATTGCAATGCACCCAAAAATTCGATACTTAGTGTTCACCAGAAATACGTGTTCTAAGACCCTTGAATCAAAAAAAAAAATCATTTTTAGAAAAACGTCAGTGTGTGTCTGTCTGTGTGTGTGTATTGGCAGTATAGCTCAAAAAAGAAAAACTGGTTAAAATACCAAACTTGGTATTTAGGTTAGGTATCTTCCAAGGATGTGACACGAAGATTTTAAAAAAATCCGCCTATCCTTAACTACCCTTTAAATGGAAAAAGTTTCGAAAATTTTGTTTTTCTTAAAAATGGTTCTAACGATTTTGATTAAAATGCCACATATTAAAGCCATTTTATCACAAATAAAATGTATATCTTGAATTTTCTGGGAATAGTTTCTAAAGACCTGTTTATTCTGGATGAATTTTGCTTAATTTGACATAACTAGCAAACCGTAAGAGATACACAAAAACGTATTATACAAGAAATTTAGATCTTGTTAAAATAAACAAGTTATGTCATATACATTATTTTCGTGGAGCTTACGTTTTCAAGGTATTCCTTGTTATTAGTTTCGATAGTGAAGTACTTTTCTCAGACGGAAGTGTGCGTGTTTCTTTTGTTCTACCCCTGGTCAAACAAAGAAGCAATTCGCATAACGACAGCTTTTAAAACATTTGACTATCTTATTGGCCCAGTGCATTCCCTTAGTTAGCTTCTACTTATAAAAAACTAATAATTTTCTGCTAGTGTTTATCTCAATTAGCATGCTGTTGAAAGAAGAATTATCTTTGTAAGAAGTTTGTTGAGTAGCTAGAGAATGTAATGTGAGTGTAACACATCACATTTTTACAGTTACTCTGTGTTCAGAATTAGTACATATTAATTATACAATTTATGTATTCATTCATTTTGGTTTGTATACCTATGGATTTAATATATTTACAGAAACTTCTTAAATGCCGGAATATTAGCTGTTGATTACTGAAAGCCTGGGTATCTCTATTCTGAATAGTTTTTTACTTTCTCTATACGAACTAGGTACATAGAGTGTAGAGAAAGTATTGTATTGCACCCAAAAATTCGATACTGAGATTTCTCCGGAAATATATGATTGAGACTCCCTGAATCCAAAAAAAGCATTTAAGAAAAATGTCCGTGTGTATGTCTGTCTATCTGTCTGTGTGTGTGTGTGTGTGTGTGTGTGTGTGTGTGTGTGTCTGTGGGCAGCATAGCTCAAAAACGAAAACACCAGTTCAGTATCTTCCAAGGATGTGACACGAAGATTTTCAAGAAAATCCCCCACCCGCCCTACCCTTTACGTGGTGTAGGCTATTTATGAGGTATTCCTTGTTATTGGTTTCAGTTTTAGAATTGTTACTTTTCTCATACGGGAATTTGTCAACTCCTGTCCATATAAACAAAGGAACTTCAGTCACTAAGCGACCAGCTTTTAGAAGATTTGACTCTTGTTTTAAGCTTTGGTACTCCCTTATTTCCCTTCTATTTACATGGAAGCAAGCAATAGAATCATTTTCTACCAATTTTATTTCGAGTAGTATGACGTAGATATAAGAATAAACTTTTTATCAAAATGTTGTTGCAGAGGTGTAGAGAAAGTAGTGTGATTAGAACATTAGATATTTTAAGTGTAAATGAAAAAAACGCTTGTGCATATTTCAAGCTTATCATTGCCCTTATTTACTTTCCTATTTTAATTTTTACTTTCTCTAAACACACTATGTAGATAGTGTATAGAGGAGGTATTGTATGGCACCCAAAAATTCGATACCGAGATTTTACCGGTAATATATGTTTTGAGGCTCTCTGAATCAAAAAAAAAATTATAAAAATATCCATGTGTGTATCTGTCTGTGTGTTTGTGTGGTGTGTGTGTGTGTCTGTGAGCAGCATAGCACAAAAATTAAAAGACCTTTGGATACCAAACTTGGTATTTAAGTTTGGTATCTTCCAAGAATGCGACACGAAGATTTTCAAGAAAATCCCTCCACTCCCAACTATCCTTTTACATGGAACTTTTTTCGAAAACTTTGATTTTATAAAAAATGGCTCTAACGATTTTGATTAAAATATCGTATATTAACGATATTTACCTGACAAATAAAATGTATATCTTGAATTTTCTGGAATAGCCTCTGAAGACTACTTTATTCTGGATGAATTTTACGGAATTTTGCATAACTGCTAAACCGTATGAGATACACAAACACTTACTACACAAAAAATGTAGAGCACGTTAAAACAGACAATTTATATTATATACATTTTTTCTTGAAGTTGATCGTTTTTGAGATATTCCTTTTTATTGATTTCAACTTTGAAAATCTTATACATTTCTCATACAGGAATTTGTCAACTTCTGTCCATATAAACAAAGGAACTTTTGTCACATAGCAACCAGCTATTGACTATCACTTTAACCTATGGCTCCCCTATTTCGCTTCTACTTACACGGAAGCAGGTAATAAGACTATTTCTGCTAATTTTTTCTCTATTTGCATGAAGTAAATAGAAGCATAAGGTTTTTAACAATAATTTTTGCAGAGATGTAGAGAAAGTCATGTAAATGGAGCACATCAGATTTTGTTAGTGGTTATTCCTCCGAGTTCTGATGAGGTATACATAATTTAGCTGAAATTGTTCGGTAAAGCTGTTAATATATAAGTAATATAAATAGAGAATAGATTCATGATGGGTATATCACATGACCTTCTTTATTAAAATTCATTCACATCTCTAAATGAGATGCCTATGAAGGGGTCATATTCAGATTGTTTTAGACATAAATTTAGCCAATCCTGACCTACCCTCAACATTTCCTCATTGCCTAGATGCAGCTGTCATAGCGTATTCAACATAAAAGGGTTTTCCACGAGGTCAGTGACCTTATGGCGAGGTTATATAAGGCCATTTATCAAATGGACATGTGTGTGCGTGCAGGGGCTGCGTCATATCGATTGGAAGAACGCAGCGAGAAAGAGAGCGCGTTGTGGAAAGCCGCAGTCTACCTCTGGCTCCCAGGTAGTGCAACTGGCCTCCAGAAAAAGTCCACCTTCTTAGCACTACGTCAAACAAAATGCCTCAAGAATTCTAGCTTCCTCTGGTTTTTCGTTACAATGCTAAGATCTAAAGGTTTTTAATTCATTTAGTTGCCTCTTAACTATATATATATATATATATATATACATAATCTGATAAGTTCGGGTCACATGACTTTCTCTAGCTGCTCTACAAACAAAACTTCGTACAAAAGATTATTCTTATTTACACACAATACTAATCGCGATAAACATTAGCAGAAAGTTCTCATTACTTAGTTCCTTATAAGTGGAAGAGAACTAAAGGAATGTGCTATGCTAAAGTGATAGTCAAATGTTTTAAAAGCTATCGATATGCCGTTGTTCATTGCAAATCGCTTCTTTGTTTGTCCAGGAGTAGAACAAAAGAAAAACGGATACTTCCTGTCTGACAAAAATATAAGTACTTAACATTATTGAAACCAATAACAAGGAATATCTCGGAAACATTACCTCCATACCAAAACGTAAATTATATAAATTGTGTGTTGTGACGAGATATACAATTTTTGTTAAGTGACTTTTTGTCTATTTGTTGCGGTTTACCAGTTTTTCAAACTTCAGAAAAATTCTTGCGGAATGAATAGGCCTTCAGGGGCTATTCTCAGAAAATTCGAGATATTTATATGGTAAAAAATATATTTTAGAGAAAATCAAATGTGTCCATGTAATCGGTAGTTGGGTTGGTTTCAAAAACGAAAAGACCGTTAAATACCAAATTTTGTATTTAAGTTTGGTATCTTCCAAGGATGCGACACAAAGATTTTCAAGAAAACCTCCCACCCCCAATTACCCTTTACATGTAACTTTTTTTGAACATTTTTATTTTCTCAAAAATGGCTCTAAAGATTTTGATTACAATATCGTATATTAAAGATATTTACCCGACAAATAAAATGTATTATCTTGAATTTTCTGGGAATAGCATCTGAAGACTACTTTATTCTGGGTGAATTGTACGGAATTTTGCATAACTGCTAAACCGGAAGAGATGGACAAAACTTACCACACAAAAAATGTAGCGCACGTTAAAACATACAATTTAGTAATATACATTATTTTCGTGGAGTTGATCGTTTTTTAGATATTCATTGTTATTGTTTTCAGCTTTGAAAAACTTCTACTTTTCTCATACAGGAATGTTTCAACTCCTGTTCATACAAACAAAGAAACTTCAATTACAAAGTAACCAGCTTTTGACTGTCACTTTAACCTATGGTAGGTACTCCCTTATTTCGCAAGTAATAAGACTATTTCTGGTAATTTTTCTCGATTAATATGGAAAAAAAGAGAAGCATAAGCTTTTTAATAATAGTTTGTTGCAGAGATGTAGAGAAAGTCGTGCGAATGAAGCACGTCAGATTTTTAATTCATTTAATTGCCTCGTAGCTATATATATAAATAATCTGACGACTTCAGTTACTTACTTTCTCTAGCTGCTCTACAAACCAACCTCCTACAAAAGATTATTCTTCTTTACACACAAAGCTAATCGAGCTAGTAGAATGTTCTTGTTGCTTAGTTCCTTATAAGTAAAAGAGAACTAAAGCATTGTGCTATGCTAAAGTGGTAGTCAAATGTTTTAAAAGCTGTCGATTGTCATTGCAAATCGTTTCTTAGCTTTACCAAGAGTAGAATAAAAGAAAAACGGAAACTTCCTGTCTGAGAAAAGTATAAGCACTTTACAATTGAAAGCAATAATAAGGAATATCTGGGAAACATTACCCCCAGAGCAAAAATGTAAAGGACGTATAGTGTGTGTTGTGACAAGATCCCTAATTTTTGTGATGTAACTCTTTGCCTATCTGTTACGGTTTATCAGTTGTTCAAAATTCAGAAAAATTCATGCACAATGAACAGGCCTTCAGAGACTATTCCCAGAAAATGCAAGGCATTTACATGGTAAATACAATGTATGCCTCAAATATAAGAGATTTTAATCAAAATCGTTAGTCATTTTTTAAAAAAAAAGCATTTTCCATGTAATGGGTAGTTGGGTTGGGGTGATCTTCTTGAAAATCTTCGTGTCACATTTTTGAAAGATACTAAACTTAAATACCAAGTGCGGTATTTAACGGTCTTTTCGTTTTTTAAGTAAATGGATTTTTTCGGACTGCAGAACATATATTTCCGGTGAAATCTCGACATCGAAATTTTGGGTGGAATACAATACCTTCTGAATCCATATGTACATTGTACATGCATGCTATAAAAAGTAAAAAGATTATTATTCCATCTACACCACGCTAATGGAGCTAAATTATTGGCAAAATTTGACTACCTATAGTTTTCTCCAAAATATGATGGTCCTCAAACGGGACTACTTCCGCCTGCCACTGAGAAATAACCATTAGCAAACAAAAAACCCTTTACTAGGTGTGAGTTGTAACATAGTAAAATTCTGTTTGCTAGAGACACTGAAGTCTCTGCTTAAAAGTCGAGATTCGCGCTTCAGTTAAGGGACCAGTAAGTGAAAGATCTAGCAACTGCGAGGTTTCCAGTCGAAAATCTTCTAATCCAAAGCTTAAAGCCACGACTTTGGCAGAGCGTTATCATGTTCTGAATTATACTGTACCTCCTTCCTTGTAAGTAGAAGGGAAATAAAGGAAAGCACTATTCTTTGGCTTTGTTTCTAAAGGGCAGGAGTAAAACAAAGGGGATGAAATGGATGAGGATTTCCTGTGTGAGAGAAATTTAAATGTTTTAAACTGAAAACAATAACACGATCGAGTGGTCAGCAGAGGTCCGGGGTTCGATTCCTGGCTGGGGCGGGTAATTTTTCTTTAACCGGAATTATTCCCTATTACCCATAGAGTCTGGAAGTATGAATGTGAGAGTGAATGTGCGTGTGTTTAGTAATGTAAAGCTTATTAACCTAATGTTCTGAACCTACAGTTTCACAAGGCAAAGCCCCGAATATGACCATTGATGTTAAAGGGGGATAAACAAAGAAAATATAAAAAAAAAATAAAAAAAAATGACACGGAATATCATTAAGCAGATCTACGTTTTTTTCTGTAGTAATTGTTCATCTATTGCTTATGCATTCAGAATGAATAGGTTTTATGAGGTTTCGCCAGAAAATTCAAGATGAACATTTTATTTGTCTTGTCAATGTTGTAACAAATATCTTTATTGACTCAAACTGTAGTTACAAATGAAGATTTAATTTCACTGGTATAGATATTTCACTATATGTTGCTACGCGCGTTTACAGCTGCACGACATACATGTGTCGCTCACCATGTGCGTTAATACTTCAGTCACCCATGACTTAGTACAATTTTTCATCCTTTTATAGCGAGAAAACGAGGTCTCAAACTTTCTGAAAACTTTTCGAATGTAGTAGAAACAAAGTTGACAGAAACTTCTCAAATATAGGGAAGAATCAGGATGTCACGGGTAGTATCGCATTATAGCAAGAAGAAACCGTTTGCGGCGCGCGTTATTTTCACATCCAACTGGGATGCCTCTCATTCCAGCTCCCGCCGCATACCAGAGCAAACCAAAGACCGGGCACATAAACGGACGGCATTGTCACAATGTCTTTAATATACGGTATTTTAATCAAAATCTTTAGAGCCATTTGTGAGTAAATAAACATTTTAGAGGTTTTTCCCATATATAAGTTTGAGGTGGGGGTTGGTTCTCAAAATCTTTATGTTGCATGCGTTGAAGGTATTAAAGTTAAATATCAAGCTTGGTATTATACGGAATTTTCGTTTTAGCATGTTGACAGAAATACGAACACACATGGGCCTTTTTTTTAAAAATGCATTTTTAAATATAAGTGACCCTAAATTGAATGAAATCTCGGTATCGAAATTTCGGGTGCTGTGTAATACCTTCTCTAATTATGTATTAAGTAAAGAAAGTATGAATCAGATGGGCAGAAAAAAGAAGAAAAAAGTATTCCCATGAGAAATGAGTTTTTGAAAACCAGCAAACAGAACTTCTGGATAGAAAGAATTATAAATGAGGTAATTTGGAAACAAAGTACAGAACTCGTAGAGGAAATTAAAGAAAAACAATTTCTATGGTATGGGCGTGTGAAAGGATGAGGAAGAAAAGCTTACTTTTGAAAATTTTGAGATGGAATCCTCCGGGCAGAAACACGAGAGGAAGGCCCAATATGACGTGTTTTTTGGAGCACAAGAAAAACATTCCTGAGTCCTCAATAGTAGGTACAGAGGATTGAAGATACGGAATACGAGATATAAAAAGTATATTAAAAAAGCTGATATCTTCTTCCATTCACATGGCTTTCTCTGCAGTTCTGAAACAAGTTATTGCTAAAAGCCTTATTCTTCTATTTACTTCATAATAGAGAAAAACTTATCAGAAAAGTATTACTTGCTCCCTAGAAAGTAGAAGGGGAATAAGGGAGTGCACTAGGCTAAAGCGATAGTCAAATGTTTTAAAAGCTAGTTGCTATGTGATTGATGTTTATTCGTTTGTTTTGCCAGCAGTTGACAAATTCCCGCATAAGAAAATAAGGAATATCTCGAAAACTTTCAACTCCACGAAAAAAGTGTATATGACATAAATTGCATGTTTTAATCAGTTCTACGTACATTTTTAGTTAAGAAAGCTTTTTTCTATCTCTTACGGTTTAGTATTATGCAAAATTCCGAAAATTCCATCCAGGATAAAGATGTCTGAAGCTATAGCAAGAAAATTCAAGATATACATTATATTGTAATGTAAATGTCCTTAATATAGGATATTTTAATCAAACTCGTTAGTAATTTTTGAGAAAATCTAAATTATCGAAAATTTTTCCATGTAACGGGTAGTTTGGGGTTCCCTCAGCCCAATCTTAGCAATCTCCGTGTCGTATCCTTGGAAGATACGAACATAAATACTGAGTTTGGTATTTAAAATACTTCATTTTTAAGCTATACTGCTGTCACACACACACCTGCACAGACACACACGCACAGACACACACAGACAGGCACACACACATACACAGACACACACGCACCACGCACGCACACACACTCATACACTCACTCACACACACACTCACTTACACACACACTCATACACACACTCACATACTCACACACTCACTCACATACTCACACACTCACTCACTTACACACACACACTCACTCACTCACACACTCACTCACACACACTCACACACTCACTCACACTCACTCACACACACACTCACTCACACACTCACTCACACTCACTCACACACACACTCACTTACACACTCACACTCACTCACACACACACTCACTCACACACACTCACACACTCACTCACACTCACTCACACACACTCACACACACACTCACTTACACACACACTCACTCACACACACTCACTCACACACTCACTCACATACTCACACACTCACTCACTTACACACACACACTCACTCACTCACACACTCACTCACACACACTCACACACTCACATACTCACTCACACACACACTCGCACACTCACATACTCACACACACACTCACTCACACACACTCACTCACACACTCACTCACATACTCACATACTCACTCACTTACACACACACACTCACTCACTCACACACTCACTCACACACACTCGCACACTCACATACTCACACACACACTCACTCACACACACACTCACACATTCACACACTCACACACTCTCATACTCACACACACACTCACACACACATTCACACACTTACACACACTCACCCACTCACACACACTCTCACACACTCAAACATCCACACACTCACACACATACTCACACACACACTCGCACTCTCACACACTCACACACACACTCAAATACTCACGTACTCTCATACTTGCACACACACTCACACTCTCACACACTCACACACTCGCACACTCGCGCACTCTCACACTCTCACACACTTACACTCTCACACACTCACTCACACACACACTCACAATCTCACATACTCACTCACTCACTCACACACACACTCAACACACTCACTCACACACACTCACTCACTCACACACACTCACTCACACACACATACTCACTCACACACACTCACACACTCACATACTCACTCACACACACACACTCATTCACACACGCACATTCACACACACACGCACATTCACACACACTCACACACACTCACACTCACTCACACACTCTCACACACTCATACACTCACACACACATTCTCACACACTCACACACATACTCTCATACTCACACACACACTCACACTCACTCACACACTCACACACTTACACACACTCACCCACTCACACACACTCACCCACTCACACTCACACTTACACTCACTCACACACACTCAAACATCCACACACTCACACACACACTCACTCACACACACTCACTCACACATTCGCTCACACACTCACACACACTCTCACACACTCACATACTCACACATTCACACACACTCACACACTCACACACACTTACACACTCACATACTCACACACACTTACACACTCACACATACTCACACACTCACATACTCACATACTCACACACTCTCACACACACACTCACACACACTCGCACACTCTCACACAATCATACACTCACACACTCTCACATACTCACCTACTCACATACTCACACTCACACACACACTCATACGCACTCACACACACTCACACTCACACACACACTCACCCACACATTCAGCCACACTCACACACTCACACACGCACTCACACACACTCACAACCTCACACACGCACACACTCACACTCACACTCACACGCACGCACACACACTCACACACACGCACTCATACACACAACACGAACCTTTTTTCGCGATATAAAATGCTCTCAAAACATGTATTTCCTGTGAAATCGCGGTATCAAATTTCTGAGTGTAATACAATAGGTAACTTCTCTATACAGTATGTACATGGCACGTGTAGAGAAATTTAAAATGAGACTATATTTGTCGAGTATGTTCGTCAGAAAGAATGGAGTTTTACAGTTGTGAAAGAGTTGAGGTTCTAAGTTTTAAATTATGTTACAGTACATTGCAATCTGTAGATATTGTTTTGAGAATGGACGCGAAACCTACTCTAGGATGTTGGTCAAGTCAGAAATTACATTAATTAGTTATTCTAGATAATTATTAATACAAATATTTTCAAATGTTAACTCTGATATTGAATGTTTCAGAAGTGAACAATTTACAGTTACAAAAACCTATCCCTACAGTATGCATTCTTAGCATATGCACGTATATTATAATAACAACAATGCATCAAAGATTTCTAGTATTTGTTTGATTGAATGAAATCCTCCTGTGTATAAAGTTATGAGGTATCTTTTTAATTCTGACCTAACTTGTTACTTTCTCTACACGTACTATGTGCATAGTGCATAGAGAAGGTATCGCATTCCACCCAAAGATTCGATACCAAGATTTCACCGAAAACATATGTTCACCCTGAATCCAAAAAGCATTTTCAGAAAAAGATCCGTGATGTGTGTCTGTCTGTCTATCTGTGGACAGCATAGCTAAAAACGAAAAGACAGTTTAACACAAAACGTGGGATTTAAGTTTGGTAACTTTCAAGGGTGCGACACAAAGATTTTCAAGAAAATCCCCCACCCCCAACTACCCTGTGCATGGATTTTTTTTTCAAACGTTTTGATTTTCTAAAAAAATGTCTCTAATGATTTTGATTAAAATATCGTATATTAAATTAATTTAAATGACAAATGATATGTATATCTTGAATTTTCTGGGAATAGCCTCTGAGGACTAGTTTGTTCTGGATCAACTTTACGGAACTTTGCATAAATGCTAAAACGTAAAAGATGGACAAAAACTTACCACACAAAAAATAGAGAGCAAGTTAAAACACACAATTTATGAAATATACATATTTCGTGGATTTGATCATTTTTTAGATATTCCTATGTTTTTGGTTTCAGCTTTGTAAAACTTAAACCTTTCTCACACAGGAATGTGCCATCTCCTGTTCATACAAATAAAGGAACTTCAGTCACATAGCAACCAGCTTTTGATTGTCACTTTAACCTATGGTACTCCGTTATTTCGCTTCTACGTACAAAATGGCAAGTAATAAGACTATTTCTGCTAATTTTTTCTCGATTAGCAGGAAGTAAAGAGAAGCATAAGCTTTTTAACAATAATTTGTCGATCTATGCAGTCCTGTCTGAGTCTAGTCTCTTTGTTATGTATAACACTTAGAATGTGAATTGACCCAAAAAAGGAAACCTGTTTAATTAAAAATCTGATGTGTTACATTCACATTACGTTTTCTAAGTCTCTGCAGAAAATATTGATAAAAAGCCAATGCTTCTATTTACTTCATGCTAATGGAGAAAACATTAGCAGAAATAGTCTTATTACTTTCTTTCTTGTAAGTAGAAGCGAAGTAAGGGAGTAACATAGGTTAAAGTGATAGTGAAAAGCTGGTTGCTGTGTGACTGAAGTTCCTTTGTTTGTATGGATAGGAGTTGACACATTTCTGCACAAGAAAAGTGTAAGTTTTTCAAAGCTGAAACCAATAACAAGGGATATCTCAAAAACTATCAAGTACACGAAAAAAAAATATAACATAAATTGTGTGTTTTAACGTGCACCGTGGCCGTGACGTTAGACCACTAGCCTCTCACCTAGACGGCCCGGGTTCAATCCCAAGCGACCGCATGTGAGAATTGTGGTGGACAAAACAGCGCTGGGGCGGGTTTTCTCTGGTTCTCTGGTTTCCCCCGCAATCGCATTGCACTGGTGCTCCATCTTCATTCATGTATCATCAGTGTTACCACCATGAGTGCCATTAGTAGTTAAAGTGGGCGTTAAACACTACCAACAAAAAATAATAACGTGCTCTGCATTTTCATTGTGGTAAGTTTTTGACCATCTCTTACGGTTTACAAGTTATGCAAATTCCGTAAAATGTATATACAATAAAGTAGTCTGCGGAGGCTATTTCCAGAAAATTCAAGAAAATTCAGAAGATAAAAAATTTTGAAGAAAGTTTCATGTAAAGGGTAGTTGAAGGGGGGATTGTCTTGAAAATCTTCGTGTTGCATTCTCGGAAGGTACCAACCAAACTTAAACACCAGTTTGAGATTTAACAGTCTTTTCGTTTTTCAGCTACAGACAGACACACACAGATTTTTTTGTAAAAAGCTTTTTTTGAATTCAGGGGGCCCAAAACGTGTATTTCCGGTAACAATTTTTGGGCGGAATGCAATATTTTCAATTAATGTAGTGATCAACTCATAGAACCCAGAGAAACAAAAGAAGAAGCATTACAATTAAATTCTACAAAACATTCGAACAGAATACAGGGATATTAAATGAAGTTTTTGAGAAAAACTAAAATATATGCAAGATTAGATCAAACCACTAACAATACTTTAAGAACCTAGTTTCTGTGAATTCTATAAACTAAGTAATATAGCGCTACTCGTAAAAGTGGTTCTCACAAGTAAACAGAATGGATAATCAGAGACTTCCAGACTAATTATAAACCTACAGGAAAGTGAGAAATAGGCAGGCCACAAAAGATATGGAAAGACTATAAAAGCCGACCAGACTGAAGTCTAAATCATGGGCTGAAGAAGAAGAAGAAGCAAGAAAGAAAGAAAAAATTAACAATATCGGTTGCATGAATTTTGAGATTATCTTACCAGCACCACAATGTATGCAAACATACATACATATATACATACATGCATGCACACATACATACATACATATCGTAATCTCTTTTGTTCTCTTACTCCTCCTCCCATATTACATGTTTATTTATGTTTTATTTATGAGTTTCCTACACCCACGGTGGTTTTGTGCGTGCGACTGTTTCTGGAAATTTTTGTCGGGTGACCAACACGAATAAAAGGGAAACAAAGCCTTGCCAGAGTTCCCAACTGCAAACAGCTTAACTAAATACTCCCCTGCCCTCCCAATCTAAAAATCAACTCTAACAAAAAGAAATATTTAAACAAGCTAAACAACAACGAAGCAGAGGAAAATATCAGCTCCTGAAAATAGCCACCGTTGGGGAGCTTATCAATATTGCTACCTCCTTAACACCAACACCCCAAACTCCATCAAAATCTCGAAACCTCAGCCATCCATCATTCCTGTGGTTAAGCCCTTACCAGTGTAGGTACACAGCAACAACACCTTGACTCACCACAGATCTCGCACGCACACGCACGCTCAATAGAGCTCAATTGAGTTTCGACGGGAAATTCGTAGCGTGTAGCCAACAAGAACGTCGAGTGAAATTATACGGAGGAATTGTTGCGAAAGCTGATGCTAAGGAATAGTTTGTTGATGGAGAAAAAGAGAAACTTTGTTACATTATTATTGTATTTTTTTTTTTTTTCATTTATATAGCCCCCTTTAACATCTAAGGTCGTATCGGGGGCTTTGCATTTGAAAGAACTCGTTGTCTGTAGGTTCTTTACTTGGTTTAAATCATTTTTTTTTTCTCAAATACACACACATTCACTCTCACATACATACGTCCAGGCTCTGTGGGGGATAGGAAATAAATCTGGCTAAAGAAAAATTCCCCGCCCCAGCCGGGAATCGAACCCGGAACCTCCGGGTGAGAAGTTATCGTTACTTTTGTTATCTCGCAACTTTGGTCAATATTGTATTGAGCTATGCCACATTCACATTGAGATGCAAGCGCAGACGTAACGTAGCATAAGCGCAAACGCAAGGAGACATCATTCATAATGCAGTTGTAAGCGCAACGCAAAAACTTGGCACGGGTTTCTAGATCTATAAGTTGTATGAGAATACCTTCCAAGCACTCCGCAAGCTACCAACTGAATAACATAACAAACAATACCATGTAAGAAAATTCATTCAATCCTCTACAAATAAATATGTTATAAAATCGCATACTAACAACTGACGCTCGCGGCAGTGACGTCACAATAATTAGTCATTCAAAATTATTGAAAATAGTAGAAGCATAGAGACTTTGGAAAGTGATAAAGCTGCACATTTAATGAACTAAGAATTATCTCTTTGCATCTTCGATTTATAAGAACTAAGAAATCGCAGATGATAGTTACATCCATTAAATCTAAGAAGGATTCGCAAGGAGACCGCGGGTTCAAACCCGGCGGAGGACGATGGATTTTTTTGGCTGTAAAAATCCTTAGCAAGGCTTCATTCGGAAGGGAAAATTAAGCGGGCTTTCACGCCTAATATAGAATGGAAGCTGAGAACCACAGCAGTTAAAGAGCGTCCATAAACTAAACTCCATTTACATTTTTTGTAAGGAAATTAGAGATTGCGCGGCACGGCCAAATAGAAGAGCGTGCATTACAGCAGGCTCTGTAAAGTCTTGCAGTGCGATCGTTTTTTTTTATTGATTTCATAGGCCATGCATAGAGAAAAGAAGCAGAATTTCTCCTCTTTGCATGCAACGCAATGATAACGTTTGGAGTTTGCAAGTTCTTGCGTTGCATTGCGTTGCGTTGCGTTGCGTCTTATGGTCCAACTCTTGCGCTTACATTTCATTGTGAATGTAGCCTTATACTGTATACATTTACTTCATACGGTTTTAATTTATACTCGTGGCTTTGCTCACGTGAATGTTGGTTTGAATTTAAAATGTCAGTTTCTCTCAAATCCCTTGCAGGTAACCGGGCACACACTAGAATTGCAGCCTGAGAGACAAGCACCTGTGCTTATTACTGTGGTGAAAATCAATAACTGATACTACGTACTTTAAACTTCACAATGCTTGTAGGTCAACTCTTAGTGAAAAAAAAAAAAAAAAATTAAGCGCAATAAAATGTATTAGTTACCTCACATGAACGTGAAATGTTTCTATGAATAAATGTTGTAAAATCTTTTTATTACTTTCTCTGCTCCTATTATGTACATAGTATATAGAGAAGGTATTGTATTCAACCCAGAAATAGATGTTTTGAGACCCCTGAATCAAAAAAAAAATGTAATGTTTTCCATTCATATGACTTCCTCTACAGCTATGCAACAAAGTATTGTTAAAAAGCTTATGTTTTTATCTACTTCATGCTAATCGAGAAAAAAATTAGCAGAAACAGTCTTATTACTTGCTTTCTTGTAAGTAGAAATAAGGGAGTACCACAGGTTAAAAAGATAATAAAGAACTGGTTGCTATGTGAGTGAAGTTCCTTTGTTTGTATGGACAGGAGTTGACAAATTCCTGTATGAGAAAAGTATAACTCTTTTAAAGCTGAAACGAAAAAACAAGGAGCATCTAAAAAATAATCAACTCCACTAATAAAAATGGTATGGCTTTAAACACGATAACTCAAAAATGAAGAGTCGGTAAAACACCAAAAATTTAAGATAGGTATACATTTCCTTTGTTTTGAAAATGTCTTAAATATATGGTAATTTTAAAGAAAATCGTAAGCCATATTTGAAAATATCAAAATTTTCGAAAATTTTCCATGTAATGTGTAGTTTTTGTTAGATTTTCTTGAAAATCTTTGTGTCGAATCCTTGAAAGATACTAAACTTAAATACCAAATTTGGTATTTAGCGCTCCTTTCGTTTCTGAGCTGTGCTTTCCACACTCAGACACACACTCATATAACCATACCCGCATACACATACACTGAATTTTTTTCTAAAATTGCTTGTTTGGGTTCAGTGGACTTCAAAATATATATTTCCAGTGAAGTTTTGATATGGATTTTTGGGTGGAATATATTAACTTCTCTAAATGACGTGTTATTTATTGGCGCTCTTTAACTACTATGGTTCTCAGTGTCCCATTCTAAATTGGGCGTGAAAGACCGCATAATTTTACTCAGATGCCTCTCTATCAAGTTTGAGGTTCTTTTACGTGCCGTATATCTACGACACTGGACCGATGGTTTTATTTCGCTTCCGGAGGAAGTCATGCTAAGGATTTTACACCCGAAAAAACCCATCGTCCTCCGCCGGGTTTGAACCCGCGACCTTGGGTATGTGAAGTTGCAAGGTAACTATTACACCACGGAGGGCGACTTGCCTTCGCTAATATAAGCATAGTACTTATAGAGAGAGTAAAAATGTAAATGAATATCATAAATATCGAATTTCATATTTTTGCTGCCAAATAAAATATAAACGTATTTGAATATCAAAGTTATTACAGCAGATTTGGAATTTCAAACAGAAATAAAGCTTCTGTATAAACTGGCAACGTAAAATGTATTGTTTTCAATAACGATCGCATTCTCAGAGTAACTGGTTGTAAACCAACTGGGGGTTATATATGAGCACTACGGTGCATGCAGGTAGGCGTTAGAAATCAAATAGGTCGTTTGCAAAGCTAAAACAAAGACTGAGAGTGCCAGGTCGTAAGATACAAACTTAATATTTGTTTCTTGTTTGGGTTAGCGGCTGTTTCAGCATTTACTTTCCTTAACTTTTTCCATTTTAAGTACAAAAATATTCTTTAGAGAAAGCACTCCTCAGCATTGGAAATCTTTAGTTGCAGAGTTTTTCTTTTATTAGGAAATTGTATTTATTATTATTTCTTAATAATAACAATAATAACAAACCTAAAAATCTGATGTGTTACACTCGCATGACTTTCTCTAGCTGTTCTACAAACGTCTTACATAAGATTATTCTTCTTTCTGCACCTTGCTAATCGTGGTACTCATTAGCACAATGTTCTTATTACTTAGTTCCGTATAAGTAGGAAGAAAATAAGACAATACACTAGGCTAAACCAATAGTCAAACGTTTTAAAAGCTGTCGTTAGGCGATTGTCATTACAAATCGCTTCTTTTCTTGGCCAGGAGTAGAACAAAAGAAAACGGACACTCCCATCTGAGAAAAGTATAAGTACTTCACAACTGAAACTAATAATAATGAATACGTCGAAAACGGTAAGCTCCACAAGAAAAATGTATACGACATAACTTGTGTATTTTAACAAGATCTAAATTTTTTGTATAGTAAGTTTTTGTCTATCTTACAGTTTAGCAGTTATTCAAAATTAAGTAAAATCCATCCAGAATAAACTACTCTTCAGAGGCTATTCCCAGAAATTTTAAGAAATACGTTTTATTTGTCAGGTAAATGTCTTTAATATACGAAATATTAATCAAAATCGTTAGAGCCATTTTTAAGAAAACCAAAATTTTCGAAAAAACTTACATGTAAAGGGTAGTTGGGGGTGGGGAGATTTTTCTCAAAAGCTTAGTGTCGCATCCCTGGAAGATACTAAACATAAATACCCAGTTTGGTATTTTACCTACTTTTCGTTTTGGAGTTATCGTGTTCACAGACACACGGACATACACACACACGGACCTTTTTCTGAAAATGCTTTTTTTGGATACAGGGGACCCTAACACACGTATTTCCGGTGAAATCTCGGTATCGAATTTTTGGGTGGAATACAATACTTCTCTATCCCTATGTACATCGGCTGGGGCGGGGAGTTTTTCATTAGCCAGATTTATTCCCTATCCCCCACAGAGTCTGGAAATATGTATGTGAGAGTGAATGTGTGTGTGTTGGAGTAAAATAAAATGATTTAAACCTCCGTAAAGAACCTACAGACAACGGGTTGTTTCAAATGCAAAGCCCCCGATATGACCTTAGAGGTTAAAGGGGGCTATTTAAATGAAACAATAAAAAAAAAAACACTTTATAACAATAATTTGTTACAGAGATATAGTGAAAGTCATGTGAATGGTACACATCAGAGCATGGAGTAAAGTATATTTAAACGCAGAAATCAACTGACACAACCACATCTCTAAGCTGAGTTTAGAATCAAATATAAAACACCTCGTATATTAGAAACGGAAGTACGTTTGTAGTGTTGTAGCTATAAACTTACTACATCTATAAATAGCTAGATAAACGCTATGCAATTTACAGCAGTTACGTGGGGAAAAAGCTAATAAAGTATATCTATACAGACCAAATTACGACTCCCATAAAAAGGGTACATAAAATTGTCTACCACATTTATCTGCTTTCACCATTCACAGCCACCTAGATATTTGTGTTTCACCTGTTTTATACGCAACGGTTATTTTGCATGAATATAACTAGGGAAACCGAAATGGGTCTTTTGTTTGGTTCCTGGTGGAGAGTTCACCCCCTCTTAGGTTTTCGAACATGAAACTTGCTTGTTGTATTCCACTTCTGCCAGGATGCGACAGAAGGTTTCCAGGAAAACCTCCACACCCCAAACTAGATTTAAGTAATATTTTTACTTTCTCTATACTCGCTATGTACATAGTGTATGTACGTATTGTATTTGCACTAAAAAATTCTATACCGAGATTTAATCGGAAATACACGTTTTACGGTCCTCCATATCTAAAAAAATATGATATGCTCCATTCATATGACTTTCTCTGCTTCTGTGTAACAAATTATTGTAATAAGCTTATTCTTCTATTTACTTCATGCTAATCGAGAAAAAAATTGCAAAAATAGTCTTATTACTTGCTTCCTTGTAAGTAGACGCGAAATATGGGAGTATCATAGGTTAATTGAAATCAAAAGCTGGTTACTAGGTGACTGAAGTTCCTTTGTTTGTATGGGCTCGAGTTGACAAATTCCTGTATGAGAAAATTACAAGTTTTTTAAACCTGAAATCAAAAACTAGGAATAGCTCAACAACGATCAACTCCTCGAAAAAACATAAATAGTGTGTTTTAATGTGCGGTACATTTTTTGTTTGGTAAGTTTTTGCTTATCTCTTACGGTTTAGCAGCTATGCAAAATTTCGTAAAATTCTTCTTCAGAGGCTATTCCCAGAAAATTCAAATTATACATATATATATATATATATATATATATATATATATATTTAATATTCGATATTTTAATCAAAATCGTTAGTCATTTCTGAGACAATCAAAATTTTCGAAAAAATTCCATGTAAAGGGTAGTTGGAGCTGGGGGGGAATTTCTTGAAAATCTTCGTGTCGCATCCTTGGAAGACCCCAAACTTAAATACCAAGTTTGGTATTTAACGGTCTTTTCGTTTTTGAGCTATGCTGTTCACAGACACACAGGCGCGCGAACACACACACACGCACACACACACACACACGCACACACACGGACTTTTTCCAGAAATGCTTTTTTTTGGATTCAGAGGGACCCAAAACATTTATTTCCGGTGAAATCTTGGTATCGAACTTTTGGGTGCATTACAACCTTCCCTATACACTATGTACATAGTACGTGTAGAGAAAGTAAGAAAGCATTTTTGGAAAAGGATCCATGTTACTGTGAACTCAATAACACAAAAACGTAAAGTCGGTAAAATACCAAACTTGGTATTTAAGTGAAGTATCAAACAGGACTGTGACACGAAGATTTTGAGAAAAATTCTCCCACCGCAAACTACACTTTACATGGAAAAATTTTCGAAAATTTTGGCTTTGTCAATGTGGTCCTAACGATTTTTTAATTAAAACACTAATATAGACTCAAAAGGACTGTACAAAAATGTAGATTTCGTTAAAACACACAATTTGTCACATGCATTTTTGTTGCTGAGTTGAAAATTTAAGATATTTCTTGTTATTTGTTTTGGTTTTAAAGTACTTATAATTTTCTGAGACAGGAAGTGTCCGTTTTCTTTTTTTTACTTTGGTCAAGTAAAGAAGCCAATTTAAATGAAAATCGCATAACGATATCTTTTAAATTATTTGACTATCGCTTTAGCCTAGCGCATTCCTAGTTCCCTTCTACTTATAAGGAACTAAGTAACAATTACATTCAGCTAATTCTTATATCAACTAACACGGTGTAAAAGAATAATAATCTTTTATAAGAAGTCTGTTGTAAAGCAGCTAGAGAAAATCGTGTGAATATAACATCAGATTTTTAGAAAAATGTCCGTGTATGTGTGTGCCTGTAGACAACATAGCGCAAAAACGAAATGATTGTTAAATACCTAACTTGGATGCTACACGAAGATTTTTTCAAGAAAATCTCCCCACCACAAATTACACTTATATGGAAAATTTTTCGAAATTATTGATTTGCTAAAAATGGCTAACGATTTTGATTAAAATCTCCTATATTAAATGTATTTACATCCAAAATAAAATGTACAACTTGAATTTTCTGGGAATAGCCTCTGAAGACCTCTTTATTCTGGATGAACTTTGCTCAATTTTGCATAACTGGTAAAACATAAGAGACGGATAAAAACTTATTGTAAAAAAAAAAAAAATAGATATCGTCAAAACAGACAATTTATGTGCTTTAAACTTTTGTTTTGGACATAACCGTTTTCGACATATTTCTTGTTATTGGTTGCAGTTTTAAAGTACAAAAACTTGTCAAATCCTTTTAATCTAGTGCATTCCCTTGTTTCTCTCCTACTTATAAGGAAAACTAAGTAATAAGGCCGTTTTTGCTAGTGGTTTTCTGCATTAGCATGAAGTAGATAGAAGAGTAAGCTTATTAACAATAAATTGTTATAGAGACGCAGAGAAAGTCAAGTGAATGAAACACGTCAAATTTTTACTTTCTCTACGCATACTATTACATAGTGTATAGAGAGGGAATTGTAATGTACACAATAATTCGATACCGAGATTTCACCGGAAAAACATGTTTTGGGACCCGTTGACTCCAAAAAAAGCATTTTTAGAAACATGTCCCTGTGTGTGTGTGTATGTGTGTATGTGGACAACATACCGCAAAAACGAAATAAATGTTAAATACCAAACTTGATATTTAATTTTGCTCTCTTTCAAGGATGCGAAACGCATCTTTACGGGGATAAATTTTTTGAAAATCTTTATTTTCTCAAAACAGCTAACATTTTGATTAAAATCTTTTATATTTAAGATATTTACATGACTAATAATATGTATATCCTCAATTTTCTGGGAATATTCTCTGAAGACCTTTTTTTCTGGATGATTTCTATTGAATTTTGTATAATTGGTAAACCGCAAGAGATAGACAAAAACTTACTAAACAAAAAATGTAGATCACGATAAAAGACACAATTTATGTCATATACATTTTTGTTGTGGAGTCGGTCGTTTTTTTAGATATCCCATGTTATTAGTTTCAGCTTTAAAAAATGTATACTTTTCTCATACAGGAATTTCTCAACTCCTGTCCATTCAAACAAATGACCTTCAGTCACATAGAAACCAGATTTTTAACTATCACTTTAACGTATGGTACTCCCTTATTTCGCTTCTACTTACAAGGAAGCAAGAAATAAGGCTATTTCTGTTAATTTTTTCTCGACTAGCAGGAAGTAAATAGAAGCATTAGCTTTTCACGTGGATGGAACACTTCAGATATTTTGATAATGGCTTTAAATACAAGTAAATGGTGTTTCAAATATATAATATTAGACGTGGCTATTAATCTAGATTTGTATGTATTTCGGTTTACCGAGTATTGCTGCAATATGACGTTGGGTATTAGGAGGGTGTTAAACGCCCCTGCACCAACTATTCTGTGTTTGCAGCAAACCGCGCTCTAATAATATCCGCGCAAGATAACTTGCTGTTCATTCACAGACGTAACATGTGCGAAATGCGCAGCCAACTGGCGCTGACAGATATGGGAGGTTTCTACCCCAGCTGATTGTGACGTTGGCTTTCATAATGCCAGCAGTCCACTTCCATTAGACCAGTGTGGCAACTGTCTTGTGAGCCTTCACTTTGCTGACACTCGCCACAGCTCAGGTCTGACCTTCATGAAATAAGTAGTTTTTTACTTTCTTTAGCCCCATATGTACAATGTACATAGGGATAGAGAAGTATTGTATTCTACCCAAAAATTAAATACCGAAATTTCACTGGAAATACATGTTTTAGGACCTCCTGCATCCCAAAAAAAAAAGCATTTTCAGAAAAAGGTCCGTGTGTGTGTGTGCCTGTGAATACGATAACTCAAAAACGAAAAGTAGCTAAAATACCAAACTTGGTATTTAAGTTTAGTATCTTCCAGGGATGCGACACGAAGATTTTGAGAAAAATCCCCATACCTCAAACTACCCTTTACATGGAACTTTTTTCGAAAATTTTGATTTTCTTAAAAATGGCTCCAACGATTTTAATTAAAATATCATATATTAAATATATTTACCCGACAAATAAAATGTATATCTTGAATTTTCTGGGAATAGCTTCTGAAGACCTGTTTATTCTGGACGAATGTTGCTGAATTTTGCATGACTAGTAAACGATAAGATATAGACAAAAACTTACTACTCAAAAAATAAAGATCTCGTTAAAATACACAACTTATGTAATATACATTTTTTTCGTTAAGTTGACTGTTTTGGAGATGTTCCTTGTTATTGGTTCCAGTTTTAAATACTTATACATTTCTCATGCTGGAACTTTTCAACTTCTGCCCACGCAAAGAACCGACTTTTCGTTCCATAGCAACCACTTTTTAAAACATTTGACTGTCGGTTTATCCTAGTGTATTCCCTTATTTCCCAATCTACTTGCAAGGAATTAAGTAAATGAGATCGTTTCCGCTTATACTCTCGATTAGTCTGAAGTAGATAGCTGAGTAAGCTTATTAACAATAATTTGTTACAAAATGTAGAGAAAGTCATGCGCATGGAACACATAAGATTTGTTATAATCTGTCATTTTCTGATTTGTCACATATAATGACTTTGTACTGGCACATTTAAAATCTGGTGTGTTCCATTTATATGACTTTCTCTAGCTAGTTTACAACAGATTATTCTTACTAAAGCCATTCTTGCTCTTTACTTTGTGCTAATAAGATAGCAGAAATTGTAATAGCAATACCACAAGTGTTTTCATCTTGTCAGTAATTCCTAAGAGATGAAAACAGAGCTGTATTTGATAAGACAAATAGACCATTAATCATATACAACACATACGAAGGGAGATTTTATCAGGTTATGTGTTCAATATTTACATTAGATCCCAAATTGTAGATGACGCATTTGACTATATTTATCGACTGTTTTTTTTTATTTTCTCTACGCGTACTATGTACATAGTGTATAGAGAAGGTATTGTACTACATCAAAAAATTCGATACCGAGATTTCACCGGAAATATATGTTTAGGGTCCCCTGTATAGAGAAAGTTAGAATAAGATAACTAACCCTGTATTACATTGTAATACCGCATATTTTAATTAAATCATTTTAAAGAATCTTGCACAATAATAGATACTCTCCGCTCTTTACTACATGAAGTTAACAGCATGCGTTGAACTTTTGACCCCTAAGATAAGATCTTTAATACCTTTGAAGAACATAACGTTATACTTTTATTTCTTGCTCTATATTAGCTTTTCTCGCTACTCAACAAACTAATTTAAGTGAACTTCAACAAACGCAAGTTTTTTTTTTGTTTTTTTTCTGTTTGTCGCACTGATATAAGGCTTCTCGCTTCCTGGAAACTAATCAAGTCTTGGGATGTGTATTCCGTAACTCCACTTCGGATCAATATCAAACTGTCGTGCTCGCTTCTGAGAATTTGCTGCTGATAACCATCTTGTTCTATATGCTACCTTATCTACCGAATACAATGAGAATGTATTTCATTCCTCCCAAAACTCCAATTCCGAGATTTCACCGGAAATACTTGATTTGAGCACCCCTCAATCAAAATAAAATCTGAAGTGTTCATTTCACAAGGCTTTCACTAACTGTTTCGTTCCGAAAACGTGTATTTCCGGTGAACTCTCGGAATCCAATTTTTGGGTGCAATGCAATAGCTCCTCTTATACATATTACGTGTAGAGAATGTAATAACATCGTTGAACAAACCTTGTTAATGATTGCCTCTCTCCCGGGGGACCCGGGTTTGAATCCCGGCTTGGGCGGGGAATTTTTCTTCAACAAGAATTATTCCCAATCACCCAAACTGTCTGGAAGTGTGCATGTAAGGGTGAATGTGTGTGTGTGAGGAAAATAAAATGATTTAAACCTAATGTAAAGAACCTAAAGACAATGAGTTGTTTCTAATGCAATTCTAATGATTAGCCAATTAATTTTTGAAATACTTGAAAAACACTATAAAAACAATAATAAATCAAAATTGTTTTTCAGTAGCTTATTGAACATCAAGAAAACATGAATTCTCGATGTGAACAAATGAAAGACTACTTTTTTTTATATTAATTACTTTCCTCAGTTGAGGCTGCCATGTAGACAAAGTATAACTGCACAATTAGAAATTTTAAAAATAATTTACAATGATAAAAATAAATTGTATACTAAGTACAGGTAACACATAAAATAAGAAAGGATAAACTTCAAATCTAATACAAATAGCACATCTTGACATAACTCCATGTGCTTCACCTTTACCAGCCTTTACGACGTTTGCGGAGAGCCATTGAAAACAAACGAAGAGGAATGCTGACTTCAGGAATTGTGTTGATCCATGACAACGCTCGTCCACACACTGCTGGCACCACCCATCGGCTCCTTGAACAATTTCAATGGAACATTTTCGATAATCCGCTGTACAGTCCTGACCTGGCACTCAGCGACTTTCACCTTGTCCCTGAACTGAAGACGCGGCTAGGAGGCCAGCACTTTCAAACCAACGAAGATCTTCAAAACAACGTCAATGCTCATTTGAAATCATTGGCGGCAACATTTTTTGAAGTGGGTATTGCAAAACTTGTACACAGGTACGATAAATATCTCAATCTTTTCGGTGATTATGTTGAAAAGTAACCATAAGTGTATAAAACTTTTAGTAATAAAACGTCTGTTTTCTATAACTTGTCTTTTATTTAGAGCCGATCGTAATTTGAAAAAAAAACGGCCCTGGTATGTTGAGTGTGACGTCATTTCTTAATTGTAATGTAAGAATTAAGGACCTTTCAAAATCTTACTGTAAGTATTTGAATAAGTGTTTTTTCACACAAGCCATGTGTAAGACAGGAGTTGGATAGGTAGAGTCAGACTGAATAATTCAATGCCATAAACGGGATTTGAACCACAGATCTCCCGATTTCTAGCCGGTTGCTCTGCCTATCCAACTCCTGTCCTACACACGGCTTGTGTGAAAAAACAATTATTCCAATACCAATTGACCATAATAGTTGGCTATACTATGAATCCTGGGTCTAAAGTACTTGCAACATTTTATGTCGCCATTGGGGTTGTCATCTCGAAATATTTTGAGAGCACCTTGTGGTTTACCTGGAAACATGCGAGTCAGTTGAAAGATTCAATGCTATGCCGGCATGTTGCCATGGTAGCTCAGTTGCTAGAGGTCGGGAGATCCGTAGTTCAAATCCCGGCTATGGCATTGATTTTTTCGTCTGACTCTACCTATCCATCTTACTGTAAGTACTTACAGTGCTTGTTGGCATTACAGTTAACAAATAAATTGTAAACTTACTTTACATTACCAAATGTGTTCAAAATTATTGACTTACTTATCAAGTATTTCTAAAACATTGTTAATAACGTCCTAACAAGAACTAAAGACGAAATAACGCCTTTGCTTCTATTTGTAAGCAACTTTATGAGCATGTTGGAACTTGAGCCATGCTATGCGTGGAGAAGTCATTACAGATGCTGTCCCATATGATCGATCAAACTGGTGATGAAGCCTGGACTCTCTAATCCAATCCGGTCAGGCTGCAGAGGAACGCTTTGGGAACCACTAGGGTAACACAGTTGGGGAAAACCACTAAATATACTGCCCAGGGGCCGCTCCCCTAGGCTCTATGAGCTTCAGTTAAACCACTGTACTGTCTGTCGGGTGCAGTAAAGGGACCGAGCCCTGCTTGGATACCCGCAGTTCTATCCCAAGGTGATTTGCGAAGGCAGGATGAATTAATGTTCCTATGTAACGCTTAGGGTTTACTGCTAGAGGAGGAATACATGTTCAAAGTAGACCATTATCAAAATTAAAAATATGATGTGTTCCATTCACAAGACTTGCTCTACATCTCTGTAACAAATTATTGTTAAAAAGCTTGTTCTTCTATTTACTTCATGCCAATCGAGAAAAAGTTAGTATGAATCGTGTTCTTACTTGCTTTCTCATAAGGATAAGAGACATAAGGGAGTACTGCCCGGCTGGGTAGTGTGGTGGTAGCGTGTCTGCCTCACTTCGAAAGGTCGTGGGTTCGAATCTTGCTTAGGGTGAGTTACTCGGATAAGGTTTTTTTCGGGGTTTTCCCTTATCCTAAGAAGACGAATGTTGAGTAACTTTAGGCTCCATGGACCCCGAAAACATTTGAGCATCATTTCATCAATTCCATTCATCGTCCGATATACCAACCAGGTTAAAGTACGTTAAGTTAAAAAAAAAAAAAAAAAAGGGAGTACTGCAGGTTAAAGTGATAGTCAAAAGCTAGTTGCTATGTGATTGTGTGGACAGGAATGGACAAGTTCCCTATGAGAAAAGTACAAGTATTTTAAAGCTGAAACCAATAACAAGGATTACCTAAAAAACGATCAACTCCACGAAAAACATGTATATAACATAAATCGTGTTTTTTATCGTGATCTATATTTTTGTCTATGTCTATGTCTTACGGTTTACCAGTTATGCAGAGTTCAATAAAAATCATTCAGAATAAGGAAGTCTTTAGAGGCTATTCCCAGAAAATGGAAATTACATTTCATTTGTCACATAAATATCTTAAATATAAGAGATTTTATTCAAAATCGTTAGAGCCATTTTTGAGAAAATCAAAATTATCTAAATTTTTCCATGTAAAAGGTAGTTTGCGGTGGGGTAATTTTTCTCAAAATCTTCGCATCCTTGGAAGATACTAAATTTAAATACCAAGTTTATTATTTTACCGACTTTTCGTTTTTGAGTTATCGTGTTCACAGACACATGGTCACTCTGACACACACGCACTCACACGGACCTTTTTCCAGAAATGCTTTTTTTTGGATTCAGGCGGACCCCAAACATGTATTTCCTGTGAAATCTTGGTATCGAATTACAATACCTTCTCTATACACTATGTACATAGTAGTTTAGAGAAAGTAAAAATCTTGCGTGCTCAATTCAGACTACTTTCTCTACATATCTGAAACAAATTATTAAAAAGGTATTCTTCTTTTTATTTCATGCTAACCGAGTTAAAACTAACATAAATAGTCTTGTTGTAAGTAAAAGGGAAATACATTAAGCTAAAGCGATAGTCAACATCTTTTAAAAGCTGGATGCCATGTGGTTGAAATCCATTTATATACTTTGCAGGAGCTGACAAAAATTCCCGTATGAGAAAAGTTTTAAGTATTTTAAAACTGAAACCAATATCAGGGAATATCTAAAAAAGTGTCCAATCTGATGTGTTCCATTGATATAACTTACTCTAGCTGTTCCAAATGCTCACTATTTTTACAAAAGATTATTCTTTTTTCTACATCATGCTAATCAAGATAAACATTATCAGAATTGGTCTTATCACTTGCTTCCTTAAAAGTAGAAGGGAAATAAGGATATACATTATGCTAAAGTGATATCAAATCTTTTAAAACTGGTCGCTATGTGAAACAATTGAGGTTCGGTTGGCTTATGCATAGTTTCGTTTGAGAAAAGTAAGGTAGTTTAAAACTGAAACGAATAACAAGGAATAGCTAAAAAATCTTATGTGTTCCATTCACATGACTTTCTCTACATCTCTGCAATAAATTATTTTTAAAAAGCTTATGCTTCTATTTACTTCCTGCTAATCCAGAAACAATTAGCAGAAATAGTGTTAGTACTTGCTTCCTTGTAAGTAGAAGAGAAATTAGGGAAATAGAAATCATAAATGAAAAGTCAGTAAAATACCAAACTTGGTATTTAAGTTTAGTATCTTCCAGGGATGCGACACGAAGATTTTGAGAAAAATCCCCCCACCCCAAACTACCCTTTACATGGAACGTTTTTCGAAAATTTTGATTTTCTAAAAAATGGCTATAATGATTATGATAAAAATGTCGTATATTAAAAATATTTATCTGACAAATAAAATGTATATCTTGAATTTTCTGGGAATAGCCTTTGAAGACTACTTTATTCTGGGTGAATTTTACGGAATTTTGCATAGCTGCTAAACCGTAAGAAATGGACAAAAACTTACCACACAAAAAATTTAGAGCACATTAAAACACACAATTTATGTTGTAAACATGGAGTTGGTCGTTTTTGAGATATTTCTTGTTTTTGATTTCAGCCTTGAAAAACATACTTTTCTCATACAGAATTTGTCAACTCCCGTCCATAAAACAAAGGAACTTCAGTCACATAGCAACCAGCTTTTGACTATCACTTTAACCTATGGTACTCCCTTATTTCCTTTCTACTTAACCAGGAAGCAACTAATAAGACTATTTCTGCTAATTTTTTCTCGATTGGCAAGAAGTAAATAGAAGCATAAGCTTTTTAATAATATTTGTTGCAGAGATGTAGAGAAAGTCATGTGATTGGAACACCTCAGATTTTTATAAAACATTATTCTTATATATTAGCAGAAATGGTGTTATTACTGGTTTCCGTGTTTCTGTTTTTGACTGAAACTTTGGTATTTTGCTCTTTGAACTTATACTGTAGATTTTTCACACGCGCATTCACTCTCACATTTACACTAAGAAACTCCATGAAGCGCAGCCAAAAATCCTAATTAAAGCAACATTCACGGCTCCTGCCGGGAACCGAACTGTGTATCTCTAGATGAGAAATCAGCTTGCTGACCACTCTACCGCGGAAGCAATCATACTTTGTAATTAGAAGGGGGAGAAAAGGAATACACTGGGAAAGCTTATGGAGAGAGCGGTGCTTTCGGGCTGGGATACCCAGTGGTCGATTCTCCGTGGTAACAAGCTTAGGGAAGTGAAAGATCTCCGTAATTTCCTCACATCGTTCTCCTCGGGAGAAGATGATAGATTAGATTAGAAAGCATTCTGTAGGTTCGTTTAGGCCAGGAAGCCACTGAACATAGAACTTGTATACGTGTATGCATATGTTTATATACAATGGAAAAAAATCTGACGTGTTCCATTCATATAACTTTCTCTACATCTCTGCAACAAATTACTCTATTTATTTCATCTAATCGAGAACAAATTAGCATAAATAGTCTTATTACTTGCTTCCTAGTCACTCGGACACACACTCAAACACATACGGACCTTTTTCTGAAAATGCTTTTTTTAGATACAGTCGACCCTAAAACATATATTTCCGGTGAAATCTCGGTATAGAATTTTTTGGTGGAGGGCAATACCTTCTCTATACACTATGTACATAGTGCGCGTAGAGAAAATAAAAAGTAGTTCAAGTGGCCATGAGTGTTACGTAATGGGTAATGGACAGGCCATCCATTCAAAGCCAAATGTTGCAAGTTCAAATCCCAGTGATTGTGGTAAATGACGGGGAGATCCCAAGTAAAATAATAGGTGTAATGCTTGGAAGTTAATGAGGTTACATTTGGCTGTAGTTATGTTGATTTTCTCTTTTATTTATCACTGCAATTTTAGAGCAAAAATTGTAAATATTTTTACAATATAAAACAGTCTTGATTACTTGTCGTTTATGGTTGAAGGTTAGTATAACATTAAATTAATGCTAGAGTACAACATTATTTGTATAGTTACGCTTACCGACAGGCAACAAAGGGTAAAGATAAGTTTGCTGAAGAATCTGTAGAAAAGAAGTGAGCTCGTCTAAAATTTGCAGAAATAGTTTTCTAAGTAAAGAATCCGATGTTAATATGGACCTCGACAGATAAAACACCTGAAATTCACTTAGGCGTTGAGAAGTCGATCGGTTGTATAGGTTTTTCCCTTCACTCTCTTATCAGTTTCGTGAGGAGAGAGAAGTTGAGCGACACGCGAAGAATTTTGCCCTGAGTGCCACAGCGGATATTTGCGGTGTAACGGGGGATACGGAATGTAAATGTGGGAACTGTGTGCTGCACCCTCCCTCGTGTCCTTTGTGTACATCACCTTCCATTTGGGGTTTAAGACCTCGCTACCTGTGTTCTCATAAACATTTACCATTGATAATACGACCTTGGGTGCTAGCTTTTTATACTCGAATGACGAATTAATTTTATTTACCTCTACCAGTACTTTGACGTATACCATGAGGGTTTATAGTCATTTCACCATTCCTATCATATTTAAGTTCTGTGACGAATGGCGCTTTTACTTTCTCCTCATATAGAAAATGACTGTATTGCACCCAAAAATTCAATACCGAGATTTCACTGGAAATACATGATTTGAGACTTCCCGAACCAAAAAATAATCTGACTGTTAAATTCACATGGCTTTCCCCCATCTGTTACAAATTATTGTTAAAAAAGCTTATTCTTCTATCTGCTTCATGATAATAATGATAAACATTACCAGAAATTGTCTTTATTACATGATTTCTTGTAAGTAGAAGGGGAAAAAATTGGCTGCGTTCCATTCACATGATGTACTCTAGCTGTTCGATAAACAGACATTTTATTCAAAAGATTAATCCTTGTAAGTAGAATCGGAAAAAGAAAATGCACGGGCTAAAGCGATAGTTTCCTCCTTTAAAAGCTTGGAATTGCAATTGTGAATTCCAGTGTCTGTGCTTGCTAGGAATACAAACGAAAAACGAAAAGAAAGATGTATTCCCGTTTGAGAAAAGTCTAGGTGGCTAAAACTAAAACCAATAATCCGGAATATCTCGAAAGCGATTAACTTTACAAAAATAATATATTATATAAATTGTGTCTGTTAATGAAATGTATATTCTTGTGTAGTAAGTTTTTGTATATCTTTTACGCTTTGCCAGTTACATAAAAGTCGTCCTGAAGGAAAAGGTCTTCACAGACTATTCCCAGAAATTTCAAGATATACATTTCGTTTGTCATAAACATATTTTAAACATCAGGTGTTTTAATCAAAATATTTAGAGCTATTTTCGAGAAAATTAAACTTTTCGAAAAATGTCCATGTAAAGGGTGGTCTGGTGTGGGCAGATTTTCTTGAAAATGTTCATGTCGCATCCTTGGAAGGTACCAAACTTAAATACCTAAGGTATTTTAATCCAAATTATTAAGTCATTTTGGAGAAAATCAATCTTTTCGAACAATTTCCATGTAAAGGATGGTTTGAAGTAAGGAGATTTTCTTGAAATGGCTCTAATGATTTTCGTTAAAAATCTATTATATTTAAGATAATTACATGACAGATAAAAGGTATATATTAAATTTTTTTGGAATAGCTTCTAAAGACCTCTTTACTGTGGACGATTTTATTTCTGAATTGTGCATAACTGTAACTGTAAGATAGACAAAAATGTAAATCTCATTACAACACGCCTTTTACGCCATATACATTTTTTTCCAGGAGTGGGACGTTTTCGAGATATTCCTTGTTATTGTTTTTAAAATATTTTAACTTTTCTCACACATTTCCATCCCATAGCTACACGTTTTAAAACATTTGACTGTCAATATAGCCAGCCTAATCTATTCCCTTATTTCCCTTCTATTTATAAGAATTAGCATAAATTAGAGAGAAGAATAAGTTAATTAATAATTTGTTCCAGAGATGTAGAGAAAGTCATGTGAATGGATCACAGATTTTGAAATACTACTATTAAATATTTATTTTTAAGTAGTGCAGCTCTATACTATGCTGCTATACTTAGCAGGATTCGTAAGGGGACAGTCATAACTTCTTGTGAGAAATGAGAGATGGCGCGTCACGACCAAGATATGTACACTCAAAGACATTAAAAATCTGATGTGTACCATTCACACGACTTTCTCTATATCCCTGCAACATATTATTCTTAAAAAACTTATACTTCTATTTATTT
The DNA here is from genome assembly GCA_030762935.1 of Hymenopus coronatus. Lineage (NCBI taxonomy): Eukaryota > Metazoa > Arthropoda > Insecta > Mantodea > Hymenopodidae > Hymenopus > Hymenopus coronatus. Next base: position 28,874,566 of record CM060898.1, on the reverse strand, counting down.
ATGCTAATCACAAAAAATTAGCAGAAATAGTCTTATTACTTGCTTCCTTGTAAGTAGAAGCGAAATAGGGGACTACCATAAGTTAAAGTGATAGTCAAATGGAAATGGAAATGGCATTTTATTTATGGACGCTCTTTAACTGTTGTGGTTCCTAGCGTTCCATTCTATACAGGGCATGAAAGACTACTTAGTTTTACTCAGATGCATCTTTATCAGGCTTGAGGTTATTTTACGACACAGGACTCACGCTTTACTTCCCTTTCGAAGAAAGCTATGCTACGGATTTTGCACTCGAAAAAATCCATCGTCATCCGGGTTTGAACCTGGAGAAGAGGGGTGGATTATTGTCCAACCACAGTGTTTGGTGATCACCTGCGCCAAATCATAACTTCATTTGTCGCAAGTTAAGTTTCTTATTCATCACCTTTCCTTCGGAAACGTGTCCTGTCCTATACATTTTTAAGAGCAGAGCAAACAGATGGAAGACATAGGCGGAGTCAGCGAAAAGACCCCGTCTTAGGATAAGTATTTCAAAGCATATTTTTAATGTCTTCCAGTGTATGTACGTAGGTGCTGTAAAATCTGGCATTACAGCAGGTAATGCATAGATAAAGGAATACAAAATTATTTCTCTATGTATACAACGTAAGAGTAAAGTTTAGAGTTTGAAAATCCTTGCATTGCGTTGCATTGTAGAGCTTGGCGTTGCGTAGCATGTTGCATGTGTGTCTGAATGCTTACATTGAATGACCTGAATGCAAACTCTTGTGCTTATACTGCGTCTGCACTCTCATCTCATTGTGAATGGGGCATTATTCTTTACATACAAATGCACATACACTCACATACACATGGTATTTGTTCTGAAAATACTTGTTTTACTGATGTATTTACAAAATGTGTGCTCTCGGAATATGGTATTAAATTTTTGGATGGAATACAATACTTTCGTTACATCTATAGGTAAGCAGTAGAGGAAATAAACAGTTTCGGCGTTTTCGTACACAGCTTTTAAACAAATTTAGTGGCTTCATTCTTTTATATTTTTTGTAAACATACAAAGCAATACCGTGACTGAGTGATTAGATCACTCATCTCCCATCTAGGTGGCCCGAGTTCGATCCCAAGCACGCACATGTGGAACTAAAAGTAGTACCGGAGTCTGGTCAGGACCTCGGCGTTGTATCCCCTATTGACATTCCCCCACTGTATGATTACTGGCTTTACTGTTCCTTACACAAACACACACACACACACACATTGCACAAACATATAACACCCATGCCCAAGGGAGACTTGTAGCCATGTTCCCCCTGCCCACGAAGCACCAAAGCTAGACGCCTTAGCGAGCGTGGAAAGAGGGGTGAATGCCAACGGCACGTGATGTTCCCAAGCGGTCACCCATCCAAGTACTGACCACGCCCAATGCTGCTTAACTTCGGTGATCGGGCTCTCCTGTTTCCCTGCCACTCTTTCCACTATTTGCTCCATCTATACCTTTCGTATAACCCATTTCGCTTGCATTTCTTATCAATCACTTTCACACGCTCATGCCTGGCTAAGGGCCAACCATTCTTACCAGTTTCTTCTTTCTGTGGTAGTGTGCCGTTTGCTCCCCGATAGGCTTCTGTTCCTAGGCATCCCCTTGGCGTGTCATTCCTAATTAAAGGGAGGGTAAGCCACTATGAAAAAATAAAGATACTATTTTTAAAATTAAACTAACTATTGCTATAGAATACACAGCTAATTTGGTTAATCCAACACTAAGCATTATCAAAATTAAAATCCATGATCCCTCTAAAAATGCCCTCAATTTAGTTCAAATTGTTTTTAAACAAAATTTTTAAACTTATACACACAAATTAAGCTACGTTTCGACGTATGTATCTAAATTGAAAGAACAATAGTGCTTATCCAAAAGATATTGTTAAATCATCACTAAACTTCAATTAAACTTAAAAAGTAAGTTTTAAATATTCAAATGATAACAGCATTAAACTATGATTCAAAGCTTTTGTCTCTCTACGTTTAAATAATGTTTTTAGTTAACCTCATTTGTTTACACACAAGTGCTCTTAAGGCTTAATGGTGCTTTTGTTTTCAAACTAGCTTCGCTATTAGTTACAAATGACAAGCAAAAAGTGATAGATGCGCACATGCCGTTGATCGAAACTTTCCCACGTATGTGCGTATTGATTTAAGTTATCTTTTCATGGGGTACTGGGAAATGCGATTGCTACTTTCTGATAAAATAAATTATTCACAGACATAAACGTGATCGGATCAACATTCCGTTGTCGCTTACCGTTAAGTTTGCTGTAACGTTGTTTATTTTACAGTAAAACCACGATTAACGTTTCGGCTCATTAACCGTCTGCTTTTTACTTTCTCTACAGTACTATGTACATATGGTATAGAGAAGGTATTGTAAAGCACCCAAAAATTCGATATAAAGATTTCACCGGAAATACAGGTTTTGGGTCCCCCTGAATAGAAAAAAAGCATTTAGTGCGTGAGTGTGTGTGTGTGTGACTGTGGACTGCATACCTCAAAAACTAAAAGACCGTTAAATACCAAACTTGGGACATGAAGATTTTCAAGAAAATCCACCCACCATAACTACCCCTTATATGGCACATTTTTCAAAAATTTCGGTCTTCTCAAAAATGGCTATAGCAATTTTGATTAAAATCTCTTATATTTAGGATATTTACATGAATAATAAAATGTATATCTTGGATGTTCTGTGATTGGCTTCTAAAAACCTCTTTATTCTGGGCGATTTTTATTGAATTTTGCATAACTGGTAAATCATAAGAAATAGACAAAAACGACTACACAAAAATTGTAGATCTCGATAAAACTTACAAGTTATGTCATATACATTTTTTCCGTTGAGTTAGCCATTTTCAAGATATTCCTTGTTATTGATTTCAGTTTTAAAATACTTGAATCTTTCTTATACAGGAACTTTTCAACGCATGGCGACGCTAAGAAACGGAATTCAATTCCATAGCAACCACATTTTAAAGCATTTAGCTGTCGGTTTAGCCTGAGTACTCCTTTAGCTCCCTTCTACTTATAAGGAAGTAAGTATAAGTTTTTTAAAGCTGTAACTATAACAAGAAATATCTCATAAACGATCCTTTCCACGAAAAACATTTATATAACATAAAGTGTGTGTTTTAACGTGCACTACATTTTTTGAGTGATACGCTTTTGTTCATCTCTTACGGTTTATCAGTTTATGCAAAATTCCGTAAAATTCATCCAGAATAAAGTACTCTTCAGAGGCTTATCCCAGAAAATTCAAGATATACATTTTATTTGTGAGGTAAATATATTTTAATATATGATACTTAAATGAAAATCGTTAAAGCCATTTTTCAGAAAATCAAAATTTTCAAAAAAAGATCCATGTAAAGGGTAGTTGGGAGTGGGGGAATTTTTTTGTAAGCCTTTGTGTCGCATCCTTGGAAGATAACAAACTAAAATACCAAGTTTTGAGCTATGCTATCCACAGATACACATAAATAAACACACACGCACACACTGACCTTTTTCCAAAAATGTTTGGATTCAGGGGGACTATGTACATAGTACGAGCAAAAATAGCTTGTTGCAGAATACGTAAGAAAGATCGTGCTAGTGAAAAACACCAAATATTTTAGTCTGAGTACATTATTACTGAAACAACTCGTCTGGCTAAATGGCATTACAAAAGAGGACGAGAACTGCAGATGATATAAACATATGACAGCTGATGAATAATATAGAAGATTAAAGCGCCAGAGCGTTTTCAGGTTGCAAAAGCAATTACGTAAGAGACATTTACATTAATATAACTTGGACAATAAATACCAAATCATCCTCTCTGGTTAGCAAATTCGTTTTCCTGCTCTACTAAAATATATGCTTAATAACCTACATGCTAATTTTGTGATAACCCAGGAATTGAAACATTGTTACCCATTTTGTAGCACAATTTAAAAACAGACAACGCAAAACTGAGCACGATGCAATTAACAGACAAAGCAAAAAAGACAGACGTCAATCAGATAATAGAATAAAGCGAGTACATCTGCCGGTCCTGTTATTTAAGCAATAAATAAAGAATAAAGACCCAATTTAAATTATGGAAAACAATGGTTTGCGGTCCCGAAAACAGGATTATGGGTGAGTGGAGTGAGAGGGATAATTTTTACTTTCTCTATACGCACTATGTACACCCAAAAATTCAACACTGATATTTCACCAGAAATATATGTTTTAGGGTCCCCTTTAACTAAACTAATTTTCGGAAAAAGGTCCGTGTGTCTGTGAACACGATAACTCAAAAACGAAAAGTCGCTAAAGTACCAAACTTGGTATTTAAGTTTAGTAACTTCCAGGGATGCGACACGAAGATTTTGAGAAGAATCCTCCCACCTCCAACTACCCTTTCGAAAAGTTTGATTTTTTAAAAAATCTCTTAACGATTTTAATTAAAATATCGTATATTAAAGCTATTTACCTAACAAGTAAAATGTATATTTCGAATTTTCTGGGAATAGCTTCTGAAGAGTACTATTTTCTAGATGAATTCTACGTCATTTTGAATAACTGCTAAACCGTAAGAGATGGACAACAACTAACTACACGAAAAATGTAGAGCACGTTAAAACACACGATTAATGGCATATACATTTTTTTCGTGAAATTCATCGTTTTTGAGGCATTCCTTGTTTTTGGTTTCTGCTTTGAAAAACTTACTTTTCTCATACAGGAATTTGTCAACTCCTGTCCATACAAACAAAGGAACTTCAGTCACTTATCGCTTTTGACTATCATCTTAACCTATGGTAGCCCCTTATTTCGCTTCTACTTACAAGGAAGCAAGTAATAACACTATTTCTACTATTTTTTTTCTGATTAGCATGAATTAAATAGAAGTATAAACGTTTTAAGAATAATTTGTTGCAAGGATATAGAGAAAGCCATGTGAATGGCACACATCAGATTTTTACATTCTCTAACAGCTGCGTAGTAGGTAGCGGTGGTATTGCCACCTAAAATTCCAAATAGAGATTTTTTAAGGAAAGCATGTTTTGAGGACTCCTGAATAAAAATATTTGATGTGTTCCATTTGCACGACTTTCTTCACCTATTTTACAGAAAACTCTTCTTAGGAAACCTTATTATATTAATTCATGCTAATCGACATAAATGTTAACATAATGTATGTTTTACGTAATTCCTTATAAGTAGAAATAATAGGGAGATTACACTAGGCTGAAACGCTAATGAAATCTATTGAAAGCTGTCACTACGGGATCGAAATTTATTTATTCATTTTTGCATTACCAGGCGTAGAACAAAAAAACAAAAAAAAAGCAGTGATGTATAGTTCACGTTTGAAAAAGTGGGAAACATTTAAAACTGAAACCAATAACCAGGGCTGTCATGGAAATGGTTAACCCCAAAAAATGTTATATGAATAAAAATCCGATGTGTTCCATTCACATGACTTTCTCTACATCTCTGCAGAAAAGCTTATGCTTCTATTTACTTCATGCTGATTGACAACAAATTATCAGACATAGTCTTATTACTTACTTCCTTGAAAGTAGAAGCGAAATGTGGGATTATCATAAGCTAAAGTGATAGTCAAAAGCTAGTTACTATGTGACTGAAGTTCCTTTGTTTCTATGGACAGGAGTTGAGAAATTCCAGTATGAGCAAAGTTACGTTTTTCATAGCTGAAATCAAAAACAAGGAATATCTCAAAAACAATCAACTCCTCGAAAAAAATGTATAAAATAATTTGTGTGTTTTAAAGTGCTATACATTTGTTGTGTAGTAAGTGTTTGTCCATATCTACGGTTTAGAAGTTTTGCAAAATTTTGTGAAATTCACCCAGAATAAAGTAGTCTTCAGAGGCTATTCCCAGAAAATTCAAATTATACATTTTATTTGTCAGGTAAATACCTTTAATATACGATGTTTTAATCAACATTTTCGAAAAATATTTTATGTAAAGGATAGTTTTGGGGTGGGGGGGCTTTTCTCAAAATCTTCGTATCGCGTCCCTGGAAGATACTAAACTTAAATACCAAGTTTGGTATTTTAGCGACTTTTCGTTTTTGAGTTATCGTATTCAAGGACACATGGACCTTTTCTGAAAATACTTATTTTGGATACAGGGGAACTTAAAACTTATATTTCCTGTGAAATCTCGGTATCGAATATTTTTTTGGAGTGCAATACCTTCTCTATACACTATGTACATAGTACGTGTAGAGAAAGTAAAAATATGTGTCTGGACGGATTTCCATGTTTTGTGTTGTAAATTTTGTCTATCTCTTACGGTTTGGTAGTTTGTAAAAGCCACTTACAATGAAGACATTTTCAGAGGATGTGTCCAGAAAACTAATGCTGTACATTTTATTTGTCATGTAAATATCTTTAATATATCTACGGAATTTTAATCAAAATACAATCTTTGAGAATATCATAATTTTCGAAAATTTGTATATGTAAAGGCTAGTTTGAGAATGAGGGATTTTCTTGATAATCACATGCTTGGGAGATACTCAATGTAAATACCAAGTTTGACATGTGGTCTATTTTACGTTCTCTACACTACTATGTACATAGAGAAGGTATTGCACTCCACCAAAAAATTCGATACCGAGATTTCACCGGAAATATATGTTTTAGGGCCCCGTATCCAAAAAAAGTATTTTCAAAAAAGGTCCGTGTGTGTGTGAACACGATAACTCAAAAACGAAAAGTCTGTAAAATACCAAACTTGGTATTTAAGTTTAATGTTTTCCAGGGATGCGACACGAAGATTTTGAGTAAAATTCCCCCACCCCCAACTACCCTTTACATGGAACTTTTTTCGAGAAATTTTATTTTCTAAAAAATGGCTCTAACGATTTTGATTAAAATGTTGTATATTAAAAACATTTACCTGAAAAATAAAACTTATATTTTGAATGTTCTGGGAATAGCCTGTGAAGACTATTTTATTCTGGGTGAATTTTACGGAATTTTGCATAACTGCTAAACCGTAAGAGATGCACAAAAGCTTACCACACAACAAATTTAGAGAACCTTAAAACACACAATCTGTGTTATATGCATTTTTTTTCGTGCAGTTGATTCTTTTTGAGATATTCCTTGTTTTTGGTTTCAGCTATAAAACCTTATACTTTCCTCATACAGGATTTTGTGTACTCGTGTCCATACAAATAAAGGAACTTGCGTCGCAGAGCAACCAGCTTTTGACTATCACTTTAACCTATGGTACCCCCCCCTATTTCGCTTCTACTAACAAGGAAGCAAGTAATAAGACTATTTCTGCTAATTTTTGCTCCATTAGATTAAGTAAATAGAATAATTTGTTGCAGTGATATAGAGAAAATCATGTGAATGGAACACATCATATTTTTCGTTTTGAGTTTCTATGTCTACAGATATACAGACACAAACACGCGCATACACACAATAGCATTATTCTAAAATGTTTTTTTGGATTCAGCTGCCTTCCAAACCTGTATTTCCGGTGAAATGTTGGGGTCGAATTTTTTTATGAAATACCATACCACTTTTAATAGCTTCTTTGTATATTGTACTAAGGCGATCCAGAAAGTAACGAACGCTTTGGCATAACTAAGTAATAACGAAAAATATTAACACAAAACTTCATTTACAATGTTACAATACCTGTTTCTCAACATAATTCCATCCAAAAAGTCATGCATGCAGACCAAAGTGAAATGCCGGTTCTTCTAAATTCTTTCATCAACAATTACTTTCAATTCCTTCATAACAATTGATAAGCTTCCACTCTCGTCTTTGTTGAGCACACTGGTTTCTTCCTTCTACGTAAATTATGCGTAAATACTTCAGCACTGAAGACTCGTTTGGATTATCACTATACTCTTGCAGTATTTGCCAACAAAATTCAATTGACTGAACATTTTGTGCATTAAAAATGAATAAATTCTTTGGCGATAGAAAAGTATAACGTCGGCATTGGAAAAACTGGTACCACGTGACAATAAATGTCTTGACAGATTGCGTTGACAAACACAGAAGGTATTGTAGCTTTGTAAATACAGTTTTATGTGGATATCTTTCGTTATTATTTAGTTACGCCAAATCGTCTGTCTTTTTTCTGGATGGCTCTTACAAATACGGGCTAGAGAAAGTAAAGGGACTTTTATGTGAATTTGATTATATTGAAAGTATAGTTCTAAATATATGTATATATATATATATATATATATATATATATTTGCTGTATTACAGATTTTCTGTATATTAATACATACTTCTCTTTTTCAGGTATGTGACTAAGTTTTAAACAACATTTTTACTGAAATGGGTAAGTAGAGAAATCAACAATAGAACAATAGATCACAAATATTCATGTTATACAAGTACAACTGATAGTTGGGACTAGCAGTTTAATTTTTAACTAGAACTTAATCCAGCAAACACTAGCTAAAGTGAAAACTGCATTAGCGTTGACCTAATTCTGGTTTTGAGAAGGAGAGAGCCAGCACCGATTGTTGGACGCTGCAATTTTGCCAGGATGTGCGTTTCATGTTCTCAAAAAAGTTGAAATATATCCGCAAAAAGGTCATAGGAACAAATGAAAGGTAACAAAATATGTTCCAAACAATGAGCGAGATCTTCAACTGGTTTTAGTAAGTATGATTTCCCTTCCACCCTGTATACAACGCTTTTCTTTCACACTGTTGCCACAGAAATACTGCTTGTACACTGGACGTTACAGCCCGAACTCCCGCCAAAACAATTGCAGTATGCTCGCTACTGTCTCCCATCCTCATAGTTATAATTACAAGGGGCGTTCAAAAAGAAACGAGCCGGAGCCTGAAATGCGCAAACCGGTGACAGGATGCTAATATCGCGGCGTGTGTAACGAAGTGTGGTTCCGACCAGAGCGTGGAAGTTCACAGCCCGTCGCTAGAGGGCACGCGTGCACGTCACGTGACTATACACAGCTAGCAACAGCATGCATCTATCGTCCAATGATGCCAGTCACATTGCAACATAGAAATGAGGTGTCAAAAGAAGAGCAAAGAGGTGTTCGTTTTCTGAAAGCGGAAGGAGTAGGGGGAATGGACATTCATCGACGAATGTCACAAGTGTACGGCGAACACTGCACGTCCCTTGCAAGGGCCAAGACGTGGCACAAGCGCTTCAGGGAAGGACGGGTGTCGTTAGCCGTTGATGCACGGTCTGGAGCACCACACTGCAGTTCCGATGACATCTTCCAGCTGGTTGATGCACTCATTACCCAGAGCCCCCGAGTGACAGCGAAAGCCTCAGCCGCTGAGGTCGAATTGAGCATCGGAAGTGTTCACACTTCCTGGATCTTCTGCAGCACTATGCTAGGGAGGGGAATGAGTTCCTGGCCCGAGAGGTGGCTGGAGATGAGTCATGGTGTCATTACTTCGAACCAGAAACAAAACGACAAAGTCTCCAGTGGTAGTATCCAGGGTCACCACCACCAAAAAAGCCAAGGCCGTCCACACGAGTGCAGGAAAGGTTATGCTGACGTTCTTCTTTGACCAAGATGACCCCATTCTGATACACTTCCTGCAGCACGGGACATCAGTGAGTGCCTAGCGTTACCCACAAACCTTGAACAACCTTCGCCAAGCGATCAAATCAAAACGACCAGGCAATCTCACCCGTAGGGTCATTCTGTTCCACAATACAAAGCCTCATACGGCCAACAAAGTCGCGGCACTCCTGCGGAAATACAAATGGGAGGTTCTCGGCCACTCGCTATATAGTCCAGACCTCTCTCCCTGCGATTATGCAATATTTGGTCCCGTTAAAAAGGCTCTGAGAGGCAAACGATTCACCTCGGACGACGACGTCCACCTGTACGAGCGGAATTGGTTCACATCGCAGCCCCGGGAATTTTATGAGACAGCCATTCACAGCCCTGTGTCACAGTGGGACAAGTGTCTCAACAGCCAGGGTTCTTTTTGAGCGCACCTTATACAATGACTGTTTCGTTCATGGCACGTGATCTTAGGAAGTGGCCAATACAATACATTGGCACGTAAAATTCCAACCAATCGAAACTCATTATTTCTGATCACGTGCATTTGTTTTCTCTCTGAACTAATGTTCGTCTCATATTATTATCGGTGTGCAGTGATATTCCCGTACATGATGGTGGAAGTTTCAAAACGTTTTGGGACAAGGTCTAACGCTGAAATGGACATATTAATTGAAAACTCAAAGCCACTAAAAACAGCAGAGGGAGTGTGTGTGGAACCAGTTCAACGAATTCTGTAAGCAACGAGGCCATGATTTATGATGATATGGACATCAAGTTGAATTGATTTCGATGCAAATATACGTCAAGACAAGTGAGATTTTAGGAATATTATTCTTAGTGTACATATAGACTAATTATTGTCATTTTATTCACGAGATAGACTTTTTAAATGCAACTCGAGTTACAAATCGCAACAAGTTGCTCGCAAATTTATCGATAGAAGTTGGAGCTCTCGTTTTATTACTTATGAGATGTATTGTTTGTTATAAAAGGTGTTGAAAATGTCCTCCTCTATTCAAATTTTTGGCATTTTCTCTGATTTGCAATCGAGAGTTCATTTCGAAACTGAGTGACTTTCTCACCTGAGGTTTTATTTTGGTTCCTCCAATACAGTTTGTTTCATACAACTTAATTCTCAGTGGTCAGCACAGTGAAAAAATATCATTGGAAATTGACAATTTACGCGAAGAATCATCAGATGATTGAAAAGTAAGTAATAATCTCTTAAACCAGATTATAGTAACATAGCAACCACATATGCTGAGAATATTTTACTTTCTCTATACGCACTATGTACATAGTGTATAGAGACGGTATTGCACTCCACCCAAAAATTCGATACCGAGATTTCAACAGAAATATATATTTTAGGGTCCCTTGTATCCAAAAAAAGCATGTTCACAAAAAGATCTATGTGTGTGTGTGTCTGAGCGCGCGCGCGCGTCCGTGTGTCTATGTGTCTGTGAACACGATAACTCAAAAACGAAAAGTCGGTAAAGTACCAAACTTCGTATTTAAGTTTAGTATCTTCCAGGGATGCGACAGGAAGATCTTGAAAATATCCCCCCACCCCAAACTACCCTTTACATGGCACTTTTTTCGAAAATGTTGATTTTCTTAAAACGATTTTTATTAAAATTTCGTATATTAAAGATATTTACCTGACAAATAAAATGTATATCTTGAACTTTCTGGGAATAGCCTCTGAAGACTACTTTATTCTGGATGAATTTTACGGAATTTTGAATAACTGCTAAACCATAAGAGAGCACGAAAAATGTAGAGCACGTTAAAACACACAACTTATGTTATATACATTTTTTTCGTGGAGTCATCGTTTTTGAGTATACATATGGAGGAAGGGATTGCATTCTACTAAAAAATTAGACACTCAGACTTCAAAATAAATACATGTTTTATAGTTTCCTGTATCCAAAAAGAGCATTTAAAGAAAAGGTACCGGTATATGTGTACGTGTGAACTCGACAACTCAAAAATGAAAAATCGGTTACATACCAAAGATTATATTAAATTCAGCATCTTACAAAAATGCGACAGAAATATTTTGCAAGAAAATCCCACAACCCCAAACTACCCTTTACACATGTTGCCCTCCGTGGTGTATTGGTTACCATGCTAACTTCATATACCCAAGGTCGCGGGTTCAAACCCGGCGAAGGACGATGGATTTTTTTCGGGCGTAAAAATCTTTAGCATGGCTTCCTTCAGAAGGGAAGTAAAGCCGTTGGTCCCGTGTCGTAGATTTACGGTACGTAAAAGAACCTCAAGCCTGATAAGAGAGGCCTCTGAGTAAAATGAATCGGTCTTTCACGCTCAGTATAGAATGGGACGCTGAGAACCACAGCAGTTAAAGAGCGTCCATAAATAACACACAATTTACATTTACCCTTTACACAGGAAATTTTGCTTTTTCTCAAAAATGGCTCTAACGAGTTTGGTTAAAATACCGGTTATTAAAGGTATTTACAAAGCAAATAAAACATATAACTTGAATTTTTCGAAAATACCCTCAGAGGACCTCTTCATTCTGGATGAATTTTACATAACTAATAAACCGTAAGAGATAGAAAAAAACTTACTACAGAAGAAATATATATCTCATTAAAACACTCAATTAATGACATACACATTTTTTTTGAGTTAACCATTATGGAGTAACTCCATGATATTGATTTGAATTTTAAAATGCGTAACTCTTCTAAATCTGAGTTACTTTTCGTCTCATTTCTCCTTTTGCGCTGGCAATGTAAAGCGAGCCGAACTTCAATTATTCACTTAGCGGTCAGCTTTTACAAGCTTTGAATATCGCTTTAGTCTAGTGTACTCCCTTATGTCCCTTCTACTTACAAGGAAGCAGGTAATAAAACAATTTCTGATAATGTTTATCTCGCTTAGCATGGTGCAAATAAAGTAATCATTTTTGTAGAAAAGTTAGAGAAAGTTTTGTGATTGGAACGTACAAGATTTTTACTTTCTCTATCACTAAAAACGTACAGAGAGGGTAGAGATGGTATTGCATTCCACCCAAAAATTATATGCCAAGGTTTCTCCGGAGATACATGTTTTGAATGTGTATGCCTGTGAACAGCATTGCTGAAAATCGAAAAGAAGGTTAACCATCAAACTTCTGATTTCATTATTTTGAAAGGATGTGTTTTGCAGGAGAGAAGATAAAATACCTCACGCAAACTATCCTTTCCATTGAAGATTTTTCCATGGTTTACTTAAAAATGACTCTAGAAATTTTGAATACTTTTCTATAATTTATACGTATTTACATGGTAAATAAATACTTAATTTGAATTTACTGGGAATAGCATCTGAAGCGCTGTTACATATTCATAACTTTTGCATAACTGGAAGAGATAATGCAAATCGTCACAAATATGTAGATTTCGTTTAAAAACACAACTGATATTCCTTGTTATTGGTTTCAATTTTCTAATATTTTTCTCAAATGATAAGCATTATATTCTTATTTCTAACGATGCAAAGTGAACGGAATTTCAAAGCCACCTTCTGAATATTTAACAATCACTTGAACATAGAGCAATCCCTTATTGCTCTTTTATCAGTCAGGAAGTAAATAATAATACGATTTCTGTTAATGTTTACCTTGATTATCATTCAGTACATAAAACAATAAGCTTTTGCAGAATCGGAGAGAAATTCAAGTGATTGCAAGACATCCAATTTTTACTTTCTCTAGCACGCATGTACATACAATGTGCATAGTAGCTAGAGAAGACATTGTATTCCAACCAAAAATTCGATGTCGAGATTTCACTATCAATATATGTTTTGAAGTTCCCCGAGTCCGAAAAAAACTCTTTTAGAAACAGGTCCGTGTGTGTATGTGTGTCTGTATAGCTCAAAAACGAAAAGCTCGTTGTAAACCAAATTGGGTATATTTGTTTAGTATCTTCCAAGGATGCAACATGAAGATTTTCAAATAAAGTCTCCCCATCGCTCACTACCCATTACATGGACAATTTTTGAAGCCTTTGATTTTCTCAAAAATGGCTCTAACAATTTTTATTACAATACACTATATTAAAGATATTTACAAGACAAATAAAATGTACAACCTGAATTCTCTGGGAATGTCTTCTGAAAACTACTTTATTTTGGATGAATTTTGCTGAATTTTGCCTAACTGGTTAACCGTAAGAGATACACGAAAACTTACTACACAAAAATGTAGATTTTAAAACTTAAATTTATGACATATACTTTTATTTTTCGTGAAGTTCAACATTTTTTAGCTATTCCATGTTATTGGTGCACGTTAAAAACTTTCCCACACGGATATTTGTCAACTCCTGGCAGTGGAAGGGAATGGATTTCAATCACATAACAACCAGCATTTCAAAGATTTTGCTATCCCTTTAACCTGGTGTATTTCCTTATTTCTCTTCAACTTTCAAGAAAACAACTCATAAGAACAGTTCTGCTGTGTTTATCTCGATTAGCATGAAGTAGAAAGAAGAAAAGGTTTTTAAAAATAATTTGTTACAGAGAGGTAGATAAATTCATGAGAATGGAACACATATTATTTTTTAAATATTCTTTGGCGATTTTCTAGCGAGTTTTGGCGAGTTTCTAGCGACTTCCTGGCGACTTTTTAGCGACTTCCAGGTGACTTTCTGCGACTTTCAAGAAAAAACAATGCTACATATCACTTTTTGAAAATACTGAGTCCCAATAGAGGTCAAGGGGAACCAAACCGGGAACATTCCGTATGAGCCTCACACTATACCGCGGAGTTTTGCCAGTAGCATGGGTTAAAATATCACTTAGTGATTATGCTTCCAAAGCTCTCGAGTCTTCAACAAGGAACATCGCTATGTATAATATAAGAAAGTTGATCTGTCTTAGACTCAGCCAGTAATGATGATGACGAACACAATGAAGCGGCTACCACGTTTCCTTTATTGGTCATTACGTATAACGAACCGCCCGCCTGCAACATCAGAAAGATATATAATTACCGAGCTGCTTTTTCTTCTTCCTTCTCCCCATTTTCCCTCATAGCCATGTTCGCCTCGATGAGCACGAAAAATGGAAATGAAGTGTTGTAAGAGTTAAACTGTGTGCGGAAGGGGCGGAATTAGCTTCGGATCAATATTGGATTTGAGAACAATGGCACGAACAGAGCTAGCCGGCTGGGGAACCGTCTGTTTTTTTATTATTTGTTTGTCAGTGTGTGGGATTTGCAGATAGCAGCTTGTATTATTTCAGTTTCTCTTTCGTTTCCCAAGTATCTCCATACCTTATTCTGAGAGCTTAAGAGGAAAAGATATTTACATTCACGTGTTCAAACACGAGCGACAAGAAAATGGAATATAGCATAGGAATATAATTGGATACTTGCACGAAAATGTAATTATGCTTATGTACTTGCTATTTTGATAGGTTATGTAGTAACAACTAATTAAATTACTAATCTGCAAATAAAGAATATACAAATACTCATTGGTTTGACATGACCGTTTAGTTCGCGGTCATAGCTCAAATAATTAAATATGTTTTGCTATCTATATCAAATACACACTCTCTAGCACGTATGAACAATCAGACATTAAATATACACCTGAAAATTCTTAATGCTAACTCCGCCCATGTCTTTCATCTGTTTGCTAAGCTCTTAAAAACACATTGGACAGGGCACTTTACCAAAGAGAAGAGGCTGAGTATGAAACGTAACTTCCGACAAATAATGTTTTGAGTTGCAAATTGGTGATAAACTTTCTGGTTGGACAAACCCCACCCCTTATACCGGGAGTTACAAAATTAGCTTCATCTTCTCACTGCACAACGTACTGAAATTCTATGCCAAGGTAACGCGCGCACGTGGCAGACTGAATACACTGCTTATATAAGTCAACCTACTCTGAGGGAGTGTCGAGCGGGGCTGAGGGGTGAAGGAGTATGAATAAAGTAGAGAAAGCAAAAATGAAAAGTCGGTTGAATACTAATCTTGTGATTTTAGTATCTTTCAAGGATACGACACGTATATTTTTAGGATAATCTCTCCACCCCTAACTACCCTTTACAACGAACTTTTTTTTGAAATATCTGATATTCTCAAAAATGGCTCTTAGCGATTTTGGTTATATTAAAGATATTTACATGACAAAATGTATGTCTTGAATTTTCTGGGAATAGCCTCTGAAGTCCCTTCCATCTGGATGACGTTTGTATAACTTAAACCGCAAAAACTTCTTATACAGAAATGTAGATCTCATTAATACACACAATTTACGTCCTGTACCGTTTTGTAATGAAGATAATCTCTTCCTTGTTATTTGTTTCACTTTTAAAATTCTTTTTTTTTTTTTTTATACTTTTTTCAAACAGGAGCCATACGTGTTTCCTTTCTTTTACTCCTGGTCATGCGAAGAGAACAGTATTTCTATGGCAATCCGTAGCAACAGGTTTTAAAACATTTGACTATCTTTTAGCCTAGTGTAATCCTGCAGTTTCCTTCTACTTATAAGAATCTAAGTAATAAGACATTCTGCTAATGCTTACGTCGATGAGAATAAAGTAAATAGAAGAATAAAATATTTTTTTACAGAGCAAGGCAGAGAAGTCTTGAGAATATTTTTGGAAATATTCTCCTCTGTTTTCAAAGAATCCTTTAGTCTGAATGCTCCAAGAATGCTTCTAAAAGTTTTAACTACTTTTAAGATGAGTGTTTATGGACCACTCTGATCTTTATACCACTTTCTCTAATTACTGCTTCTCCGTAATGTTGCCGAAGATGCTACTCATTAAATTTGCTAACAAGATAATACTCTTTGTTTAATTGCAACATATTGCCATAATAGATTAGAGGTTATAATTGCTGATTACGTACACTTTAAGCGGCTGGGAGAAAGAATCCACTGACTGTAGCTTCCCAAATACGAGGTTTGGAACTTTAATATTGGTAACTATTTATTTACAATACATATAAAAGAAATACATGTTATCAAGTTCTACTGTCCTTCAAGGTAGTGACCAGCATTGTGTACAACCCGCTGTGAAAGCTGTGGGATACCTTTAGTAGAGCCTGTTATGTGGATAGTTCGAATGGAACGGTCTACTGCCTGAAGAATCTTTGGAACTGTTCTGAAACGAATGACATGAACTGGTTCCTTCATCTTCAGATTCAAATCAAAGTCAAAGAGGAGTATGATGGATAGTTCAGCACTTCGCAGCTCCATCGACGAACAAATCATCCTGTATGCGCGCTAGCATTGTCGTGAAAAAATGATGGGTGAGTTTTGCAGCAAGTGTCCCCAAAGATCAAACAGTTCTAAAGTTGAAGAGCGAAAGATCTAGTGTTCGTCAGAAGCCCACCAATGTGGAACTTCTCGTATACGACTTAGATGGTGTTATCCAAACACATACGTTCCTCTAAAGTAGACCACCAAAAGGCAGTACTACTGTTCAGTTTTGGAACACAACCTGCGACCAGCTTTGAGAAGGAATCCGCTACATTAGACTTCAGCCTTTGTGACCTTCACTTAATTCCCAAGATGAAGTAACCACTTCGTGACATTCTCTTCAGAACTGTTCCAGAGATTCGTCAGGCAGTAGAGCGTCAATACAACAGGCACTTCCGCATCGCTGACAACGGGTTGTAACAATACTGGTGACTACTTTGAAGGGCAGTGATACTTGGGAACATATATCTCTTAGTTTAAATTTTAAATAAATAGTTCCCACTATTTAAATTCCAACCCTTGTATTTACCTTATATGGAATGGATAACACTAAATGTATACCAGCAATGTTATCATTATTAGGTTAAACATACTGATAGTCTGTCTGATAAATAAAATGAATTAAGTATGCTATAAAATGACAATCGCACAGTAAGTTGTCTTCCGAAGCTTGCAATTGTTCTGAGTTCGATTTCCGATGGACTGCTCATCTGCTCTTGAGTTCCGTTACTGTAAACAAACAATGCAAATACATTCAATGAGCATGCAAAACGTTACCAATTTTGCTGTTCCGCGGAGGCGTATACTCGAAGATATTAAAAACACAGCTCGAAATGCTTATCGTAAGACGGGGTCCTTTCATTGATTCCATTCATGTCTTCCTCTTGTTTGCCATGCCAGTTACGGAAAGGAAGACGATGGACATGAAACGTAACTTACAACAAATGGAGTTTTAAGTTGCGAATTGGTAATTCAACTCTCTGGTTGAACAACAAGCCATCTCTCTCACCAGGTGATAAAATTAGGTTAATCGTTTCTCTGCGCTTGATACTGAAGTTTTAATGCCAAGGTAATTCGCTTACATGGTGGACGACGACGAGCAGTTGGGCCGAGGATAACCCAAAAGTATGCTAGATGAGTACCTATTTCTGCTAGCATTTAACGGAAATGTCAGGTTTGCAGGATGAGGTTGTGAACATGTTCACAAAATTTACACACTGCTTATGCTGCACTGACGGAGCGTCGAGCAGGGTAAAGGGATGAAGTAGTGGATTGCCCAAAGTGGTTTTACCTTTTCTTACTCAAGTGGTATGTTGCACTAAAATGGCTACAATGAAAATCATCTTAAGACCTGAGTCCCCGTCAAACGTTCACATTTCCAGCAAACTCGCGGTGCCAGGCGTATTTTTAATGTCTTTGAATAGACAACTCAGTGAAGCCATGGCTGCGCTACTGTGAAACTCGCAAAGGTTAAACCAAAAGTAAGCCTGGCTGAAGTGGCTCCCACCCAAAATTCCGGTACCAAGATCTCACCAGAAATACATGTTTTGAGACATTCTGAGTATGAAAAAAAGCATTTTTAGATGTCCAAGTGTGTTTGAATGTGTCTGTGTGTATGCATGACTATAAAAGGAAAATCTATTACATTCCAAATTTGGTATTTCGACTCAGTATCTTCCAACGATGCGACACGAAGATTTTCAAGACTATCCCTCATTCACAACTACACTTTACATATAGCATATTTCGAAAAGTTTTATTTTCTGAAAATATTCTCTGAAGATCTGATTCTGGTTGAGATCATAAACCGTAATAAATTGACAAAAACTTGCCACCTAAAATTTAGGTTCTCATAAAAGACACAATTTGTATTATATACACTTTTTTCTTGTAGAGCTAACCGTTTCCGAGAATTCCTTGCTACTGCTTTTAATTTTAAAAAACTGCTTAAACTTTTCTCAAGCGCGAAGTTAGCTTTTGTTTCATCTCATTTGTTTTACTCCCGGGAATGCTAAAGAGATCCGACTTTCAATTGTTTCACATAGTGATACCTTTTAAAATATCTGACTATCACTTTGACGCAGTATATTCCCCTTCTAATTATAAGGAAGTAAGTAGTAAGACATTTAATATTAATGTTTACCTCGACGACTAATAGGATTTAGGTAAAAGAATATTAATCTTCTGTAAGGAAATTTTACCTTTGGAACAGCTAGAGAAACTGATGTGAATGGAACACATTAGATTTTTACTTTCTCTATACGTAATATGTACATAGTTTATAGAGAAGGTATTGCATTATACCCAAAAATTCGATACCGAGATTTCACCGAAAATATATGTCTTCAGACCCCCTGAATCCAAAAAAAAAAAAAATCATTTTTAGAAACATGTCCGTGTGTGTGTGTGTGTGTGTGTGTGTGTGTGTCTGTCTGTCTGTCTGTGGGTATGTGTGTGTGTCTGTGTGTCTGTGAGCAGCATAGCTCAAAAACGAAAAGACCGTTAAAAACGAAACTTGGTATCTTCCAAGGATGCGACACGAAGAATTTAAAGAAAATCCCCCACCCCAAACTACCCTTTACATGGAACTTTTTTCGAAAATTTTGATTTTCTAAAAAACTAGCTCTAACGATTTTGATTAAAATCTCGTATATTACTGACATTTACATACCAAATAAAATATATATCTTGAATTTTCTGGGAATAGCCTCTGAAGACTCTTTATTCTAGATAACTTTTGCCGAATTTTGCTTTATTGCTAAATGGTAAGAGAAGACAAAAGTTTACTACTCAGAAAATGTAGAGCACGTTAAAACACACAATTTATGTTATACGATTTTTTTTTCGTGTAGTTGATCGTTTTTTAGTTATTCGTTGTTTTTTATTTCACCTTTCAAAAACATATTTTCTCATACAGAAATTTGTCAACTCCTGTCCATGCAAAAAAAGGAACTTCCCTCACATAGCAACCAGCCTTTGACTATCACTTTAACCTATGGTACTCCTTTATTTCGCTTCTACTTAAAAGGAAGCAATTAATGAGACTATTTCTGACATTTTTTTTTCTCGATTAGCATGAAGTAAATATAAGCATAAGCTTTTTAACAATAATTTGTTGCAGAGATATAGAGAAAGTCATGTGAATGGAACACAAGATTTTTTAATCTTACGTTGTGTATACTTTTATAGTGTTTAAAGCCTGCTTTTATTACAAATGGCACCGCAGGCGATGACGCTGGTGATACATGGAATGACGATGCAGCACCAGTGGAATGCGATGGTGGGGGAAATCTCAGAACCCGGAGAAACCCCCCCCCCTCAGCCGCTTTGTCCACCGCAAACCCCAGGCTGGCTTAATGACAGCCAAGTGGTGTAACTACCTGGCACGCCACGGTCATTCTATATGAATTAGATCTAATATAAAATATATAATATGTAGATCTATTTGTAAACTCGTTTAATGTAAAACTCGAATTTTTAGATGAATATTTTTCAAAATATCTCATATAGCTCATTTTTATTAGAACAATTCTTACTTTCTCTATACGTACTAAGTACATAGTGCTCCACCCATTTCGCCGGAAATGTATGTTTTAGTGTCCCCTGTATCCAAAAAAAAAAAAAAGCAGAAAAATGTCAGTGTGCGAGTTTGTCCGTGTGTCTGTGAATGAATTTTGCGTAACTGATAAACCGTAAGAGATAGACAAAAGCTCACTGCACAAAAACTGCAGATTAGTTAAAACACACAATTTATGTCATATGTTCGTTGAATTGACCATTTCTGAGATAGGCCTTGTTATTTGTTTGAGATTCAAAATACTCGTACTTAGGTTTTTCTCACATGGGAAGTTATAAACTACTGGCGCTACATGGAAACGGATTTTAACACAGGGCAACCGGCTTTAAAAGATTTGACTATCGTTTTATCCTTGCATTCCCTTATTTTCCTTCTGCTTACAAGAAAGCAAGTAATTAATGCAATTTCTGCTAATGCTTATCTTAAATATCATGCTTATCATGAAGTACATAGAAGAATATTCTGTTTAATAATAATTCGTTACAGCGATGTAGAGAAAGTCATATGAATAGAACACATCAGATTTTTTTTTTCCGAGGATTGTGGTGGTCACGCTCTAACTGTAAATTCCGACCGCCATGTTGAAATTTGCAAAAGGTAATCATGCCAGAACTCCAGAAGCGACAGTTGAACATTTGGTTTTAGCAGCATAGTGCTGTGCCATTTACTGCACTTAAAAGCATGCATTTTCTGCAACGAGTGTTCCCCAATCGACTGTTTTCCCGCTTTGGAGATTTAACTTGGCCGCCTCAATCTCCGGATTTAACAGTTGCGGATTAATTTCTGTGGAGATAATTATAAGAAAAGGTGTTCTCGCACTTTTTGCAAATCATTAGGAGTTAAAAGATAGCATGTCAGGTATTCCTCGGGAGATGTCGCGACGTGCCATGGAGGCATTTTGCGGAGTCTTCAAGAATACATAAATGCAGATGGGGGCCACTGAGTTAGCGTCATTTCAAGTAGTGTAATATCCATAAATTCACTTCTTCACTATTAAAGTAGTTTAACTTTTATTTATAATAATAATAATAATAATAATAATAATAATAATAATAGCTACATAGCACGACAGCTCACAAGGAACCTTGGTCTACCACCAGGCCGTTGCGTCCCCCCATCTCGGTCCATGACAGGTGAGACGTGGTCAGCACCTCGAAACCTCCCCCCGGCCGGTTAATGCGGTCCTCACGACCTGGAGCCACTATTTCTCAATCAAGTAGCTCCTTAGTTGACCCCCTAGGGACCTCACGAGGCTGAGTGGACCCCGGACCAGGTCTCCTAGTGGGAGAGAGATGCCCACGCCGTTACCGGGAATTGAACCCAGGTCTCCCGCTTGGTAAGTAGCCGCGCTACCACCGCGCTAAGGAGAGGACCTTTACTTATATTTAGTAGGTCTATTTCTCAACTGAAATTGGTAGACACACTACGCGCCAGCCTGTATTACTAATAATTAAAGCGGAAGCGATCCTTACCTTGCTTCCATGGAATACAAACCCCTGATAAGGTTTCAAGCAATTTCAATGCTTTAAATATATACCACTGACACGCGCTGGCAAGGAATAAATATAAAATACTAGATGAAAGAAACGTTAGACTCTGGTATTTCCGAGACACTCGAAACAGGAGCATAAAGTGTTTTTACTACAAATTCTTGCACGCTTCCTGTTTTCGAAACGCATGATTTACACCCCTACAAAACGACGTGGAATACATAAATTTCCGCACGTGCCACTTCATTTTAAATTCATAAGATAGTATTTTTTGGCACCCCTGCTAATTTATGGCGCTTGTAGTTTATATGCTTGGTGAAGCTCCAAAAACAGTTGAGCGATTGTTATTCGGTGGTTTTATTTGATTTGCATTGGACCATTTCCAAAACTAAGTTTCGATTTCGGTGTTAGCTAAGCTCTCAGTACACGTCAGTGTATTTGTGTGGAAACCACGCCTGTGTATCAAAAGGTAAGCCATTTTTCTCATAATGTATTTTTACTTTCTCTATACGTACTATGTGAATAGTGTGTACATGAAGTATTGTATTCCACCCAAAAATTCGACACCGAGATTTCTCCGGAAATACATGTCTTAGGACCCCTGAATCCCAAAAAAACCATTTTCAGAAAAAGGTCCGTTTGTATGTGTGTGTTTGTCTGTCTGTGAGTGTCTGTCTGTCTGTGTGTGTCTGTCTCTGTGTGTGTGTCTGTGGACAGCATAGCTCAAAAACGAGAAGACCATTAAAGGCCAAACTTGGTATGTAAGTTTGGTATCTTCCAACGATGCGACACGAAGATTTTCAAGAAAATCCCCCACCCCAAACTACCCTTTACATGCAAACAATTTCGAAAATTTTGATTTTCTTAAAAATGGCTCTAACAATTTTGATTAAAATATCGTATGTTAAAGATATATAACTGACAACTAAAATGTATATCTTGAATTTTCTGGGAATAGCCTCTGAAGAGCTCTTTAATCTGGATGAATTTTGTTAACTGCTAAACAGTAAGAGATAGACAAAAATTTACTACACAGAAAATGTTGATCTGATCAAAACATATAATATATGGCCTTTACATTTTTGTTGTGGAGAAAACCCTTTCTGAGATATTCCTTGTTTTTGGTTTAAGTTGTGAGTGCTGTTACTTTTAACAGACGGGAAGTGTTCGCTTTTCTGTTATTCCACTCCTGGCCAAGCAAGGAAGCTATTTGCAATGACAATCGAATAACGACAGATCTTAAAACATTTGACTACCGGTTTAGCCTAGGGTATTCCCTTATTTTCTTTCTACTTATAAGGAACTAAGTAATAAGAATATTCTGATAATGATTATCTCGATTAGCAAGGTGCAGAAAGTTGAATAATCTTCTGTAAGAAGTTTGTAGAAGAGCTAGAGAAAGTCATGTGAGTGTAACACATCAGATTTTTACTTTCTCCTTACGTACTATGTACATAGTGTATAGAGAAGGTAGTCGTCCTCCGTGGTGTAATGGTTACCATGCTAGCTTCATATATCCAAGGTCGCGGGTTCAAACCCGGCGGAGGACGATGGATTTTTTCGGGTGTAAAATTCCTTAGCCTGGCTTCCTTCGGAAGGGAAGTAAAGCCGTTGGTCCCGTGTCGTAGATTTACGGCACGTAAAAGAACCTCAAGCCTGATAAGTGAGCAAAGTTAAGCGGTCTTTCACACCCAATATAGAATGGGACGCTGAGAACCACAGCAGTTAAAAAGCGTCCATAAATAACACGCCATTTCCATTTTCTATAGAGAAGGTATTGCATTGTACCCAAAAATTCAATACCGAGATTTCACCGGAAATATATGTTTTGAGACTCCCTGAATCCCAAAAAAAAAAAACAGTTTTAGAAAAATATCCGTGTGTATGCCTGTCTATCTGTCTGTGTGAATGTTGTGTGTCTATGTGCCTGTGGGCAGCATAGCTCAAAAACAAAAAGACCGTTAAACCCCAAACTTGGTATATAAGTGTGGTATCTTCCAAGGATGCGACACTAAGATTTTCAAGAAAATTCCCCCACCTCAAACTATCCTTTCCATGGAAACAAATTTGAAAATTTTGATTTTCTTAAAAATGGCTCTAACGATTTTGATTATAATATCCGATATTGAAGATATTTACCTGATAAATAAAATGTTTGGCTTGAATTTTCTGGGAATAGTCCCTGAAGACTACTTTATTCTTGATGAATTTTACGGAATTGTGCATAACTGCTAAACCGTAAGAGATGGGGGAAAAACTTACTGCCCAGAAAATGTAGCTCACGATAAAATAAGCATTTATGTCATACATGTTTTTCCTGAAGTTGACAATTTTTAAGATAAAGCTGGTTTTTCGTTTTAGCTTTGAGAAACGCATAGTTTTCTCATACAGGAATTTCATAACCCCTGTCCATACAAACAAAGGAACTTCAGTTACATAGCAACCAGTTTGGCTATCATTTTGACCTATGGTACTCACTTATTTCGCTTCTACTTACAAGGGCAAGTAATAAGATTATTTCTGCTAATTAGCATGAAGTAAATAGAAGTTTATGCTTTTTAATTACAATTTGTTGCAGAGATGTACAGAAAGTCATGCGAATGGAACACACCAGATTTTCTCTATACGCACTATGTGCATAGTGTATAGACAAGGTATTGTATTGCACCCAAAAATTCGATACCGAGATTTCACCGGAAATATATGTTTTGAGACACAATGAATCAAAAAAAAAAAACATTTATAGAAAAATGTCCCGGTGTGTCTGACTGACTGTGTGTATGTGTCTGTGTGAATGTGTCTGTGTCTGTTATATGTGTCTGTGTAGCAAATTTGGTACTAAGGTATAGTATCTTTCAAGAAAATCCCGCCACTACAAACTACCCTTTATATGGAAAAATTTTCGAAAATTTTAATTTTCTTAAAAATGGCTCTAACGATTTTCATTAAAATCGCGTATATTAAACCTATATATGTATATCTTGTATTTTCTGGGAATAGTTTCTGAAGACCATTTTATTCTGGATGAATTTTGCCGAATTTTGCATAACTGCTAAACCGTAAGAGATGGACAAAATCTTACCAGACAGAAAATATAGAGCACATACTTTATAAAATTTTTTTTCGTGGAGTTGATCGTTTTTTCCTTGTTATTAGTTTCCGCTTTGGAAAACTTATACTTTTCTCATACAGGAATTTGTCAACTTCTTTCTGTACAAGAAAGGAACTTCAGTCACATAGCAACCATCTTTTGACGATCACTTTAACCTATGGTACTCTCTTATTTCGCTTCTACTTACAAGGAAGCAAGTAATAAGACTGTTAATTTTTTTTCGATTAGCATGAAGTAAATAGAAGCCTTAGCTTTTTAACAATAACTTGTTGCAGATATGTGAGAAACTCATGTGAATAGATCACATCAGATGTTTATATATCTTGTAAATGTCTTAAATATACGACATTTTAATCAACATCGTTAGACCCATTTTTAAAACAATATTTTGACGCACTCTTCCTTTTCGCGTTATGCTGTCTACAAGCAAATACATGCTCACGGACCTGTTTCTAAAAAATCTGATGTGTACCATTCACATGACTTTCTCCATATCCCTGCAACAAATAATTCTTAAAAAGCTTATACTTCTATTTGCGTTATGCTAATCAGAAAAAATTAGCAGAAATGGTCTTCTTACTCGCTTCCTTGTAAGTAGAAGCGAAATAAGGGACAACCGTAGGTTAAAGTGATAGTCAAAAGCTGGTTGCTATGTCAATGAAGTTCCTTTGTTTATATGGATAGGAGTTGACAAGTTCCTGTATGAGAAAAGTATACGTTTTTCATAGCAGAAACCAAAAATAAGGAATGTCACAAAAAACGACGAACTCTACGGAAAAAGTATATAACAAAAATTGTGTGTTTTAAAGTGCTCTACATTTTTTGTGTAGTAAGTTTTTGTCCATCTCTTACGGTTTAGCAGTCATTCAAAATTTAGTAAAATTCATCCACAATAAACTACTCTTCAGAGGCTATTCCCAGAAAATTCAAGATATAAATTTCATTTGTCGGGTAAATATGTTTAATATCCGAAATTTTAATCAAAATCGTTAGAGCCATTTTTGAGAAAATCATAATTTTCGAAAAACGTTCCATGTAAAGGATAGTTGGGGGTGGGGAGACTTTTCTCAAAATCTTCGTGTCGCATCCCTGGAAGATATTAAACTTAAATACCAAGTTTGGTATTTTACCGACTTTTCGTTTTTGAGTTATCGTGTTCACAGACACACGGACCTTTTTGTGAAAATGCTTTTTTTTTTGGATATTGGGGATCCTAAAACATATATTTCCGGTGAAATCTCGGTATCGAATTTTTGGTGGAGTGCAATACTTTCTCTATACACTATGTACATAGTGCGTATGGAGAAAGTAAAAATAAAGCTGTTTTTTGGATTCAGAGGACCGTAAAATATCCATTTATGGTGATATCTTGGTATCGATATTTTGGGTGCTCTATACGTGCCAGAGAAAGTAAAAAGCAGCAGGTCTATCGGAATATATAATGTTTCTTGTGTTTTTCTCGTTGCATGTATGTGACAACAAATGCTGCAGAGCCACACTTGTGTATCAACAAAGCCAGCTCTGTTTCTACTCATAATCAGTTAATTGGATTTAGCGTCAAGCAGTATACGTGCACTAAATGTCCACTCTGAAATCTCTCTCGTTATCATGTCCACGTCAGCGAAATGAACCAAGAGGCGGTGTTTGAGCACAGGATTTAGGCGGTCGTGACTCGTATATTACGTTTATTACAGTTTATCCCATTCAGATGGACCAGACCAGCAATGAAACTTGCAGTAATCAAGATCAGGAAGGCAAGTGTGAAAAGCAAATTGAGGTTTGATATGACAGAAATCACTACATTTTAGTTTGAAACATTTGAATGTCTTCAGAGAGAGGGATGTTATTTCCATAGCTACAGGTTCATGCATATTACGTACTTAAATTCTAGTACATCTCTTGCCAAGTGATTTTCACCGTCTATATTTCTGATCGATTTTCGTCAAATTGGTTAAATAATAAGGGTCAGTAATGACAGCTACATAGAGGAGTACACATAGTATAAGGTACGTATTTTGTTGATCGAGTGATTGGAGATATAGGGTGATTCCAAAATAATTTATTTACAATAAGATTACAAAGTTTGGAGACAGGTTCCTTGCATCAAATCAAGAAGCACTATGCGAGATTCTTCTTACTTTCTCTACACGTACTATGTACATCGTGTATAGAGAAGGTATTTTACTCCACCAAAAAATTCGATACCGAGATTTCACCGGAAATATATGTTTTAGGGTTCCCTGTATCCAAAATAAATATTTTCACAAAAAGGTCCGTGTGTGTATGTGAACACGATAACTCAAAAACGAAAAGTATCTTAAATATCAAACTTGGTAGTTGAGTTTAGTATCTTCCAGGGATGTGACAGAAAGATTTTGAGAAAAATCCCCCCACCCTTAACTACCCTTTACATGAAACTTTTTTCGAAAACTTTGACTTTCTAAAAAATGGCTCAAACGATTTTGATTAAAATATCGTATATTAAAGATGTTTACCTGACAAATGAAATGTATGTTTTGAATTTTTACTTTCTCCATACGCATTATGTACATAGTGCATAGAGAAAGTATTGCACTCCACCAAAAAATTCGATACCGAGATTTCACCGGAAATATATGTTTTAGGGTCCCCAATATCCAAAAAAAAGCATTTTCACAAAAAGGTCCGTCCGTGTGTGTGTGTCCGTGTGTTCGTGTGTCCGTGTGTCTGTGAACACGATAGCCCAAAAACGAAAAGTCGGTAAAATACCAAACTTGGTATTTAAGTTTAGTATCTTCCAGGGATGCGACACGAAGATTTTGAGAAAAATCCCCCCACCCCCAACTACCATTTACATGGAACTTCTTTCGAAAATTTTGATTTTCTCAAAAATGGCTGTAACGATTTTGATTAACATTTCATATATTAAAGATATTTACCTGACAAATGAAATGTATATCTTGAATTTTCTGGGAATAGCCTCTGAAGAGTAGTTTATTCTGGATGAATTTTACGGAATTTTGAATAACTGCTAAGCCTTAAGAGATGGACTAAAACTTACTACACAAAAACTGTAGAGCACATCAAAACACACAATTTACGTTATATACATTTTTTTCGTGGAGTTCGTCGTTTTTGAGACATTCCTTATATTTGGTTTCTGGTATGAAAAACGTATACTTTTCTCATACAGGAATTTGTGAACTCCTATCCATATAGACAAAGGAACTTCATTGAAATATCAACCAGCTTTTGACTATCACTTTAACCTACAGTTGTCCCTTATTTCGCTTCTACTTACAAGGATGCGAGTAATTAGACTATTTCTGTTATTTTTTCTGATTAGCATGAAGTTAATAAAAGTATAAACTTTTTAAGAATTATTTGTTGCAGGGATATGAGAAAGTAATGTGAATGGTACACATCAGATTGTTTAGGGATCGCCTCTGAAGACTATTTTATTCTGAGTGGATTTTACGGAATTTTGCATAACCGCTAAACCGTAAGATATGGACAAAAACTTACTACACAAAAAATGTAGAGCACATTAAAGCACACAATTTATGTTGTATACATTTTTTTTCGTGGAGCTGATCGTTTTTGAGATATTCCTTGCTTTTGGTTTTTGCTTTGAAAAACTTAATTTTTCTCATACAGGAATTTGTCAACTCCTGTCCATACAAACAAAGCAGCTTCATTCACATAGCAACCAGCTTTTGACTATCACTTTAGCATATGGTACTCCCTCATTTCGCTTTAACTTTCAAGGAAGCATGTAATAAGACTGTTTCTGCTGTTTATGTCTCGATTAGCACGAAGTAAATTGAAGCATAAGTTTTTTAACAATAATTTGTTGCAGGGCTGTAGAGAAAGTCGTGTGAATGATACACATCAAATGTTTTAATTTCGTATTACAAAATACCAATTAGATAATTGTAACTGCTGTAATAGCTGTTTTTTTAAATAATAAAGAGCAAAATCCACACATGAAGTAAAATGTAACTATATTACTTGCTTCCTTGTAAGTAGAAGCGAAATAAGGGAGTATCATAGGTTAAAGTGAAAGCCAAAAGCTGGTTGCTATGTGACTGATGTTCCTTTGTTTGTATGGACAGGAGTTGAAACATTCCTGTATGAGAAAAGTATAAGTTTTTCATAGCAGAAACCAAAAATAAGGAATGTCTCAAAAAGGACGAACTCCACGAAAAAAAATGTATATAATATAAATTGTGTGTTTTAACGTGCTCTACATTTTTTGTGCAGTAGGTTTTTGTCCATCTCTTACGGTTTAGCAGTTATTAAAAATTCAGTAAAATTCACAGAGGCTATACCCAGAAAATTCAAGATATACTTTTTATTTGTCTTGTAAATATCTTTAATATACGAAATTTTAATCAAAATCGTTAGAGCCATTTTTGAGAAAATCGAAATTTTCGAAAAAGATTCCATGTAAAGGGTAGTTGGGAGTGGGGGGATTTTTCTCAAAATCTTCGTGTCGCATCCCTGGAATATACTAAACTTAAATACCAAGTTTGGCATTTACCTACTTTTCGTTTTTGAGTCATCGTGTTCACAGACACACACACACGGACCTTTTTCTGAAAATGTTTTTTATAGATAAAAACACACATTTCCGGTGAAATCTCTGTATCGAATTTTTGGGTGGAGTGAAATACCTTCTCTATACACTATGTATATAGTGC
This sequence comes from Hymenopus coronatus, assembly GCA_030762935.1. NCBI lineage: Eukaryota > Metazoa > Arthropoda > Insecta > Mantodea > Hymenopodidae > Hymenopus > Hymenopus coronatus. Next base: position 28,844,878 of record CM060898.1, on the reverse strand, counting down.
GAATAGAGAAAGTAAAAACGGCAGGTCATTTTACGTGTTGTTCATTTTTCGATCCTTAATTTTCATTCTAAGTGTTTTGAAAAAGAAACTTCACTAAGATTATAAATAATACTAGACTGATAAATTTAGAATAAGTATAAAGAGAAAACAACAAAATAAATAAATAATAAGTGCTGATATCGCATCTAGGTTAGTGCCAAAACAGGAAGAAAGAAAGCGGTGGAAAAATTATCAACGTTTTGGCAGGATTCGAACTATAATCGAGCATCTTGGAACTCAAGCTAACAGCGCGCGTTAATCAAATGCGCTACTGTTTAGCGATAGCTAGAAATGCCAAAATCCATAACGTTGGCATGCAGAAGATGGGTCTGGGGGCGATGTTTTCAGGATAGAATTTAATCTGTGGGTTGCATAAAACCGGAGAATAAGGGACAGGTGAACCAGCTTATGTATTAGTTTCTCTGGCATAGATACATTTCAGGTAGTGATAGCCTGTCTCGCGAGATGAAGTACACAGGTATTAATGGAGTGATTGTTAGACCAGATCTGGACAGACGTTCAAACAAAGCTTCTTGTTCACAAGGGTTATGCGGTAAAAGCTGACGAGAAAACCGCATGCATGGAGATCTCCGCTGTGGCGTTTAAGAGAGAGATGAATTATTGAATCTGTCAACTGCAATTGACGATGCTATTTGTACCAGACGATAGGACTGTCACGGATTAACGAGCAAAAGTCCGTTACGGTGGCTGCGTCATTTCTACTGTGAATGTGAACTCTGATCTTTGATCGCTGGTCGCATTTAACCATGTCACTGCACATGCCGCTCGTGTACCAACTTTGCTGTACTGGGCAAATCGCTTCTCTACAGCCTGCGTCGAAACAACACTGTGTAATATAACAATCCTATGGTTTATAATTTAAGTAATCTGAAGTTTTATATCGCAAAGTGGAAATGGAGATGGTGTGTTACCTAGCACCTACCAGGATGTGCACACCCATATGAAAAATAAAATAAAAGTTAATTGGGTCAATACATGGCTCACTACTTCCCAAACCAAGTTGCACGACATTATATCTAATACATTTTATCATCATTTCATTTCATTTTAATTTTGTGTAAAAGCACTATACAGTCATTTTTATGGTTTAGCAGTTATGCAAAATTCATCCAGAATAAAGCAGTCTTCAGAGGCTATTCCCAGAAAATTCAAGGTATACATATTATTTGTCATGTAAATATATTTAATATACGATATTTTAATCAAAATCGTTAGAGCCAGTTTTTAGAAAATCAAATTTTTAGAAAAAAGTTACATATAAAGGGTAGTTTGGAGTGGGGGGATTTTCTTGAAAATCTTCGTGTCGCATCCTTGGAAGATACCAAACCTAAAAGCTAAGCCTGGTTTTTAACGGAGTTTTCGTTTTTGAGCTATGCTGCCCACAGACACACACACACACACAGTCATTTTTCTAAACAATTTTTTTTTCTTGGAATCAGGAGGTCTCAAAACATTATTTCCGATGAAATCTCGGTATCGAATTTTTAGGTGCATTACAATACCTTCTTCATACACCATGTATATAACACGTATAGAGAAAGTAAAAATGGAAAATCAATATATCGAATGGGTCTTCTAGTATCTAAGAACTAATGTAAGTATTACAATCATAACCAGATAAAATCTCCCTTACTATATATTATAAATGATTAATAGTCTATTTCGCTGAATTGTATTATTAAATACAACTCACGTTATCATCTTTTAGGACCGTTATCGACAAGATAAATACACTTCTGGTATTATTTATGACAACTGCATAATGACAGTTTGTAAAACATGTGACTGTCGCATTAGCATTTACTTAGTAGGAGCACTTATAAGGAACTAAGTAATAGGTCCATTTTGCTAACGCTTGTCTGGATTATCATGGAGTATAAAGAAGAATGATCTTTTGTAAGGAGAGTGCTAGTAGAACAGGCAGAGAAAGTGAATGGACAAATAGTGCATATTTTCTGATGTTTGCGTGTACAAACACACAATGAAGCAGGACCGGCTCGGGTTAATGTTGCTACATAGAACGCCCATCACGCTTCGCTGTCATGCGGGTTAGCTAGTGTCACGGCGCAATTGATTCGATTAGTTAATAAAAGGCTGTTGATTGACACGTGGCTACGGGTTGGTCATTCAGCGCAGAACTTCCGTATTACGCACAGTACATTGGCTTTCGTCCCTTTGATGGAGGACAATAGCCAGGCTCTGTGCTTCACAAAAGTAACCAGATTCAAACTGTAAAAATCTGATGTGTTACAATCACATGACCTTCTCTAGCTGCTCTACAAAACTCCTACAAAAGATTATTCTTCTTTGTACTCAATGCTAATAAAGATAAATGTTAGCAGAATGTTATTACTTAGTTCCTAATAAGTAGAAGGGAATAAGGGAATGCACTATGCTAAAGTGATTGTCAAATGTTTTAAAAGCTATCGTTATGCGATTGTCATTGCAAATCACTTCTTTGCTTTGCCAGAAGTAGAACAAAAGAAAAATATACACTTCCTGTGTGAGAAAAGTTTAAGTACTTCACAATTGAAACCAATAACAAGGAATATCTCGAAAACGATTACCTCCACAACAAAAATGTAAAGGACATAAATTGCGTGTTTCGTCATGAGGTACATTTTTTGTGTAGTACGTTTTTTTCTATCTCTTACGGTTTAGCAGTTCAGCAAAATTCAGCAAAATTCATCCAGAATAAAGAGGTCTTCAGAGGCTATTCCCAAAAAAGTCGAGATATACATTATATTTCGGACATAAATAGCTTTAATATACGGGATTTTAATCAAAATCGTTAGAGCCATTTTTAAGAAAATCAAAACATGTAAAGGGTAGTTTGTGGTAGAGGGATTTTTTTTTAAATCTTCATGTCGCATCCTTGAAAGATACTAGACCTAAATACCAAGTTTGGTATTTAACGATATTTTTGTTTTGGGTCTATGCTGTCCACATACACACACAAATGTTTTTTCGGACTCAGGGGACCCCAAAACATATATTTCCGGTGAAATCTCGGTATCGAATTTTTGGGTGCATTACAATATCTTCTCTATCCCTATGTACATTGTACATATGGGGCTAGAGAAAGTAAAAATAACAGTGGTTTAACGCCATTTTCATGCTGTTCCTTGCATAAAATTCCGCATTAAGAATTCTTTTAGAAATATTCCCTATTCTAGAGCACCTTCTGGAGATATTTTCTTGCCTGTACTATTATGTATTATATAGCTGACAAAAATCAGATATGTACCATTCACATGACTTTCTCTACATCTCTGTAACAAATTATTGTTAAAAAGCTTATACTACTTCATGCTAATCCGGATACACATTAGTAGAAATGCTTTCTTGCAAGTAGAAGGGAAATAATGGAATACACTAGGCTAAAACGATAGTCAAATATTTTAAAAGCTGGTTGCTATCTGGATGAAATCAGTTTCTTTGCGTTGCCAGGGGTTGACAAATGTCCGTATGCGAAACGTTTAAGTATTTTAAAACTGAAACAAATAACAAGGAATATCTCAAAAATAGTCAACGTCACGAAAAAAATGTATATGACATAAATTGTGTTTCAACGAGGTCTACATATTTTGTGCAAAATGTTTTTGTCTATCTCTTACGGTTTAATAGTGTCGTAAAATTCTTTCGGAATAAAGAGGTCTTCAGAGCCTTTTCCCATAAAATTCAAGATATACATATTATTTATGATGTAAATATCTTAAATGTACGAGATTTTAATCACAATCGTTAAGATCCACTTTGAGAAATTTTCGATATTTTTTCCATGTAAAGGATGTTTTGCGTTGGGTGAATTTTGCTCAAAATTCCTTGTTGTATCCTTGGAATATTCTAAACTTAAATACAGAGTTTCGTATATTACAGACTTATCATTTTTAATTCAACATCTTCTCGGGCTTCTAGCCAGGTAAAAACTTGGCTTGACACCAACGTTTCGAAGAAGTGCATCTTCCTCCTGAAGACGAGAAGATTTTGAATTAACACGTCGCCAGGAAAGCTTCAGTTCTTATTTTATCATTTTTAAGTTCTCGTATTCACAGACACACGGCCACGCTGATACTAGGGCACTAATGCACACATGCCTAAAACGTCTATATCCGGTGAAATCACAATATCGAATTTTTGGGTGCAATATAATATCTTCTGTAGACACCATGAAAATAGTACGTGTAGAGAAAGTAAAAATGTCATGCAGGAGCTGTCATTCTCCGGCCTAGTGGGTAAACGCCATTTTCGTGCTGATCCTCCGATAATATTCCGCATTAAGAATTCTTTTAGAACCGTTCCCTGGTGTAGTGCACCTTCCACTGACATTTTCATGCCTGTACTGTTATCTATTAAGGGGTGTTGAAATGATCGTTTTGCCAATGCTAAAGTTGGAGCTATTATCTCGGCAACTATTTAAGATATTGAGCTAATTTTAAAGGTATATTCAACATTGACTTTATTGCTGAATAGGTATATGTATAAAAGACAGAGAGAAGAGCATTATCCTTATAATAAAATATATTTATTGTCTATTAATTAGAAAAGAATAATTTTGTTTATTAGAAGGAAAGGTATGATATTTTTAATAGAACTCTTAAGAATGTATTGTAAAGTAACTTTTAAATTAAAAAAATAATCCATATACATAAAAATCTTTTCGTTAAAATAAAGCCTATTTAGGTGAAAATGTGTGGCAAAAATCTGATGTGTTCCATTCACATGACTTTCTCTACTATGTAACAAATTATTATTAATAAGCTTATTCTTTTATTTACTTCATGCTAACCGAGAAAAAATTAGCAGAAACAGTCTTATTACTTGATTCCTTGTAAGTAGATGCGAAATAAGGGAGTATCATAGATTAAAGTGAAGTCAAAAGCTGGTTACTAGGTGATTGAAGTTCCTCTGTTTGTATGGACAAAAGTTGACAAATTCTTGTATGAGAAAATTATAAGTTTTCCTAAGCGGAAACAAAAAACAAGGAATATCTAAAAAAAAAAAACGATCAACTCCACGAAAAAAATGTATATGACATAAATTGTGTGTTTTAAGTGTGGTAAGTTTTGTCTCTTTCTTACGGTTTAGCAGTTATGTAAAATTCATCCAGAAAAAAGTAGTCTTCAGAGGCTATTCCCAGAAAATTCAAGATATACATGTAATTTTCAGGTAAATATCTTTAATATACGATATTTTAATCAAAATCGTTAGAGCCAATTTTGAGAAAATCAAAATTTTCGAAAAAATTCCTTGTAAAGGGTAGTTGGAGGTGAGAGAATTTTCTTGAAAATGTTCGTCTCACATCCTTGGAAGATAGCAAACTTAAATACCAACGACCCATCGTTCAGCATTGCAATGGGACAAATGTGTGAATTAAAGTTTGAATTACTTAAACATCCACTCTATTCGCCAGTTCTAGACCCAGTAACTACTCCTGTTCCCAAACCTCAAAAAAATTCTTGGAGGACGAAGATATCACAGAAATGAGGAGGTCATTGATGCCGTAAACAGTTTTTTTTTTTTTTTGAGGATCTTGATAAATCGCACTACAGAGATGGTTTAATTAAATTATAACACCGATATGACAGATTTATTAGCCTTTCTGGAGGTTATGTTGAGAAATAAAGCATTTTTTTTAAATACTGTTTTCCTTCAGAGGCCCGGCACTTATCAGCCGACCGTAATAATTTCGTAAACTTGTATAAAGAGGGGTATATCCGGAAATAAGTGGTTTTCATTGTGGTTCCACACACAAAACCTGAGACCTAAAATCCAGGAAATTCATGTTGCTACCCAAAATCCTGAAAGGCTAATTGGCAAAATGTTTTACCTCCGCAGCACCGGAATGGTGCTACTCATATTTTGCACCCACGTACCCAAAATCCCACATCATACTATAGAATAATAAAACACAGCTATTTGAGGAACATTAACTGTTGCAAATGGAAGTGTTTTTTATTAACTATTGTGGTTCTCAGCGTCCTATTCTATATTGGGCGTTAAAGACGATTAATTAATTAATTTTGCTCAGACATGAAGTTCTTTTACGTGACGTAAATCTACGACATGGGACCAACGGCTTTACTTCCCTTCCGAGGGAAGCCATCCTTACGCTCGATAGAAGTCATCGTCCTCCGTTTGAGCTCGCATTAACTATTGGGTAATTCGGGACTGTAATGGATTCTAAATTATAGAGTTGATGATAAATCTCAGCAGCTGTTCTGTCGTAGATTTCTCTGAGTAAAATGTTGTTAATATTACCTTGATAGTACCAAAAATTGTTTTTATGCGTTTCACGTCTTTTAATGTGGCAGGCTATATCGGATGAGAATAAGCGAAATTGCAAGGTTTAATAATGATGATTATATATTACTTCAAACTTACATAATACTTTAGTATGCAAATCGCAGTGAGCATACTAATGTCCCATTCATAATGAAATGTAAGTGCAAGACTTTGCATCCATGTTATTCAGTGTAGGCATTCACATAGATACACGCAACTCGCTACACAATGTAATGAAACTCAAGATTTGCAAACTCCAAATTTTATCCTTGCGTTGCGTACATAGAGAAAGAATTCTGCAGTACTTCCTCAATGCATTGCCGTCTGTTTAAGAACTGACGATCGTAATGTGAGATTTTACAGGGTCTACTGTACACATATATACTTCTATTTGGCCGTGCAGCGCCATTTATCTCTTTCCTCAAGAGGTTATGGCAATCTCCTTGCAAATCCTCCTCCGAATTAATGGATGTACCCATCACCTGCGTCAATATTGCTTTGCTCTCATAAATTGTAAGGCGCAAAGAGGTAACTCACAGTTCATTAAATAAAACTAGCCTTTGTTGCAGCATTTTTGAGCATGAATAACGAAAGTAATCGATATATTGCATTGGCATTCAAAGAAGAGGTGGACTAGTTACTTTCTCTACACGTACTATGTACATAGTGTATAGAGAAGGTATTGTATTGTACCCAAAAATTCGATACCGAGGTTTCACCGGAAATACAGGTTTTGGGTACCCCTGAATCCAAAAAAAAGCATTTTCAGAAAAAGGTCCGCGTGAGTGTCTGTGTGTCTGTGGACAGCATAGCTCCAAAACGAAAAGACCGTTGAATACCAAACTTGATATTTAAGTTTGCTATATTCCAAGGATGCGACACAAAGATTTTAAAGAAAATCCCTCCACCCCCAACTACCCTTTACATGGAACTTTTTTCGAATATTTTTATTTTCTTGAAAATGGCTCTAGCGATTCTGATTAAAATATCGTATATTAAAGATATTTACCTGACAAATAAAAGGTATATCTTGAATTTTCTGGGAATAGCCTCTGAAGACTACTTTACCTGGAGGAATTTTACGGAATTTTGCATAACTGCTAAACCGTAAGAGATAGACAAAAACTTACCACATAAGAAATGTAGAGCACTTTAAAACACATAATATATGTTACATACATTTTTTTCGTGGAGTTAATCGTTTTTTAGATATTCCTTGTTTTTGGTTTCAGCTTGCAAAAACATACTTTTCTCATACAGGAACTTGTCAACTCGTGTCCATACAAACAAATGAGCTTCAGTGACATAGCAACCAGCTTTTGACTATCACCTTAACCTATGTTATTCCCTTATTTCGCTTTTACTTACAAGGAAGCAAGTAATAAGACTATTTCAGCTAATGTGTTCTCGATTAGCATGAAATAAATGGAAGCATTAGCTTTTTAACAATAACTTGTTGCAGAAATGTAGAGAAATTCATGTGAATGGATCGCATCAGATTGTTTTTGCTGTGCAATGCTTTAAAGATATAATATGGAGTATTAAAATATAAATAAAACTTAATAAAATACACAGAGTTTTAGATTTGTAAAGGTTTCAGAGAGCAGAAAGTCAGTTATGTAAACGGTATCCGAGGGTTTAAAGAGAAATATACTTTATTCCATCACAGCAGTTAATGAGAGGTGACTAGTTACATGACAGTTAAGAGATAAGCGTCCAACTTATGTGGAACAGGCTTTAGGAACCATGAATGCTAAGGCGCCACCTGCATTCCTTAAAGGATACAAGACGTAATTGCATCGCATCCCAAATCCGATAACCGCTGCAGTCCTTGTCATGAGAAATTCAGTTTACATTAGTTTGTAAGGGCTCTTATCTTCCCTTGAAACGTGCAAGATGACGCACAAATATTACCACGGTTATTTTAGCCTCGGGCTCTTTCACTAAACTCCCTTCAAGTTTCATAACTTCGCTGTCAGTTGCCCTTATGAGCACAGAAAGCATTATCGCCAGCTTAACGACAATTTAATTCCCACAACTTGGGTGTGCCATAGAGTAATTAATAACACTAGTTACTTAACAAGACACCTGTGATAACAGACATTATAAGGATACCTAGCTCAAGCATCAGAGAGAGAGAGTTGCAGAGTTTAAAGCAATGGCTTTGCTCAACGAGGTTCTTTTGAAAATGAAACACCTAGACCTCGTTCACAACGAAAATTAAGCTTAATAATCTTATGTCATCCTTCACATTACTTTTTCTATCTGTTCTGCAAACCACTATTCTTACAAAATATTCTTTTACTCATTTGAGATAAACATTATCAAAAACTGACTTAAAAAGAAAAGAAATAAGGGAAGTCACTAGGCTAAAAACATTGTCAAATCTTAAAGTAAAATACAGTAAAGCCGTTGGTCCCGTAGATTTACGGCACGTAAAAGAACCTCAAACCTGATAGAGAGGTCTCTGAGCAAAATTAAGCAGTCTTTTAACCTCAGTATAGAATGGGCCGCCGAGAAACACAGCAGTTAAGACCGTCCATAAATAAAACTGCATTCCATTTCATTTCCTCTGTATTGCAATTGAAATTTGGTTCTCTTTGCATGACCAGAAGTAAAAAGAAGAAAGAAATTCTGATGTGTTACACTCATATGACTTTATCTAGATGCTCTACAAAACTCCTACAAAAGATTATTCTTCTTTGTACACAATGCTAATCAAGATAAATGTTAACAGAATGTTATTACTTAGTTCCTTAATAAGTAGAATGGAAATAAGGGAATGCACTAGGCTAAAATGATAGTAAAATATTTTAAAAACTGTTGTTATGCGATTGTCATTGTAAATCACTTCTTTGCTTAGCCAGGAGTAGAACAAAAGAAAAACGGACAATTCCTGTGTGGGAGAAGTTTAAGCATCTCATAATTGAAACCAATAACAAGGAATATCTCGAAAACGGTTACCGTCACAACAAAAACGTAAAGGACAAAAATTGTGTGTTTTGTTAGGTAGGTTTTTTACTTTCTCTAGCCCCATATGTACAATGTACATAGGGATAGAGGAGGTATTGTAATGCACCCAAAAATTGGATACCGAGATTTCACCAGAAATATATGTTTTGGGGTCCCCTGAGTCCAAAAAAAGCATTTTTATAAAAAAGTCCGTGTGTGCTTCTGTCTGTTTGTGTGTGTCTGTGGACAGCATAGCCCCAAAACAAAAAGACCATTAAATACCGAACTTGATATTTAGGTTTAGTATCTTCCAAGGATGCGACACGAAGATCTTCAAAACAAATCCCCCCACCACAAACTACACTTTACATGGAAAAAATTTCGAGAATTTTTGTTTTTTTAAAAATGACTCTACCAATTTTGATTAAAATCGAGTATATTAAAGCTATTTATGTCCAAAATAAAATGTATATCTAGATTTTTGGGAATAGCCTCTTTAAGTCCTCTTTATTCTGGATGAATTTTGCTTAACTGCTAAACCGTAAGAGATAGTAGAAAACTCACTGCACAAAAAATGTACATCACAACAAAACACAGGATTTAGGTCCTTTACGTTTTTGTTGTGGAGGTAACCGTTTCCGAGATATTCCTTGGTATTGGATTCAATTATGAAATACTTAAACTTTTCTCAGACAGGAAGTGTCCGCTTTTCTTTTGTAATTGAAGGTAATTAAATAAATGAGGAGTACCCGTTTGACAAAGGTTTAATTATTTTGAAATTGAAACTAATAACAAAGAATTTCTCGGAAATTATTAGCGCCAAAATATATGTATAAAATAAATTTTATGTTTTAACATCTAGTCGAAACACCTTACCTCAGCTGATGTTAATTTCTTTGAAAACTTGTCGCACCTGACGTTCGTTTGTTTAATATCCTATCCTGGCTATTGGTGATAAACTGACAATCCAGCCAGCCGTGGAATTGCGTGATGGCGGAAAGTTTGATAGGTTTGTTCAAGGGACCGCACAAGAAATAAAACAAATCGTTTGGCTGTAAGCGATATCATAATTCAGAAGGCAGTGAAGAAAGAAAAAAATCTGATGTGTACCATTCACATGACTTTCTCCATATCCCTGCTATAAATTATTCTTAAAAAGCTTATACTTTTATTTACTTTATGCTAATCAGAAAAAAATAGCAGAAATAGTCTAATTACTCGCTTCCTTGTAAGTAGGAGCGAAATAAGGGACAACCGTAGGTTAAAGTGATAGTCAAAAGCTGGTTGATATGTCAATGAAGTTCCTTTGTCTATATGGATAGGAGTTGACAAGTTTCTGTATGAGAAAAATGTATACGTTTTTCATAGCAGAAACCAAATATAAGGAATGTCACAAAAACGACGAACTCCACGAAAAAAAGTGTATATAACGTAAATTGTGTGTTTTAATGTGCTCTACATTTTTTGTGTAGTAAGTTTTTGTCCATCTCTTACGGTTTAGCAATTATTCAAAATTTAGTAAAATTTATTCAGATTAAACTACTCTTCATAGGCTATTTCGAGAAAATTCAAGATATACATTTTATTTGTCAGGTAAATATGTTTAATATACGAAATTTTAATCAAAATCGTTCGAGCCATTTTTGAGAAAATCAAAATTGTCGAAAAAAGTTCCATGTAAATGGTAGTGGGAGTGGGGGGGATTTTTCTCAAAATCTTCGTGTCGCATCCCTGGAAGATACTAAACTTAAATACCAAGTTTGGTATTTTACCGAATTTTCGTTTTTGAGTTATCGTGTTCATAGACACACGGACACACTGATACACGGACACACACACACACGGACCTTTTTCTGAAAATACCTTTTTTGGATACCGGGGACCCTAAAACGTATATTTCCAGTGAAATATCGGTATTGAATTTTTTAGTGGAGTGCAGTACCTTCTCTATACATAGGTCGTATAGAGAAAGTAATAAAAAGCATGTCTCTTAAACATACTCATATTCCATATTTCCAAACAGGAAAAGTGCAGAGAGGGGAATTTTTTAGACCGAAAGCGACTACTCAGAAACTAATTTTGGCTGTGCACAGCAATAAATTTCAATGAACTTTGTCCGCGTAACAAAATAGCCTTCTGTTCGTAGATTCGAAATCCTGATCTAAGGAACCCTGACTCTGCGTGTTCGCATAAAGCCATTGTATATTATTGGTGCTTATTTTTGACTGTGTAACAAACATGCTGTCATCATATGCATTGTTGTATTACAGCAACCCATTTGTAGTTCATCCATTCCGCACAAAAATAGCAACGATAAACAAAAGCCATCTATAAGAGTAGACGGGGGAGGGAGCAACAAAATTAGTACTGGGGAAAAAGTTAACATCACGAACTAGTCAAATGTTTGTGTTTGTGTACATTGGCAGAACGGTTTTTTACTTTTATTGTACTACGCGGTGTTACATTGCAACCAAATTGGATTTTGCCCGAACCGCTCGCTTTTCTCCTGGCGATGGCTTGTAGCTGGTTCCCAAGGTCGTGTCCATGCGTGTTTCCTGAAACTGTATTAACGAAACGTCGTTTGTTTCTGGGCTCCCTGATTTCTAGGGACTCATTTGTCAGTTAGAAAAGCTTGCTAAAACAAGACCGGTGCAACAGAAAGGTACTGCCGTCGCTTTTTATGGAGGAAAAAAACTCTGTTAATAACATTCGTGAAAGATTTACATCCAGCTGCAAACATACAGGTTGTGTTCACTTTTTTCGAATAGGCAACACGCATGACAATATTAGGGACGGTGAAAGATCCCTACTGTAGTATCAATACATTAATTAGCGTTACTTGCTTCTGTTTCAGATCGTTTTACTTTATGTACAGTATACAGACCGTTTCAAAACGACACCAAACGAAGATAGCAGTCGATTCGCTTACACTTTGACTTGTCCGAAACTTGATGTCGCAACTTTCAAACTCTTGTGGGTTTAAAAATCGCATTTCGGATTAGGCAGCGAAGGAACAACGATTGTCATACGCCACACCCACATGCTACGTTTTCCATTCTACCAAACCACGCCTACACCACGCGACTGGGACCTTCGCTACCAACCGGCGTCTCTCTTGGAGTGGGTCAGGCACGTGCCAACTGGTTATGTACGTCTGCCTAATCCATGGTGATTTTATGGCTGTTTTTGTATGTGTCGAATTTAGAGCAGAAAATTATATTAACGTATCACGTACGGTAGGACCTACAAACTTCGTTTGGTGTCATTTTGAAACACCCTGTATATTAGATAGAAGAGGTTTTGTATTTTACTTAAAATTTCGATATCAAGAGTTCACCGGAAACATATATTTTTAAGGTCTACTCAGTCCAGAATAAACCTTTTTACTTTCTCTATATGTACATAGTGTATAGAGAAGGTATTGCACTCCACCCAAAAATTCCATACCAAGATTTCACCGGAAATATACGTTTTAGGGTCCCCTGTATAAAAAAAGGCATTTTCAGTAAAATGTCCGTGTGTGGGTCCGTGTGTCCGTGTCTCTGTGAACACGATAACTCATAAAAGAAAATTAGGTAAAGTACCAAACGAAGATTTTGAGTAAAATCTCCCACCCCAAACTGCCCTTTACGTAGAACTTTTTTCGAAAATGTTGATTTTCTCAAAAATGGCGCAAACGATTTTGATTAAAATATCGCATATTAAAGGTATTTACTTGGCAAATAAAATGTATATCTTCAATTTTCTGGGAATAGGCTCTGAAGCTTACTTTATTCTGGATTAAATTTTACATTATTTTGCATAATTTCTAAACCGTAAGAGATAGATAAAATCTTACTACACAAGAAATGTAGAGCACGTTAAAATACATAATTTATGTTATAACTTTTTTTCATCGAGTTGGTCGTTTTTGAGGTATTCCCTGTTTTTGGTTTCAGCTCCGAAAAACATACCTTTTTCATACAGTAATTTGTCAATTCCTGCACATACAAACAAAGGAACTTCAGTCACATAGCAACCAATTTTTTACTGTCACTTTAACCTATGCTACTCCCTTATGTTGCTTCTACTTACAAGGAAGCAAGTAATAAGGCTATTTCTGCTAATTTTTTTCTCGATTAGCATGAAGTAAATAGAAGCTTTTTAACAACAACTTGTTGCAGAGATGTAGAGAAATGCATGTGAAAGGAACACATAAGATGTTTACTTTCTGTAGCACGCATGTACAATGCGTATATTAGAAGAGATACATTGTATTTACTCAAAATTTCGATATCAAGAGTTGACTGGAAAAATATATTTTTAAATTCTACTCAGTCCAAAAATAGCATTTTTAGAAAAAGGTCCGCATGTACGTCTGTGTGTATGTGGATAGAATAGCTAAAAAACTAAAAGGTTGTTAAATACCAAATTTTGTATTTAAGGTAATTATCTTCCAAGGATGCGATATGAATATTTTTAAGAAAATTCCCCCAACCCAAACTACCCTTTCCAAGGAACAGTTTTTGGAACTGGTAATCTTCTCAAAAATGGCTAACGATTTTGATTAAAATGTGACACCAGCATTATCAATATAATAATAATAATATAATGTCTAATGCCTAATGGTTTTCGTAACTAGGTGAATATTACCTCAATATTAATTATTCTCTGAAATATGACACATACAGATTAGTTGAATGGGTAAAAAACGCGAATCAGTAGAAGAATTGAATGTCATAGCGGCATTATGCCTCAGAAGCCCAATGGTTGAAGCAATTGCACGGATATCGGGTGAACTTTGTCGACATTCCGGCTGTGACATGGAGTTTTTCAACTGTTTTTAACAGTAAATGTATTCGAGAAAACGACTGAATTTAACAAGTCCGACTTTTTGTGTTTTGTGGATCTTACAAAGACGTTTGGTCAAGTTAGAGTACGAGATGTTAACTGCAAAAGTATGAAATAAACTAGTGCCTAAAAATGGAGTAAAGATGTTGAACTCGTATATAGGTAAGAGAAAATTAAAATAAAAGTAGATCACAATTAGGCGAAATAAAATGTGAAAATTGAATACCTCTTTAAGTCTAGTAATTTTGAACTTATATGTAAACTAAATGTTGGTATGAAAGGGTATGTAATGGGTAATAATCATATAAATACTATAGTAGGTTATGCAGTCGATATAGTACTAATAGCAGACTTTGAATATGCTTTACAGAGATTATTGCATATATTTTTGCTGAAAACCAAAATATGTAACAATGAGAAAGCTAAAAAACAGGTTATGTCCGAGGAACCCATAATATGTAAGTTAAAAATAGAAGGAAAGTGGTCCATAAAGTAATGGAGTTTAAATACCTGGAAGTGTATATATCAGATGATCATCAAAACATAAAGAAGCTAGAGAACAGGCCATGAAATGAGCTTGCATATCCAGGTGTCCCGGAAATATAAAATATCCTAGTATAGAAGGGAAAGTTAAAATATGTAAAACAATGGTATGACCGATACTGACATATGGAGCCGAAACCCAAGCTACCACGAAGAAAAAAAATCTGATGTGTTCAATTCGCAATTGCTAAAAGACTTATGCTTCTATTTACTTCATGCTAATTGAGAAAAAGTTAGCAGAAATAGTCTTATTACTTACTTCATTAGTTAAAGGTTAAAGTGTTAGTCCAACGCTTGTTGCTATGTGACTGTAGTTCCTTTGTTTGTATGGACAGGAGTGGACATATTCCTGTATGAGAAAAATATAAATGTTTAAAGCTGAAACCAAACACAAGAAATATCTGAAAAACGATCAACTCCACGAAAAAGATGTGTATAACATAAATTGTGTGTTTTAAGGTGCTCAATATATTTTGTGTGGTACGTTTTTGTCTGTCTCTTACGGTTTAGTAGTTATGCAAAATTCCGTAAAATTGTTCCAGAATAAAGTAGCCTTCAGAGGCTATTCCCAGAATATTCAAGATATACATTTTATTTGTCGTGTAAATATATTTAATATACGACATTTTAATCAAAATCGTTAGTCATTTCTAAAAAAATTAATTTTTTTAAAAAAATTCCATGTAAAGAGTAGTAGGGAGCGGGCGGATTTTCTTGAAAATCTGCGTGTCACATCCTTGGAAGATACCAAACTTAAATACCAAGTTTGGTATTCAACGGTCTTTTCGTTTTTGAGCAATGCTGTCCACAGAGACACAGACACACAGACAGACATACTCACGGACCCTTTTCTGAAAATGCCTCTTTTGGATTCCAGGGGACCCAAAACATGCATTTCCGGTGAAATCTCGGTATCGAATTGTTGGTTGGAAGGCAATACCTTCTCTATACACTATGCACATAGTACGTTGAGAGAAAGTAATAAGGTTCTTCAATGACGAACTATCAGTCGTATAGTATTTCTGCACAGTGGCGAGTTTAGCTAATGGATATTGCATAAACCACTAATATAGGTTTGTCCATAAATCGTAAATGTAGTGGTAAACTATTGGTGTAATTATTGTTTATTTATTGAATTTTGTGTGAAACATACCAAATAACTGGGGATGGTTATTACAGCGTGATATTTTTATTTGGAGGCAACATCCGCTGGGAGACCCTACTCTATTTATTTTATTCCCCTCAGCGAATTTGCTGGAAGAGAGCAACCAAGCGTATCAAAACAAAATTTGCACGGGAATGAAATGCACGTCATTGTCACAAAAGACTGTTTACGGGATGTCACGCTATCTTATCACACCATCCCAGTTGATTTGACACTTTTCATCGCTTTTTTACAGTTCATTCCGGCGCAGCAGTTACTTGAATGCGACGTTAACTGGCGAGAAAAAAAATGCGCGAATATCGGTAACAATTGTTGGAGGGTTAACAGTAGAGTCCCTGACATTAGCTGTCATACAAATATTATACAAATTCATAAATAGAGTCTTTCTATGTCAATGCAAAATGTAGAAAATTACTTTAATGACTTGTAAGCTGTCGCTATAGCAGAATATTAAATAGAATTTCTTTACAAATACAATTTACATAATAGATAGAGAGTTAGTTAATTTACAGTAGCTCTAAATTCATCATAGGGCATCGTTACGTTGTTTCTGTCATCGAATTGAAACTTCTAGTTCAAGAGTTCCCCGTTATGCGCCATGATGACGAGGGATCGGCTCGTCGCCCACAGATGGCATTGCAGGACGAAATCACTACTTACGGACGCGAAAAATAGCGAAAATTTTCCCAGGAACCTTCGTACAAGGTATACAGTTCTTCTACTGCAAATAACCATTACACGGGACCAATGGCTTTACTTCACTATCAAAGGAAGCCATGTTAACGATTTTTGCGTCCGAAAAAAAAAAAAACATCAACTTGCCCCAGGTTTGAACACGGAGTCTTGAGTTTTAGAGGCTAACATAGTAACCACTACACTTCGGAGGGCAACAGTAGGTAGAGAATGGACAGACAGACCGATAGATGATTTATTTGCCAGAACAATACAAAGTTTGTGTAGCAACGTCAACAAATATAGAAATATCAAAACAAGCCACAAAAATATACTACTCTTACAACTATAGAAATCAGTGTAAAATGGATTGAAGAGCAGAACAGTGTTAATTTTTCTTTAAATAATGATAACTACAAGGATTTTACATTGTTAGGAAGGATAGGTTTAAAGATACTGTTTCAACATTTTTTTGAACTTTGGTATACCTACATTTTGCAATATAGATGTTTGCAGTATTTCTTGTGGAATGATTATGAACAGAGATGTCATAGTCAATATACCCAATTTAATAATTAATTATATATTCCATAATTCCAAATAATTAGAATTCCATCCCAAATTTTGGCACCGAGATATTTATCTCATTAAAACACACACTTTATGTATTCATTTTTTGTAGAGCTTATCATTTCAAGATTCCTTCTTATTGTTTCTTTCAATTTTAAAGTACTTAATTTTTTTTAAACGAGAAGTCATCTGTGTACACTTCTCCTGTTCATACAAAGAGAAGCAAATTTCAATTGTCTCATAGCGATAGCTTTTAAAAATGTTGACTGTCGCGCTAGTCTACTGTAATAACTTGCTACGCTTTTGCTTGCAAGAAAGCAAATAATCAGACAAATTCTGCTTATGTTTATTTCGATTAGGCTATTCTAGATAAGATAAATAATATTTTTAAGGATAGTGTTTGCAAAGCAGGTAGAGAAAGCAATGTGAATAGAACACGTTAGAATTTTTTTTTCTTCTCAAGAATTTTTAATGCCAGGTTTTTTTCCCCCCACACATACTATGCTCATAGTGTATAGAGAAGGTATAGTAGCATCTAAAAATTTGATAGCTATATCTCATTGTAAATGCATGTTTTGAGGGGCCCCCCTGAATAAAAACATTTAAAACAAAAGTCTAGGTGTGCGTGCCTGTGTGTTTGGGGACAATATAGCTCAAAAACTAAAAGTCCGTTAAATACCAAACTTGACATTAGTTCAACACCTCCCAAGGATGCGATGAGAAGATTTTCAAGAAAATCCTCCCACCCCCAACTACTCTTTACATGAAAAAAATTCGAAAATTGTGATTTACTCAAAATGCCTCCAACAATTTTGAATAAAACCTCTTATACTTAATTACATGACAAATGAAGTGTATGTCATGCATTTTCTGGAAATAGCCCCTAAAAACCTCTTTATTCTGAAATGATTTGTTTTTAAATGTTGCATAACTAGTAAACCGTAAGTGGTAAGCAAAAACTTACTAAACTAAAAATTTAGAGCTTCTTAAAACACATAATTTATGTCATATACATTTTTTCTGAAGTTCAACGTTTTCGAGATATATCTTGTTATTGGTTTCAGTTTTGAAATACAGGAACTGGTCAACTCCTGGGCAGGCAAAGAAATGGACTTAAATCTCATACCAACCGCAGTTTAGCCTAATATATTCCCTTATTTCCCACCGCCTGCGATGCCATAAGCAGTTAAAGCGGGCGTTAAACACTACTAAAAAATGCCCTTATTTCCCTTCCATTTATAAGGAACTAAGAAATAAGACTGTTTCTGCTAGTGTTTATTTTGATTAGCATAAACTGGTTAGAAGAATGAGCTTATTAACAATAATTTCTGTCAGAGATGTGGAGAAAGCCATGTGAATGGAACACATTAGATTTTTACTTTCCCTATACGCACTATGTACATAGTGGTATTGCACTCCACCCAAAAATTCGATACCGAGATTTCACCGGAAATATATGTTTTAAGGTCCCCAATATCCAAAAAAAGCATTTTCACAAAAAGGTCCGTGCGTTCGTGTGCCTGTGAACACGATAATTCAAAAACGAAAAGTTGGTAAAATATCAAACTTGATATTTAAGTTTAGTATCTTCCAGGAATGCGACACGAAGATTTTGAGAAAAATTGCCCCACCCCCAACTACCCTTTACATGGAATTTTTTTCGAAAATTTTGATTTTCTCAAAAATGGCTGTAACGATTTTGATTAAAATGTCGTATATTAAACATATTTACCTGACAAATAAAATGTATATCTTGAATTTCCTAGGAATAGCCTCTGAAGAGTACTTATTTTGGATGAACTTTACGGAATTTTGAATAACTGCTAAACCATAAGAGATGGACAAAAACTTACTTCACAAAAAATGTAGAGCACATTAAAACACACAATTTATGTTATAGACATTTTTTTCGTGCAGTTCGTGGTTTTTGAGACATTCCTTATTTTTGGTTTCTGCTATGAAAAACTTATATTTTTCTCATACAGGAACTTATCAACTCGATCCATATAAACAAAGGAATTTCATTCACATAGCAACCAGCTTTTGACTACCACTTTAACCTATGGTAGTCCCTTATTTCGCTTCTATTTACAAGGAAGCAAGTAATAAGACTATTTCTGAGTAAATAGAAGTGTAAGCTTTTCAAGAATAATTTGTTGTAGGGATATAGAGAAACTCATGTGAATGGCACGCATCAGATTTTTAAAATTTGTTTTTCCTATAGTACTCCAGTTTCGAAGTTCGGTTCGATCAATAAACTGTTTCGATATTTCATGTAATGCTCGCATTACGCTTAAAGGATTTTAGGGGTGATATGTGTTTATTGTGCATATCGAAATATTATTCAGATTAAAGGAAAATTCGACATTGTCCATCAGTTACCAATTTCAGTTAATAGAAACCATTTTCATGCCTTCGTTGCAGAGAATTGAATTCTGTTTTCGTTGTCGTGGAATTGAAACGTTTGGATGGAAACGAAAAACGTTGATATGGAACGAAAATCTGATTGGGGTTAGCGGTTTAGTGGTCGTAAGCCAAAACGTGCGCATGACTTCCGACGCTTGTTTTGTTCCGACTGCTGCTCTTGCACTATTTTGCGGTGGTTAGCTGAAACGGATATGCATGGGCAAGTTGGCTGGGAATTGAAAAAAAAAAAAAAGTTCACGAGTAAGCGGTCTTTTTATACGCTAACGTTTTTGACCGCAGAAAAAGTGTGTAATACTCAAAATGCTGTTAAAAGCATTTCTGCTGTTTTGCCTTTCTTATACAGGAAGGGTTTAGAGAGGGGCTCGCGTGGATTAGACTAGGAGCATGGTGGAGCACAAAAATTGCTGACGAGAATGGTACGAGAATATGTCCCATTTGCGAGGAGGAAGAGTCGTGGACCCACATCTTGGCCAGATGTAGGGGAACGGAGGAATGGCGGAAAAATATTTACCACGATTCTTTACCACCGCGAATGTAGAGCTAGAAGCATGTCGGACGCCACTGGCAGGCGCGGAAGACGTGGACGGGCTAGGTAAATTTATACTTATGGCAAGACAGCTGAGAACTTAGATGGCTGCCAATAGAGAAGAGGGGGGAGGAATAAGAAGAACTAAACACAATGTTTTACATATATTTTGTCACACTTAGGTCACTGTTGTGTTACGGTTTTATATATTGTGTATATATTATGTGTGTATATTTCTTTTAAGTGTATTTATCTATCATAAGAGGGTACATTTATGCTTCTGAATAAGATGTATTCTGTGCTGTAAATATAAATTTCTATATTTGATATCTGTGTCTTTTGTTTTGGTGTTTACTCTTTTAATTCTTTGTTGTTGTTTTAATATTGTTTTTACTTTCTCTATGCAAACTATGTGCATAATGTATAGAAAAGGTATTGCACTCCACCAAAAAATTCGATACCGAGATTGACCGGAAATATATTTTATGGTCCCCTGTATTAAAAAAAAGTATTTTCAGAAAAAAGTCCGCGTATGTGTTCGTCCGTGTGCCAGTGTGTCCGTTTGTCTGTGAACACGATAACTTAAAAACAAAAAGTCGGTAAAATACCAAATTTGGTATTTAAGTTTAGTATATTCCAGGGATGCGACACAAAGATTTTGAGAAAAATCCCC
This sequence comes from Hymenopus coronatus, assembly GCA_030762935.1. Lineage (NCBI taxonomy): Eukaryota > Metazoa > Arthropoda > Insecta > Mantodea > Hymenopodidae > Hymenopus > Hymenopus coronatus. Next base: position 28,824,175 of record CM060898.1, on the reverse strand, counting down.
TCACCCCAAACTACCCTTTACATAGAACATTTTTTGAAAATTTTCTAAAAAATGGCTCTAACGATTTTGATTAAAATGTCGTATATTAAAGATATTTACCTGAAAAATAAAATTTATATTTTGAATTTTCTGGGAATAGCCTCTGAAGACTTCTTTATTCTGGGTCAATTTTGTGAAATTTTGCATAACTGCTAAATCGTAAGAGATGGATAAAAATACAGAAGTTTTTCAACACCTGTCCATACAAACAAAGGAACTTAGTGACATAGCAACCAACTTTAGACTATCACTTTAACCTATGGTACTCCCTTATTTCTCTTTACAAGGAATAAGACTATTTCTGCTAATTTTTACTCGATTACCATTAATTAAATAGACGCACAAGCTTTTTAACAATAATTTGTTGCAGAGAAGTAGAGAAAGTCATGTGAATGGAACGCATCAGATTTTTTAGTGTGTATTACAAAAGCACGTACGGTCTGAGGACTCGTGTGGTTGTTGAAGTTCTATGTATGATATTGCTATGTCATTAAATGCACTTATTCAGGGACAGTGAATACTGATAGACACTGCAGCACTTCACCCATTATCAGTATATGAATGCTTTCTTATATACAAAACAAATAAAGTATATTTCTGCTACATGACACAAAATTCATATACATGTCTAATAAATACATTATTATTGAAGCTCCTGATGTGTGAGGCTCTTTCATCTTAAACATAAAATATCCAACTCGTCTCACTTACATGCCTTTCTCTACCCGTTATGAAAATAAAATGGTGTTACATTCACATGGCTTTCTCTATATCTTTGTAACAAATTATTGTTAAAAAGCTTATTCTTTTATCCACTTCATGCTCATCGAGAAAAAATCAGCCTTCTGGTTAGTGTCGACGGTTACCAAATACAATTTTTACTTTCCCTATACGTACTATGTATATAGTCTATAGACAAGATATTGTATTGCACCCAAGAATTCGATACCGAGATTTTTTAGAAAAATGTTCATGTGTGTGTGTGTGTCTGTCTGTCTGTGGGCAGCATAGCTCAAAACGAAAAGATCTTTAAAGCCCAAACTTGGTATTTAAGTTTGGTATCTTCCAAGGAAGCGACACAAAAATGATCAAGAAAATTCCCTCACCCCAAACTACCCTTTACATGCAAAAAATTTCGAAAATGTTGATTTTCTTAAAAATGGCTCTAAATATTTTGATTAAAATATCGTATATTAAAGATATTTACCTGTCAAATAAAATGTATATCTTGAATTTTCTGGGAATAGCTTCTAAAGACCTGTTTATTCTGCATGAATTTTGATTAATTTGGTATAACTAATAAACCGTAAGAGATAGACAAGAACTTACTATACAAAAAATGTAGGCCTTGTTAAAATACACAATTTACGTCATATACATTTTTTTCGTGGAGCTTACCGTTTTCGAGGAATTCATTGTTATTAGTTTCAGTTGTGAAGACTTATACTTTTCTCAGACGGGAGTGTCCGTTTTCCTTTTGTTCTACTCCTGGCCAAGAAAAGAAGCCATTTGTAATGACAATCGCATAACGACAGCTTTTAAAACATTTGTCTATCGATTTAGCCTAGTGTATTCCCTTATTTTATTCCTACTTATAAAGAACTAAGTAATCAGAACATTGTGCTGAATACCTCGATTAACAAGTTGCAGAAAGAAGAATGATCTTATTTAAGAAGTTTGTAGAACGGCTAGAGAAAGTCATATGAGTGTAACACGTCAGATTTTTACCTATGATATTCACTTATTTCGCTTCTACTTACAAGGAAGCAAGTAATAAGACTATTTTTGCTAATTTTGCTTGATTAGCATGAAGTAAATAGAATCATATGCTTTTTAATTACAATTTGTTGCAGAGATGTAGAGAAATTCATGGGAATGGAACACATAACTTGTTTTTTTTTTGTTTTTTTTTTTTTATGCTGCGATTGTAATTTCTTGTATTTTCTAAGGACTTGTTGCAGGCCCCTAGTATTATACACAGAGTAAATGTAGTGAAAGTAAAAACTAAATACACAAAAAGACGCCTGCTTATGATACATTCATTCAAAACACGTTTAAAGTATTGTATTTCATGTTATTTGCCAATGTCGAAACTAGAACTCCCATATCGATAATTTGCGGCTATATTCGTCCTCCTGCCGTATCGATTTGCGGTGGCCATGTGACTTGACAGACTGCAGCGACAATTCTGCACCTGGCGACAATAACTTCTCGGTGCAGGCCATTTAAATGCTACGTGTGCATATGTTAAATTTATTTACTTGGGTGGTTTGCCTCAACTCTACGCGTGATAACTTTATTTAACCATGGTCTGTGTATTAGCGGCTATGATGTTGATATTGTTGTGGTTTATTTCTATACGTAACCACACAAATAAAACAGTGTGGTGAAATCGCTCGAGTTTGAAAAAAAAATGTGATGTGCTCCATTCACATGACTTTCTCTACAATTCTGAAACAAATTATTGTTAGAAAGCTTATATTTACTTCATCCTAATCAGAAAATTATAGCTGAAATAGTCATTACTTGCTTCCTTGTAAGTAGAAGCGAAATAAGGCAGTACCATAGGTTAAAGTGATAGTCAAAAGCTGGTTGCTGTGTGACTGAAGTTCCTTTGTATATTGTTGTCATTCCTGTATGAGAAAAGTACAAGTTTTTTTAAAGCTGAAACCAATAACAATGAATATCTCAAAAACGATCAACTCCACGAAAAAAAATGTATATTACATAAAGTGTGTGTTTTAACGTGCTCTACATTTTTTGTGTGATAAGTTTTTGTCTATCTCTTACGGTTTAGCAGGTTTACAAAATTCATCCAGAATAAAGTAGTTCTCAGAGGCTATTCCCAGAAAATTTAAGATATACATTTTATTTGTCAGGCAAATAACTTTAATATACGATATATTAATCAAAATGTTTATAGTCGTTTTTGAGAAAATCAAAATTTTCGAAAAAAGTTCCATGTAAAGGGTAGTTTGGGGTGAGGGGATTTTTAAAGCTCTTCGTGTCGCATCCCTGGAAGATACTGAACTTAAATACCAAATTTAGTATTTTAACGACTTTTGGTTTGAGTTATCGTTCACAGATACAGGGACACACACGGGCCTTTTCCTGAAAATACTGTTTTTGGTTATTGGGGACCATAAAATATATATTTCCGGTTTCGAATTTTTGGTTGGAGTGCAATACCTGCTCTATACACTGTATATATAGTACGCGTAGAGAAAGTAAAAAGGTGCAACAAATATACTAAAATGAAAAGAATAAAAATGGAAACAAAATTATTTTAAGTGAAATATTCATGTTGGTGGAAACACATAATAGTGATATTTACAATTGAAATGCATATTATTTGCCAGCACTTAAACTATTAATAATAATAAATGAAAGTAGTGATGTATTAATCATATTAATACATCAACAGATTAGGTTTGATTACAAATGTATGCCCTAGTTTTCTCCTTGAACAGTATAACATTCCGGCAGTCCCTTACGTCTTCAGGGAGGGAATTCCAAAGACGAGCTAAATCTATTGTAAATGATGATGAATAGATGAATAGAAGAAATGATATCCACATATCTCCATCTAGCTAAGTGATGTAGGGATTGAATTTTCAACTATGATCATAAAATCAAAATTCAAATTTACTTTCTCTAGCAGTACTACTATGTAGAGAAGGTTTTTACTCCACCCAAAAAATTGCTAGAGTTTTCAGTATTAATATACGTTTTGGGGTCCGTTGAATCCAAAAAATCTTATGTTGCATTCATATGCCTTTCTCTACACCTCTGTGACGAATTGTCGTTAAAAACATATTCAATGTAAGACTTGATGCTTTCACGGCGAGTGTTATTCATTATGGCTTCACGGGTGATCAGCCATAATGAAAAACATATTCTTCTATTTACTTCATGCTAATCGAGATAAGCATTAGCAGAAATTGTCTTATTACTTGCTTTCTTGTAATGAAAAGGGAAGTAAGGGAATACACAAGGCTAAAGTGATAGTCAACTCTTTTAAAAGCTGTTGCCATGTGCTTGAAAGCCGCTTCTATGTATTGCCGGCAGTTGACAGATTCCCTATGAGAAAAGTTTAAAAGTATTTTAAAACTTAAACCAATAACAAGGGATATCTAAAAAATAGTGAACTCCATATAAAACTTGTATATGATATAAACTGTGTGTTTTAACGAGGTCTGCATTTTTATATAGTAGTTTTTGTCTAGTTCTTACGGTTTACCAATTATGCAAAATTCATCCAGAATAAAGAGATCTTCAGAGGCTATTCCCATAAAATTCAAGGTATACATTTTATTTGTTTTGTAACTATCTTTAATAATCGGCATTTTAATAAAAACGTTTTTGAGAAAATCATAATTTTCGAATTTTTTTTTCGGGTAAAGGAATTTTTTTTTTCAAAATCTTCATATCGTTGGAGGATGCTAAATTTAAATACCAAGTTTGGTGTTTTACCAACACTACGTTTTTGAGTTATGTCCACAGTCACACGGACGCAAGGAAGCATGGCAGTGTTGCTAGCTGCCACGGAGGATACACAGGCACCGGGAGGCCGTGGAAAGGATGCCCCTGCAACGGCATCTAGATTCAACCAGCGCAACCAGGGGGAAGAGTGTTTTAATCGGAGCATGCGTCCTGCCATCTGCATGCAAAGCCTTGAGCCACACCTGCCGCTGATCTGAAAGATGGTAGATATACAACACCCCAGAATTCGCTTAGGCAGCCCCAGGAAACCACAGGGCTAGAGTATGCTGCTGTTGGGGAGCGAACCCGGACCTCCCGAGGGTCATTTATTGGCTTCTCATTCCTCCTAGACGAATGATCTTAGGCGAATATACAGCGAGCTAATCTGTCCATGAAAAGCAGGTCAGCAATATTTTGTTACAATAACAAACAACTCTGCTTCAGCCCACCTGGGTAGTGTGGTGGTAGCGTGTTTGCCTCACATCCAAAAGGGTGAGTTGGAATCTTGCTTAGGGTGACTTAACGTGGATAAGGTTTTTTTTTTTTTCTCGGTGTTTTCTCTTATCCTGAGAATACATAGCGTACAGTTGACTGCAAAGTGTTACGGGCCACAGGTTTATACAGGGTGATTTATATAAGGCTGACATATTTCTTTCATTAATTATTTCAAACCGTGCTAGCAACAACTTAAAAGTGTAGAGGAATTTTGGGAAATTATTTACCTCTATAGAAAATGTGGAAAATGTTCTCCATCCTGCATAAGGCACAACTCAACACGTCGTTCCATGTTTATGGCCACTCGTTGGAGAACTCTGTTGTCAATAGCTTGAATCTCCTTTGTGATGGCTTCAGATCGTCCAATAACTCGGGACGTGTGGCGTAAATCCTGTCTTTTAAGCAACCCCATAGAAAGAAGTCTGGCGATGTCAAATCCGGAGATCTTGGTGGCCACAGGTTCCTGCAAATTAGCGCGTCGTCAAAGAAACTTGCAATTACGTTCATGGGTTCATTTGATGTATGGCTACATGATATCCTTGAATCAACTGTACATCGTAGTGCATTTTCACGTTGACTACAAGAACAAAATTTCGAAACAGTTGCCAACAACGCAATCAAGAATAAAACATAAACATCTGCGCAGCTACTGACAAGAAATCGATACTCCAGAACATTTTACTCAATGTGGTGCTAAATTGGATCATTGAATTTCCAATAGAATAATTAAAGAAAGAAATGTAGCAGTTCTACATAATCATTCTGTAGAATAGCGAGTATTTTAGCAAGAGATGCTTAGTTATTAATGAAATTGACAGCAATTCAAAAGATGAAAGGGAATGAGGGAGAACTGACGAGAATAGAATAAATACAAGAAAAGTAGGTGTATAGTGTAAGGAGTAACCGATATTGAAAGTGAATTCATATGACTGACATTCTTGGAAGTGATATTTGCTTTGTAGTGACTGAACTACTGCAACGCAGAAACATGAGAATAACTGACTACCGTTACTGATTCTGTGTACTAATGCTCCAGTAAAGGCTAATAGGTGACTCACATTAAGCTCTCATTTAAAAAGGCATCCGTCAAGAACTAGCACGCGACCTGTATAGACGAAACCGCCTGGGCAACTTGGCTCGGCAAGTTAGGTATTAACGGAGTTTATGAGTTACAGTGCTCATATATATGTAACTCCAAGGCACGACAGTCCACAAGGGACTTTGATCTACCGCTCGACCGCTGCATCCCCCGTCTCGGCCCGAAGGCGGCTGATACGGTCTTCTCGATAAGCAGCCCTTCTCTATCAAGTAGCTCCTCAATTGCACCCCCAGGGACCTTATGTGGCAGAGTGCATCCCGGGCAGGTCTCCCAGGGGGGGTGGTCCCCAAGCCGGTACCGAGAATCGAACCCAAGTCTGCCAAGTAGGAGGAGACCCCCCCACAGACACACAAGCGGACATTTTTCTCAAATTTAAGGGATTTTCAAAACGTGTATTTCCTGTGTATCTGGGTATGGAATTTTTGGTTGGTATACAGTACCTTTTCTATGTACTATGTGCATAATTGGAGGACAAAGTAAAAAATCTGATGTGTTCCATTCATATGACTTTCTCTACATATCTGCAAAATTTATTGTAGAAAAATCTTATGCTTCTATTTACTTCATGCTAATCGAGACAAAGCCAGAAATAGCCTTATTGTTTCCTTGTGAGTAAAAGGGAAATAAGGAAGTACAATAGGTTAAAGTGGCAGTCAAAAGCTGATTGCTATGTGACTGAAGTTCCTTTGTTTGTGTGGACAGGAGTTGACAAATTCCTGTATGTCAAAAGTATAAGTTTTTCAAAGCTGAAACGAAAAACCAGGAATATCTTATAAACGATCAACTCCAAACAAAAAATGTATATGACATAAATTGTGTGTTTTAATGTGCTCTACATTTACTGTGGGGTAAGTTTTTGTCCATCTCTTACGGTTTATCAGTTATGCACAATTCTGTAAAATTCATCCAAAATAGTCTTCAGAGGCTATTCCCAGAAAATTCAAGATATACATTTTATTTGTGAGGTAAATGTAAAGGGTAGTTTGGGGTTGGGGGATTTTCTTGAAAATATTCGTGTCACATCCTCGGAAAATACCAAACTTAAATACCAAGTTTGGCATTTTATAGACTTTTCGTTTTTGAGTTATCGTGTTCACGGACACACACACACACACACACACACACCTTTTTGTGAAAATGCTCTTTTTTTGATACAGGGGACCCTAAAACATATATTTCCGGTGAAATCTCGGTATCGAATTTTTTGATGGAGTGCAATACCTTCTCTATACACTATGTACATAGTGCATATAGAGAAAGTAAAAATGTACCTGCTTATACAGTTACATAAATAACTTTTTTGTTTGTGCTGTTTTGTTTTTTACTTTCTCTATATGCACTATGTACATAGTGTATAGAGAAGGTATTGCACTCCACCAAAAATTCGATACCGAGATTTCACCGGAAATATATGTTTTAGGGTCCCCAATATCCAAAAAAAAGCATTTTCACAAAAAAGTCCGTGTGTGTGTGTGTGTGTGTGTGTGTCCGTGTGTCTGTGAACACGATAACTCAAAAACTAAAAGTCTGTAAAATACCAAACTTGGTATTTAAGTTTAGTATCTTCTACGGATGGAACACGAAGATTTTGAGAAAAATCCCCCCACCCCCAACTACCCTTTACATGGAACTTTTTTCGACCATTTTGATTTTCTCAAAAATGGCTCTAAAGATTTTGATTAAAATTTCGTATATTGAACATATTTACCTGACAAATAAAATGTATATCTTGAATCTTCTAGGAATAGCCTCTGAAGAGTAGTTTATTCTGGATGAATTTTACGAAATTTTGAATAACTGCTAAACCGTAAGAGATGGACAAGAACTTACTACACAAAAAATGTATAGCACTTTAAAACACACAATATATGTTATATACTCTATTTTTCGTGGAGTTCGTCGTTTTTGAGACATTCCTTATTTTTGGTTTCTGCTTAGAAAACTTATATTTTTCTCATACATGTACTTGTCAATTCTGATCCATATAAACAAAAGAACTTCATTGACATAGCAACCAGCTTTTGATTATCACTTTAACCTATGGTAGTCCCTTATTTCGCTTCTTCTTACAAGGAAGCAAGTAATAAGACCATTTCTGCTAATTTTTTCTGATTTGCATAAAGTACATAGAAATATAAACTTTTTAAGAATAGTTTGTTGCAGGGATATAGAGAAAGTCATGTGAATGGTAGTCATATCGGACAATGTATGAAATTGGTGAAATGACGCTCAAATAATCTCAATGTCCTTGGAGCATAAAGTTACTCGACATTTGTCATCTTCGGATAAGGGTAATCCCGAAAATACTTTTCCGTGTAACCAGATTCAAACTCGCGACCCACATTACCCTAGCTTTTGTCATCAGGCATCAAAGTGTAGACTTGACACCTACGTTATACCCTCTAATGTGGAACTGCGAACTGTAATGGCAATGCTTTGCGTTACACCGCGCACATACAACTGACCTCCTCTATTAAATTACCGCACATAATCCCTCGAGGGGTCAGCAGTTTGTCGATAGATTCGCCAGTGCGAAGCACAAGCGATATCATCTAGTGAAATTGTAACCTCAAAAAGAGCTTATTAGGACCATTCTATGAATAAAATGTAGCATATAATAAGTACTTTTTTTACTTTCTCTACACTTACTATGTACATATGTATAGAGTAAGTATTGCACTCCACCCAAAAATTCGATACCGAGATTTCACCGGAAATATATGTTGTTTTAGGGTCCCGTGTATCCAAAAAAAGCATTTTCAGAAAAAAGGCGCGCGCGTGTGTGTGTGTGTGTGTGTGTCTGTGAGCACGATAACTCAAAAATGAAAAGTCGGTAAGATACCAAACTTGGTATTTAAGTTTAGTATCTTCCAGGGATGCGACACAAAGATTTTGAGAAAAATCCCCCACCCCGAACTACCCTCTACATCGAAATTTTTTGGAACATTTTTATTTTTTTAAAGATGGCTCTAACGATTTTGATTAAAATATGGTATATTAAAAATAGTTACCTGACAAATAATATGTATATCTGAAGAGTACTTTATTCTGGATAAATTTTACGAAATTTTGCATAACTGGCCACAAAAACTTGCCACACAAAAATGTAGAACACGTTAAAATACACAATTTATGTTACATACTTTTTTTTCGTGGAGTTGATCGTCTTTGAGATATTCCTTGTTTTTAGTTTCAACTTTGAAAAACGTATAATTTTGTCATACATGCATTTGTCTACCCGTGTCCATACAAACAAAGAAACTTCAGTCACTTAACAACCATATTTTGACTATCACTTTAACCTTGGTACTTCCTTATTTCCCTTCTACTTACAAGGAAGCAAGTAATAAGACCATTTCTGTTAATTTTTACTCGGTTAGCATGAAGTAAATAGAAGCATAAGCTTTTTAACAATAATTTGTTGCAGAGATGTAGAGAAAGTCATGTGAATGGAGCACATCAGATTTTTCTAATAGTGTTTTTTTTTTTTAATTCAGGGGTTTCAAAATATGTATTTGCTGTGAAACCTCGGTATCAAATTTTTGGGTGCAATGCACTACTTTATCCATACACTGCGTACACCGTACGTGTAGAGAGAGAAATAAACAATGTAGGAGCGACCCGGCGCACGATAATTCAGCTAGCTGAATATCGACACCGGAATTATAATGTAAGCTCTGAGGATATTTGTGCAGTAACTTTACTAGGATTTACACATTTGTCGCCTCCTGTACTCTCAGCTTCGCAAATGGCAGTGTATCTGAGTGAAGGAAGAGCAGGAAGAGCATTAAGGCGCATGCGTCAATTTCGCTCACGGTTTAAACGTGCTATATATTTCAGGCCGCCAAGTGAGGAAATGAAGTGTGAAACAGGAGTAAGCGTCTCGCCGCAAGGTAGCGGTATAATGGAGTTTCTGGCTTCATTGTTGATGATGATAAAGTAGAGCGGATTTTGTTTACACCACCCATAACATGTTGGCAGTCGCTGCAAATAAAACTGCAAACAGCTTTAAAATATTACAAGCAGTAATGGTTCCATTATTATAAAGTAGATGGTGTATTTCGACCCAAAATTTCGATGTCGAATGAGTCAGAGAAAAGCATTTTTAGAAAAAGGTCCGAGTGGTGTGGACAGCATACCTAAAAACCCTGATGTGTTCCATTCATACGATTTCTCTACACCTGTGTAATAAATTGTTGTTTAAAAGCTTATGCTTCTATTTACTTCATGCTAATCAAGAAAAAGTTAGCAGAAAGAGTTGTATTACTTGCTACCTTGTAAGTAGGAGCAAAATAAGGGAGTACCATAGGTTAAACTGATAGTCAAAAGCTGGTTGCTATGTGAATGAAGTTCCTTTGTTTGTATGGACAGGAGTTGACAAATTCCTGTATGAGAGAAATGTAAGTTTTTTAAAGGTGAACCCCCCCCCAAAAAAAAGAATATCTAAAAAACGATCAACCCCACAAAATACGCATATAATATAAATTGCGTGTTTCAGCGTGCTCTACATTTTTTGTGTGGTAAGATTTTGCCCATCTCTTACGGTTTAGCAGTTATGCATAATTCCGTAAATTTCATCCAGAATAAAGTAGTCTTCAGAGGCTATTCTCAGAAAATACAAGATATACATTTTATTTGTCTAGTAAACATATTTAATATACCATATTTTAAGCAAAATCTTTACAGCCATTTTTCAGAAAATAATTTTTTTTAAAAATTTCCATGTAAAGGGTAGTTTGGGGTGGGGGGATTTTTCTCAAAATCTTCCTGTCGTATCCCTGGAAGATACCCAACTGAAACGTGAGGTTTGTTACTATACCCAATTTTCGTTTTTGAGTTATCGTGGTCACAGACACACGTACACACGGACACCCATGGACCTTTTTCTGAAAATGTTTTTTTTTTTTTTTTTTTGCTACAGGGGACCCTAAAACATACATTGCCAGTGAAATCTCGGTATTGAATTTTTGGGTGAAGTGCAGTATCTTCTCTATACATTATATACATAGTAGGTGAAGAGAAAGTAAAAACGAGAAGACCTTTAAATACCAAACCTGGTATTTATCTTCACTATTTTCCAAGGATGCTATATGAAAATTTTTAAGAGACAGTCATGGCCTGTTAAGATTCTAAAAGTTGCTACAGAGGATTTTCTTGATCATTTAGTGACTCTGGTTGTTATTACAAAAAGATTCCCTTAGTTTTCCTTTTGTTTGTAATACATTTTCTTCTTTTGTTTTGTTATTATATGTTGACATAATGATCCCTTTGATACTGTGATAACTTATTGGATCAGATGAATTTGATGTAATTTTACTACCTTTCTTGTTTAGAACGTCAGCTCTTTCATTAACCTGTATTTCGCAATGTGCTGGTATCCATTGAAGTATTAATCTTTTATTTAAATTCATTAGTTGTTTTATAATTTTGCGGCATTCTGCAATATGTAGGTTATTAGGTGTTACATCAGATGTTATAGCTGCTTTAGAGTCAGATAATAATACAACTTTTTTGAATTTATTTATACACAAAAAGAATGTAGCTGTTAGTAATCTTATATCAATTTTGTTATAACAGAAAGAGATCTTTAATTACTTCTATAATTTGAACACTTAAAGGAACCGATCTAAACAAAATTATGTGATGAACTAAACGGAAGCACTGGTCAGTTTGGTGAGTTTTTGACCTGGACTGATGTTTCTTCCTTTCCACATATCAGATCCCCTCTTTTAACTTTCCTATCCAGTCTTACTTGACTTAACTCTTGTTTTCTTCGACCCCAATGGAATTAGAATATTCGAGGCCAAGGGGATCATTTCATTTTCTTTCCTGTCCATACCTTTCTCTACTTAGGTGATGTAACGCCATTATGGTGCCTAATTTTAAACGGTTACAAAAAGTTAAATAAAAACATTCCACATAAAATTATACAATCTCAATTATAGATCTCGTTAAAACACACAGTATTATATAGCTACCTACACTTTTTTTGTTTGTACTGTTAACAGTTTTCGAGATATTCCGGATTATTGGTTTCAGTTTTGGTCACTTAAACTTTTCTCAAACCAGAAGACATCTTTCTTCTCGTTTCTCGTTTGTTTACTTCCGGATAACAAAAAGATTGGAAGTTCAATTGCTTCACATAGCGACCGGATTTTAAAAGGAGCAGACAATTGGTTTAGGCTGTGAGTTTTCTGATTTCCCTTCAATTTACAAGGAAGCTAGTAATAAGGCATGTTTATGTTCATTAGCATGATGTAAATAACAGATTAATCTTTTGAATAAGAAATTTGTTTGCAGAACCGATAGAGAACATCATGTGAATGGAACATAAGATTTTTTTCCTTCTACTTTCAAGGGAGCAAGTAATAAGGACAATTTCTGCTAATTTTTATCTCGATTAGCATGATGGAGTTATAAGAATAACATTTTTAAAAATAATGTGTTACAATAATGTAGAGAAAGTCATGCGAATGGACCATATCAATCTTTGTTTTTTTTTTTTTTTTTCATGACTAATTTTTTTCCTTCAAACACTGGAGGAGCATTGTTGCAACACGAAGCTTCGGAAAGGTTTGTTTCATAAATATTCAGCGTAATTCTTGAAGTAGAAAGACCTAAAAGATAATATTATTATTAAATAGTCAGACTTAAAAATTCAACGCCATAGCCGGGATTTGAACCACGGATCTACCCGTCTCTAGCCGGTTGATGCCACCACTGAGCTACCATGAGAAAATACCGGCATGGCATTAAAGTCTTCAACCTACTCGTATGTTTCCGGTAAACCAGAGGATGATCTCAAATTATTTTGAGATGACATACCCCAATGGCAACTTAAAATATTGTAAGTACTTTACTCGGGCTTCATAGTTTAGCCAACTATTATGGTCGGTTAGTGTTAATTTAATTGTTTTTTTTTACTTTCTCTACACGTACTATGTACATAGTGTATAGAGAAGCTAGTGCACTCCACCCAAAAATTCGATACCGAGATTTCAAATATTTTGGGTCCCCCTGAATCCAAAAAAAGCATTTTCAGAAAAAGCATAGCTCAAAAACGAAAAGACCGTTAAATGCCAAACTTGGTATTTAAATTTGGTATCTTCCAAGGATGCGACACGAAGATTTTCAAGAGAATCCCCCTCCCAACTACCCTTTACATGGAAAAAAATTCGAAAATGTTGATTTTCTCAAAAATGTCTAACGATTTTGATTAAAATCTCTTATATTTAAGATATTTACATGACAAATAAAATGTATGTCTTTAATTTTCTGAGACATGTTTATTCTGGGTCAATTTTGCGAACTTTTACACAACTAGTAAACCGTAAGAGATAGACAAATACTTATTACACAATAAATATTGATCAAGTTAAAACACATAATTTATGTCATACATTTTTTCGTGGAGTTGGTCATTTTAGAGATGTTGCTTGTTATTTGTGTCAGCTTTAAAATATCTAAAATGTTTTCATACGGGAACCTATCAACTCCTAATCACGCAAAGAAACAGTTTTCAATCCCATAGCTACCACATTTTAAAACATTGGCTCGTCGGTTTAGTCTAGTGTTATGCTAAATTAAATAGAAAAAAGATTAAGTTTATTAACAATCATTTGTTACAGAGGTGGTCATGTGAATGGAGCACATCAGCTTTTTGCATACAAGCTGTGATAGCACAGGGGTTGGATAGATAAAGTCAGACTGAAAAATGCAACGACATAGCCGGGATCTCCTGGTCTCTACCGTTGAATTACCATGGGAACAGTAAGTTAAGGAATTTAATGGCATGCCGGTATGTTGCCATGGTAGTTAGATGGTAGATCAGACCGGGAGATTCGTGGCTCAAATGCCGGCTGTGGCGTTGAATTGTTCAGTCTGACAATACCTATCCAATAATAATATTGTTAACTGTCATATGCCTACAAGAATTACGCTGAATATTTCTGAGTCAAAACTTTTCAAAGCTTCGTGTTAGAACATTGCTTACAGAGTGTTCGAAAGAAATACATTTCATCGGAAATTTACAACAACAACAACAAAAATTGTTGTGTTCCATTTACATGACTTTCTCTACGTCTCTGCAACAAATTATAGTTAAAAAGCTCTTACTTCTATTTACTTCATGCTGATCGAGAATAAATTAGCAGAAATAGTCATTTGTTTCCGTGTGAGCAGAAGCGAAATGAGGGAGTAACATTGGTTAAAGTGATAGTCGAAAGCTGGTTGCTATGTGACTGAAGCTCCTTTGTTTGTATGGACAGGAGTTGACAAATTCCTGTGTGAGAAAAGTATGTTTTTCATAGCTGAAAACAAAAACAAGGGATATCTTAAAAACTATCAACTCCACGAAAAACATTTATATAACATAAATTGTGTGTTTTAATGTGCTCTACATTTTCTGTATGGTGAGTTTTCGTCTATCTCTTACGGTTTAGTAGTTATGCAAAAATCCGTAAAATTCACCTAGAATAAAGTAGTCTTCAGAGACTATTCCCAGAAAATTCAAGATATACATTTTATTTAACAAGTAAATATCTTAAATTTACGATATTTTAATCAGAGCCATTTTTAAGAAAATCAAAATTTTCGAAAATTTTTCCATGTAAAGGGTAGTTTGGGGTGGGAGGATTTTCTTGAAAATCTTCGTGTCGCATCCTTGGAAGATACAAAATTTAAATACCAAGTTTGGCTTTTAACGGTCTTGCATTTTTGAGCTATGCTGCACACAGGCACTCACACACACAGACAGAGAGAGATACACACGGACATTTTTCTTAAAATGCAGTTCTTGGATTCATATATTTCCGGTGAAATCTCAGTATCGAATTTTTGGGCGCAATAAAATACCTTCTCTATACACTATGTACATAATACGTGTAGAGAAAGTAAAACTGAAGTGATCGATTCACATGAGTCCTGTCCTGCACACGGCTTGTGTGAAAAACAAACTCCTTTATTATTGCGTAACTAATGGCAACAGAATATAAATTTTGTGGTTATAAATAGAAATAATGTAGGTATTTCCTTCAAACTCGACATGGCAATTACTTGGTTCCCTAGACCGGAAAGCGCCATGGGGCTGTTAGTAAGAAGAAGATCAAACACAGAGGTCACATTATCCGTCATGAAAGGGTCTCTAACGATGAGATAGTTCGTTAGTGTTTTCCACTTGATGTTAAGTCAACCATAGCTTAATGAAAACAGACCCAAATAATTTGTGCTGCATGGATCCCTGATACGTGTCCCTCGGGAATGACGAGGAAGGGACTTTGTTGTTGACATTAGCCCCGCAAACAGGATGGGGTTAATAGGTGGAATCGCCAGCTTGGCTCTTGAATGAGAGCGAGAATGCATAATGGGATGGCAGACAAGTCGATATTGTTAGCTAAACAGAAGCCTGTAAAACATCGCTCCGAAGGGAATCGATTATTATCGAAACGCGTGCGTGTACCATGTGAAATGTACCAAATAGTCATGGTCGCTCCTTATGCGCTAACGTGCAATAACCGTTATGGCTGTTCTCGAATTGGAGGGTGAGGCCTGTCTATAATTCGATTCCTCGATATCTGCATCATCGAGAGCTTGGAAATATATGAACTAAAATTTCGGGAGTCACTTGGCAGTTAAACATCGGAAGTTTTCCGTTTACATTACTTTATCTAACTATTCCATTTACAAAGTATGCTTACAAAATATTATTTTATTTACTCATTTTAATTCAAGATAAACATTAGCAGAAGTAGTCTTATTACTTGCTTCCTAATAAATAGAATGGGGAATAAAGGAGCACATTAGGCCAAAACGATAGTCAAATATTTTAAAAGCACATCGCTATCTGAAACAATTGAGGTTTGGTTCGCTTTCCACGGTTTCTCTTCAGAAAAGCTGGTTATTTTAACGATCAGGTTTTCAAGAAAAACGTATATGACATAAATTGTGTGTTTTAACCAGATCTACATTTTTGTGGAGTAAGTATTTGTCTATTTCTTACGGGTTTAACTTTTATGCAGAATTCAGCAAAACTCGAACAGAATAAAGAGTCTTCAG
This sequence comes from Hymenopus coronatus, assembly GCA_030762935.1. Classification (NCBI taxonomy): domain Eukaryota; kingdom Metazoa; phylum Arthropoda; class Insecta; order Mantodea; family Hymenopodidae; genus Hymenopus; species Hymenopus coronatus. The sequence goes on along the minus strand of CM060898.1, from coordinate 28,808,007 downwards.
AGGCTATTCCCTGAAAATTCAAAATATGTATTTGTGACGTAAAGTTCTTTAATATATAGCAAATTTAATCTAAATCGTTAGAAATTTTTCAGAAAAACAAAATGTTCATAAATGTTTCCCTCTAAAAGTGAAGGAGGGTATTTCTTGAAAACCTTCCTGTCGCTTGCTTCAAAGATACTAAAGAAAAATATCAAGTTTGGTATTTAACAGTCTTTTCAGTTTTGAGCTAGCCGTCTACAGACATACACGTACCTTTTTCTGAAAATGCTTTTATCGGATGCGGAGAACTTCAAAACATATATTTGCGGTGAAATCTCTACAAAATTTTTAGGTGGAGTACAATACCTTCCATTCAATATTTGTATTGTGCCTACATAAAGGCTAGCAAAAATAAAAAAAGTCTGATGGGTTCCATTCTCATGACTTTCTCTACATCTCTAAATTATTGTTAAAAAGCTTATTCTTCTATT